>CAJOBZ010000054.1:0-555000 GCA_905332375.1 Pieris macdunnoughi | reverse complement strand
AATAAATATCAAAAAAAAAACTAATGGCATGTAAGACATTTTCTTTATTGGCAATGTATTTTTGTGCATGGGTTGCCCTCTTCATTTACATTCCATACATTCGCTTGTACATTTTTCGTTTTGTTATGAGACGCAAGAACAAATAAATTACGTATATCAAAATATACATATTTCACAATTGTACTGTAGTATCCTAAATCAAAGAGTATTTTGTGTCACAAACAAGCCAAGTTATTATTTCTATATATACGATAACAACTTAAGTAGCAAGCACTTGAGAATTGAATAGTACCACACATCAATCACATTGCAAATTCAGACATCTTTTGTAAACATTATGAAATCTAAATTCTTACTTGTTCTAAGGGTACATCTTAAGTAGGAGAAAACTTAATTGTAATCGTGTAATTACAATCGATACGTTTCGTGATATAGAATTGTATGAAAACTATTTCATAAGCGCTTTATTAATTCGGATAAAAAATAAATAAAATAGAACCTTAATAGATTCACTTAGTATCGTTATTTGAATGACAGCATTCGTATAACGAAATTAATTTCTCTTGTCAAGCGGATAAAAACCATAAAATGAATGTCTGACGGCATCGTGTTTAAAACGTATAGCTTTATTATAAGCTTGATAGCTTTCGTCGCGTAATTCTAGTACTTACCCCAATAGCCTTGCGCAAAGCTGGGTCGAAGCACTAGTTTCTAACAGACAACAGATTAATTAAAATGTATTTCTGGGCTTGGAGAAATATATCTTGCATGGATTATGTAGATTTTATTTATAACCCGGGCAAGATTTATTTATATGCAAAGGTTTTGGAGTTGTTCGCCAGAAATAATCACCCTCGCCCGATTCTGATTTAGATACGATCGAATTTACCCTTTAGCCATTGAAGCCTATTTCTGGTGAACTATTTAAAAATTAATAAATAAATATACGCTGCATTGGTCTAGTGGTGAGTGAGTTCTTCTGAAGCTCATTTGATGGGCTTAGATTATTATCTATCTCATGAAAAAAAAAATATTTTTAATAAAGCTTTATTAATCCATACAACAATTGGTTAGTTTGCATTCCTTAATACATATTAGTATTAGTTGTGTTAGTATAAATTTATGTTAGATTTATTTTTCAGTGGTCTAGTTCTTGCATGGCCCCTTTTAGGGTAAAAGCCTCTTCCATATTTTTCCATTTCTCTTTGTCTTGAGCAACATTCATCCAGTTTTTCCCCGCTAATTCTATAATGTCGTCTGTCCATCTTTTCTTTTCTTTCTTCGGGGCTTAGATCCCGGGCTGTAAAATAAAATACGCCATTATGTTTTCCCATGTATGTTAATGTTATCCCAAAGTCCTAGCTGTAAATTTTAACGTTGGAGTTGTATTTCCGACATATATCCTACATATTACATTACCGCAATAAAAAAGTCTCGTAATGGGGCATGGATCAGACACGCGTAATAACACCTATCTCTTTATCGGTCTTATTTCTTTATCAGATCCTGGGTGATGCTGTCTTCGAAAAAATAGGTCTGGATATGCTATAACCACTATATCGCAAATACTTTAATCAACAGCAATATGGTAAACAGATACCTCAAGCATGAATTATATTGAAATCCATGTTTCTTACCGACAAAAAAATATTATTCAAATATCTCATTACAGCGTGAACGAACCTCATAGAAAACATTACCATAAACCGTTCACCTTTATCTATTTTAACATTCAGATAAACTGTTTAATATTAATGGGAGTCCCGTATCGTCTGGCGTTGACAAATCACGTGACGCGCTATAATTTAAAAACCATGAGCTTCAGATCTAGGCTTAATTTTTATTATGTACCAGGCACAAATCAATTAACGCCATCGAATATACTTTTGTTCCGAAAAAAGAAATGAATTACACTATGAATGGAAATTGAGCAATTGTATTTACCTCAAATGTTTTGAAGCAAATATAGAATTGTTTAATATGATAACATAGTTATCAAAAAGAGTAGCTCATTTTGCCTTTGCGGGAGTACGACCCATCTGATTCTGAATACTCAAACTCAAAAATATCTTTATTCATATAGGTAAACAAGTTAAACTAATTGTAAATTTACTACCAGTTCGCAAGTCAAGGGCGTAGAGCGGATAAGAAGAACTAGCAAGAAACTTTCCGCCACTCTTTTTTATCGCCAAGTATTGAGTCATACAAATTTTTTGAACTGGAGCAAATCAATCCCAAGGATTAGGATCATTTAAGTATTCCTCAAATTTATAAAAAGCTTTATTGATTAATTTTCGTTTCGAGGGCTTTGAATATGGAGAAATAAGTGTTCATATGGGCATTAAATCGAAAAAAAAATTGTCTAGTTCTTAGCGCTAAGGGTGACGCTCGAATATCCAATACCTTTTTGACAAACGAAAATCACCGTTAGTAAGTTTCGACTCTGAATCTGTAAGTCTAAAGACATTTATTACAATGTATTCATACTATTTTAATGACGTGAGAAAAAACCTCGGCAACTATTCTACTTGTACCTAGGTAAATTGCCGCATTTTCAGTAATCTGTATAAAATGAATACTAGGAGGTTGTAAGTTATTTTACGGAACGCGGTCACACATATTTATTATTATGAATATAAACGGTAACAAAGTGTGCAACTCCTTATTCAGCTTTGTAAATCAATAAACTTGGTGTTTAATCAAAATTACACACTGAATTAATAACCTCCTCTTTCGGAGTTTTGAAGTCGGTTAATGTTCCTCGCCATCAACCCCCTTGAACTTGAGAATTGGCAGTCAATAAATATTTAATTATTTTTTTACTTACTCATATGACATAAACGTCAAATTATATTTTTTACAGTATAAATAATTTATAGATTGATTTTTGATTTAACCAAAACCAAAAAGATCTCGCAAATACATATTTATTGTAAAACTTTGAAGTGCATTGTGACATTTTATCCCCATTGTTACAATATACTGTCTAGTACTTAGTACTTCTTTGTATATCCATTTCCGTAAGGTGTTATAACCTAGCTAGGGCTGACCCCTTAATTTTTTTATATTATTAATGTTAATTGTTAGCGTTAATTTTATACAAAGATTATGTGATGATTTCTATTTAAATCAGGCAGTATTGGGTTAGTGGCTTGAGACTTTCAGAGTACGACTCTCATTTCTGCGGTCGTAGGTTCGAATCCTTGACTACCTATAAGTTAATTTAACACTTGCTGTGATGGAACACATCGTGAGGAAACCGGTATGCCTTAGACTCAAAAAGTCGACACCATGTGTCTCCCACAAAAATTAATCACGTGAAGGAAAATTTCGTGATGAAGTCGACCGCGTGTGTCAGGTACAGGAGGCTGGCCTATTAGGAAAAAAACAAATGATCATGAAAGCAATACACTAATCTGAGGGCCAGACCTAAAAGATTGTAGCGCCACTGGTTTACTTTTACATTTTAATCATATAAATTCACTACTTATATATAAAAAAAATCTTCAAGCTAAAGAGATCAATTATAATATTTCGTCGATTAGGTTTTTCCGTGAGAACGAATCTACAATGTTCCTTTATCGTATCCGAGGTGGAGATTGACTTGCTTGTAAGTACCGTTCATAGAAAATGTTGGTCCGCAAGCAATCGGTTTAATACGCTCTAAAAATTAAAACACAACAATTCAATTGCAACATATATATTTTAAATTGGCACAAGGACTGGCCGGGTCCACGAGGCACATGACCCGGAGGCCTTGTGCCAGATGGATATACGAAAAAGCGATGGTGGCGGGCGAAAGAGGGCTGAAGATAAAAAATGGTCCCGCCATTTTCTATTCCTTAACTTTTACCCGTGCTTAATATATTTGTGGTCATACAAATGTAAGTGCAACTTTTTATTTTTATTACTGTTTTCTTAATATTTTGTATATGTATTTTTATGGAATAAAATAAAGCTATATTATTATTATATATTACATTTTTCATTGAATTAATTGTTATGAAACTTAATTTATGATTATTGCCAGCCCTACACTTCCAAACCATGTGAAACAATGTTGTATCGACAAAGTTTAAGTGCATTAGAATATTTTACTAAAATCCTGTACACGTGTCCTGTAATAAGTAGCTTTCGGGAAATAGTTAAATTGAATAGTTGGTTATCTTTGCACAAGAATTAAAGAATAATATTATCAAGGTAAAAAAAAATTGTGCAACGGGTGGCCTTCCGAACAACGACCAGGCAACTCTAATTTTGAAAAAGCACAGTAAAAAAAGAATTGGGAAGAACGGCATGGCAAGAACGAATCTTAATTTTTAATACAAAAAATAATATGAATAATACGAAACAAAAAGCAATGAAATCTTAATATTTCTCATTTGATTTGATGGTTAACGTCCATGTCTGTTCCCTACAATAGCATGGAACTATTAACCGTTTTGTAAATACAGAGTTTGCTCTAAAGGTGCGCTTACACGAGGGCAATAATTGCTAGGCGACACGAATGGACCGATCTGGAGCAATTTCAATAAATTTAATAAATTTCAATAAATTATTTCGGCGATATTGCTTCTAATTGCTCCAGATATTTCATATAGCTCAATGTCGCAGATACGAATTGACGAAGATCCAATGGACTTGGAAATCCCTAGCAATTTTTGTATATATCTCATTCGCACTTGTTTGTTTTATGCTTGCCGTCATGCTTCCGCGGGGAGAGCGAGAGGTCTAAATAATAATAATTTCTAATTACTTTATTCAAAAGTAATTCAAAGTCTGTTCGTGACATTCTAGTAAAGTTTTTGAATAATATATCATCTAATAATTTACACAATGAAAATTGCGGCCAAAAACGGTCGCACCCAGAAACGCCTATTCCTTTTCTTTTTTGTTTTTGATTAATAATGAAAAAAGCGCTACAAGCCGCCGCAGCAAGAACAATGCCGTCTATAGCGAGCGAATACTGAATTGCTCGTGTAGGACAGTATTGCCTAGTTGATGAAGTTGCGCCATATCGCTCAATATTGTATTGCGCAGTATTGATGCTTGTTGCCGTTGCCGTAAATTGCTTGTTGTAGTCGTGACGTCATAGTTGACGAGCATTGACTGGAATTGAGCAATTTTAGTTGCCCGTGTAAGGGTAATAAATATCCTTGAATAAGGAATTATTAAGTTACAAGTTAAGATTTCTTCTCTTTTAAAATGCAAATTTATTTTTGCTTGTCAATTGGCATTTATTTTAGAACATGATATATAGAAACTTAAACTGTAGAAAATTTTATGATAATATGTGATGAGGTACTTTAATAATAAATAAATATGTAATTATAACTCTTAAACATTTCAAACTACTAAGTCTTGCAGTCTATTGATAAAAACTGAATATAAAACTAATCTGGGGACGGGTGCTATAATCGCTTAATATAATAATATATTTCTAGAATGAATATCCATTTCACTTGGAAATTGCTTTTAACTTGATAATGATATTCCTATTATAATAAAGACCAACTCAGCATAAATTACTCATACGTTTAAAACTTGTGGAACTTTATCTCGCATAGTCTCAAACGAAGTTTTAAAAATATTTAGCATTTTGGCGAACACTTAACTAAGACAAGTTCTTATACAGTTTGAAATTAATGTTATATTTTAGAAGCTTTAACCGCGAACTTACTTCATATTATAAAACAAAAGAGTTTATTTGAATGCATTAGCTTTTACAGAGCTTTATTTAAATTTGTTTTAAGATAAATAACGAAACGGAAAGCCTAGAACTTATTATGAACATTCCGGGCACCAATTATCATCGCTTCCGAAAAAAAAAGGTTATGCCTTTTTGCTAAGTAATTGCTCTCACATGTTAGTTTTGTCGACTCTTCGGCGGAGAGGGACCTATCTGTGAAGCGTTTGAGGGTATACTATGATTTGAAAACGTTACGTACTTAGAAAAGGAAAATGTATAGCTAGAAGGTTTTTTTACACATTTAAAGAAAACACTTTTTTACCGGATTGAAGTTATGTATTATTATAAATTTACATAATTTTACAGCGTGCGTGGTCAGTTTTAAAATAATACTGTTTAAAATTTGGCGTATTCCGTCAATAAATGATAAACATTTATCGATAAAGGCCTGTGCAATAGCAACCGCGGGATGCGTATTTAACCTGTGTAATAAATTTAACTTGTAATACACACACAATACACAAATAACTAATTTATAGAAAAATTTGTTCGTATTAACATTCTTGTGTAACTTGAACGATTTTCTACTCATTTTTGCTTTTTAAATAATTTGTTTGCTTTCTTATTTCTATTAAATTTAATACACATCTTAGACAAAGAAAAAAATATAGCAGCACATCATTGGCCGTTATCCACAGACCCTTTTATAAAATAGATTTGTATGGAAATGACATTACTTAACGCTGGTCACGTGATCAGTTTTCTAACATTTTGTTTCCTTGCGGTCGAATTGATATTATGTCAAGGAAATACTTAGCCGTCTTTTTACTACTTTACTTAATTATTAAACATTCTAATGGATGACATTCCGTAATGAATAAGCAAGCTATGAACGTAGTTATGAGTCCGCATAGTAATTGGAAATAGGGAGCTTGCTCTGACAGTAAAAGTCTCCAGGGATCTATTTACACTAAAGCCAATAATGGTATATGGGTACCCAATTTAAGCCCTTTGAGGTTTTAAGAGCTTACGGAACCATTTCGTTACTGCTTTCTTGGTATATTTGCCTAATTCTATTCATACAGTTGCTTAACTCTTTCGACTTCCGGCAATTTATCCGCTTTAAGAAAACTGATATTATCAAAGATTCTACAGACTAATACAATCACAAAAACAGTATTGTCAGTATCTCCATTCCTAAGCTAGAATATTTAATACAAAAACAATTGAGATACTTATACTATTTTTTGAATCAAAACATACCCATTCAACCACGCACATCTATTGTTAACTAAACTATATAATTTAAACATACCCATTCAGAACCACAGCACATCTATTGTTGAACATAAACTATAATTATTTAAACATACCCCCCCATGGACAGCATGTACATCACTTCCCCCACCGTGAATAAACTGTAAACAAGTAATCGTAGTGGACTGTAATAGAGTTTAAAAAGTTCGTACAACCTTTCACATACTAAGTACAACATACCTATTATATTATACAACAACAAAAAAATAAAATAAACAACTCAATTTACCCAAATATCTTACTTCGTCACAGAATACACATAATTTGGTTATAGGACGCTTAAAGATAACATCCTTACATTTAAGGCTAACAACCCTCTAATATTGTCCGAACCTGTATGTTTATCCGTTATAATCCCTAATAACCATTTTGCTGGAGGAAGATTATCCTCTCAACTAAACAATATCACCAACATTCGGTTCTGGTTTTGATGTGCCCATTTGTAACGTTCATGAACTGCGTGAGATATTCATTTGACCACCTCCCAAAATGCTAAGCAACTGTTGCTTAGCTGCCACCTTTAGTGAAGAAACCGATGAGGTTTCATAATTGCTGTCCGGCACCAAGACCAATGCTCTCCGACAAGAAAATGTCCTGGGTAAGAGGTGTAGGATCTTTGAGTTCACACTTAATTGTGACAATGGTCTGGAATTGAGACAGCTTCTATTTGGTACAGAAGAGTGCTCATCTCTTCAAAGTCAACGTCTAGTACCTATCACTCTTTTAGGTGATGTTTGGTGGATTTTATTCCAGCCTCCCATAATCCACCAAATGTGGAGCATAGGTGGAATAAAATGCCATGTTGTTCCATTTGTTGCCAAACCCTCACAATTTCTATTCCAATATGACTTTTCTTGGGACCACAATGTTTTGAGTTCGCGTGCGGCACCTACAAAATTTGTACCATTATCACTGTATAGGTCAGCCAATCCCACCTCCACGAAACCTAATCGCCCCTTCCTTAGGTCGCTTCAACCTCCAAATGTACTGCTCTAGTTCCATACACCAACAACTCATATCCTTTGTATGCTCGATGGCCTCTACCTTTGGATGTTCTTATTAAAATAGACCCCATAATCCAGGCCGCTTCATGAAAAGGACAATTGAGTTACCTGAAGGAGGTAACTGTCCCATAAGTTGGTCTCTTGCTTGTGCACGTATCGTCACATCAACACATTTCGAACGAATAACTTTGTACGAGTTTTAATATCTAAAATCCAGTATTTGGACCGAATATAGTTTATCATTAATTGCGGCCCGCCATAGTTTTTTCATGAGCGTCCCTATGACACAGATCGGTAAGATGTGATTTTGATGGCAAAATCACTATTTTTTCTGTCTATGTTGAAGTCAGCTCTTTCAACACCACCAACTCGCATGATACTTTCACATCAGAAAAGGAGTATACGGTAAGTTTACTTTTCTTATAAATTGGTTTATTATTTCTTAAATCATTGATTTAGCAAAAAAAGTACTCATTCTGACATGCTCTTATAATAATATGTAATGCTTGATTTAGTTCTTTATTAGTTAACCATATAGGAAAACTCTCTTCAGGTCGCTTTAATTTGTTTATAAACCTTCTACAGTAACAAATACTCTCAATATTTCCTTAAAGTCGAAAAATTTGTCCAAAAAATGTTTTGACTACTATCCACCACATGGCATGCCTTCACACCTTTTCCTTCTAAGTTTGTTTCATCAACGTTCCTCCGGGGATAGTTTATAGTTAGTTCGCTCAGCCACGTTGGACCATTTTTCCATAAATTAGCCCTTCACATTCTGATGGACGGATGCCTCACGCAGTCTGCTATTTTCATGATATTACATGTGCCCATTGATCTCTATTTAAAATACTCAAATCTCTGAGACTCTTTTGCAACAAAGGTCTTCCAACGGCTTGGGTGACTACTTAGCCACTCAATGGTCGAGTCGGTCCAACCCAATTTCCATTTTGCACTGTAGTACTTCAGCAACCTCTCTTAATAGTTTTACTAATAAAACGGCCCCAACTCATCTGAATAGAAATTTGTTTAATAGGAGCTACCTTCTTTTACAAGTTATCAAATCCTGTACCTTTCCTATCCTCATCCTCGTGAGTAAACTACACAGCGTAGCTCATTGAGCATCACTGAAACCATAAGCTCCATGTGGCGGTGTTTTTGAGTTATTCCAATCCATCTTGGTAAATGAAACTTGGTAAGTGTTATAAGTTCTTCACTAAGTCATCCATTCATTTAATAGTTTTTGCGGTAGCTCTTCATCCCCCATTCCTGCAAGCCATAGTCGTTGATAAATATTTTTGCTTTGACTATGGTTGGAGCTTCCTCCCTTATCAAACAACTTGGCAATGTCACTAATCACCTTTCTTTTTGTTACTGGGTAACTACCGGCAAAGCTGCATAGAATAGTCGAAACTATCAGTCTTTCCAGTTAAGTCCGAGAATTTTTATCACTTCATCCATTTTTAATTCCATATTTTCTTTTATAGCTTCATTATTCTGGTTTTATTTTTATTTAATACTTCTACACTTCTTGACCATCGTTGAAGTTTAAATCCAGCTTTATTTAAAACTTTATTGATTTCGAAAAACAATTCTTTCCTTCAAATCGTTTGGCAGCCCGTTAATAAATCATCCATGAAAAAATCGTTCAAGATACAGTGGTAAGCTACTGATTTTTCCCCTTCATCATACGCTGACTCGCAAGCTCTTACCGCTAGAAAAGGTGCTACCCTACCAAATGTTACCCTCAACAAACGTAAATGTTGAATGTCTTCTTGAGGGTTGTTCCGCCACACTAACCGTTGATAGTCGATATCACTCTTATCCACTTTTATTTGATGATACATCTTAATGATATCAGCAGCGAGACATATAGGATGGAGTCTCCATCTCATAATTGTGTGGCGTAGCTCAGCCTGTAAAGTGGGCCCCACCATCAATTCACTGTTTAAAGATACGCCATTGTGGTCAGGACACGAAGCATCGAAAACTATTCGTAATTTGGTTGACGGTTTGTCCGCTCTGATAACTGCATGGTGAGGTAAGTAAACACTTTCTGATTTATTGACCTCTTCTGTTGGTACCACCTCCATAAATCCAAGGTCTAAATACTCATAACATTACCGTACTGAACTTTTATATCTGGAGTTTTTAATAAGCGTTTTTCGAGTGATAAAAATCTTCTGATCGCTATTTGTCGTGAATTTCCGTACTTGCATACTATCGACACTTTTAAATGGAAGTTTAACGACATAACGACCAGACAAGTCTCTTGATGTTGTTTGTTTAAACAAATCTTCGCAACGTTGTTCTTCAGGTGTAAATTGCTTGTTAAGACAAAATTTGTCAATTCGATTTCCCAGAATTGTTTCAAATCAAACTCTTCTATTTTACACCACATATGGGAGGTTATATTATGACATCTCAAGATTCGTCATTGGTATTGTTAATTTCACCAAAACTATCCACCAAACCTCGTGTTTTGGGCAATGAGAGATCCTTGCACACTTCATTAAGCCTTCAGTTAAAATATGACAATATACCTCCGCTCCCATAAGAGGTCTATTTGGTTAGGTACGTTAAAATTTGGGTCTGCTAGCTCATTCTTGGTAGAGTTGACCACAACTTGTTCATAAACTTTCTTTCAGGAAGGAATGACGTTAGTTTCTTGAGTACATAAGTCTTGACATTGATGGTAAAAGTCGGATCTTGAATTGATTGTAGTTTAATAAAAACTGCATATTTGGAATTCAGTGATGTGTTCTCATCACCTCCTCCCCCGTACCCCATTGACACTATTGGTATGTATTTTCTTCAGTCCAAGAAGTTGGACTGCAGACTCCGTGATAAAGGATGCCTGTGATCCTTGATCCAATAAAGATCTTAGTGTCATTTGAGATCCGAGATTTGTTTCAGCTTTCACTAAAGCTGTTGCCAATAAAACTTGATTCTTATTGCTAGAGAAACAAGTGGTAATTTTAGTTTCTACGATCTCGCCTGTTGTTGTAGCTGTTGCTGCCCACAACACTAGTATCTCCTGATTGTAATGTTACATCAGGATTGCCTTGAATGTAATAATGAATGGTGTTTCCTTTGACAGATGCCGACACCTAGTGGGCAAACGACAAATAACCGTATGATTTGAACCTAACAATTATAACATAAATTTGAGGTTTGGACAAATTTACGACGGGCAGATATATCTTCTTTTGCAAATTTCTTACAATTTCCCAATTTATGACTATTTTCGAAACAAAAAGAACATGAAACAACATTTTTATCTCTATTATTACTTATAACATGTGCTTTGAGTAATTTTTATATTTTTAGAATCTAAAATTCCAACCCCTAAACCTATGCTCCAAAAACTCTAAAAATTCTTAATGTTGGCAATTCACTGGTCAAATCACAAATCCTAGCCTCCCACTTTTTACGAGACTCGGTATCTAACTTTAATACTAAGATATAAATGACTATAGAATCCCAATTCTCGGTATTTACTCCCACATTTTTAAACATGAAGACACTCGTTTGTTGTATCAAAAAGATTTTTTAAACACTTACATTTCATGTACAATATTTTTCTGACTAAAAAACTTCTTTAAAATCAATTAGTTGCATATCTCTTATTATTAAACCATCTCTCAGTTCCCAACACAGCATAGTTATCACTAGATATTGGTAGATGACGCAAAAGCTGCTCAGCTTCTCCCGATAAATAACTTTTTAAATAATGGAGTTTCTGGACATCCTTAGAGCTTGATTATTATGAATGAGAGATACATAAAATCCCAAATTTCCCACTCTCATATTTTCCCGAAAACATTGGGATAGCAATTCTAGGTAATTTGACCCCACTCTCTCTCATCTGACTCGCTTCTGAAGCTGAAGAAGTTTTCTTCTGTGCTTGAACACATATTTTTAAACACTCCTTTAATTCAGACTTATAATCAGTATACAATTCCTCAACTAAACCATAAATATCCTTAATAAAATATCCCGACATTTCTAAATCATCCTTTTCTATTCGCATATTAGTTTCTGATGCGTTGTGTCGAATGATTCCCAATACTTCTCCAAAGTCTCAGTTCGTGTTTCAATATAAGACACAGTTATTCTGTCCTTCGGAGATTTTTTAAAGTTGGTAAAGGCTCGCTGAATTTTCTTTTGTATATCTTCTAGTAGTCTTATCAACGAATCCATTATAAATATCGGAATTTTTTTTTATTTTTTAATCAGTGAGCAAATTTTTCTAAGTCCGGTATAGGTGAAATTTTTCTAAGTCCAGTTTACTCGAAATTTTTATAAGTGTTTAGTTATTATTAACTTAGGAAAAATTGGTCATGGATTCCCCGTATAACCACTATTTCGGTTAAAATTTTACAAGTCCATTCACACTGTTAATTTTCTAAGACATTTCTTCCTAGTGGTTAAGTGTTATTTTTGCTAGTCACCTCTTCTGCTTAATATAGATTTTCTACTTACAGTTTTAGACTATACCAATTTTGCTCACTGACTTTTAGCTGGAACTGCTCTACTCCGTTTCTCCACCAGATGGCACCACTGTCGCTTAATTCTTCATTATCCGACTCGAATGACCATGTTCAAATTAAAACACCATTCCTAAGGCTGAGAATATTTAATACAAAAAACAATTGAGATACTTTACTATTTTTTGAATCAAAACATACCGCGATTCAAGGAACCACAGGCGACATCTATTGGTTGAACATAAAACTATAATAATTTAAACATACCGCGATTCAAGGAACCACAGGCGACATCTATTGGTTGAACATAGAACTATAATTATTTAAACAACTAATAATAAAGTAACGAATTTAAAAATATTGTGGCCCAGAGATTCATCAATTAATTGAAACTCAATAGTCAGATATTAGAAACTTATTAATCTAATATATAAAATTCTCGTGTCGCGGTGTTTGTAGTTAAACTCCTCCGAAACGGCTTGACCGATTCTCATGAAATTTTGTGTGCATATTGGGAATGTCTGGGAATCGGATATTTTTCATCCCCCTAAATGTTAAGGGTGTCCACCCATAAATTATTTTTTAATTTTTATTATGATACAGCATTAAAAAATACGATCTACGATCAACCCCTTTTTTTTAAATATAAATGATATACATGGCAAAACGACGTTTGCCATGCATGCATGCAGCTAGTTATAATATAATAATGTTCCGGCGCGTTTTTTTTTAAATAATAAAACATTTGAGGTTTATTTTATTTTTTATTAGGTAGGTTTAGTAGGTTGGGAATTAACTAGTCGGGATCTTCATTTCTATAGACCGCAAAGTGTATTGCAAAGTGTCTCCAATCTCTTCCGTCTTCGTCAAGTTTTAGCACCAGGCTAAAACTAAGACCTGTAAGGGCCTTAACTTTCTCTTTGTCCATTGACTGTAGATCGGTTTCAGGGTGTCGTAACTTCCACTCCACCTGCAACTCTTATAGGGAAAAATAAAATCATTATAAATCATACACAAATAAAGTGTGCTACAACCTTTTATAAATATCTGTATTTTAGCATTTAATTCACACATTGGCCATTTTTGGTCTAAGGTCTCTGACCAAATTTTCCTTCGCCGTACGAATGCCTACTATATAGAGTATTTATTTGCAATCAAATAAAATCCAATAAAAATTCTTTCTGACGCGCAATATGTATAATACTTCCAATTTAGCAATAACTTGATATCGTTCGAATCGAATAATTTTAGCTCCAACGTCAAAGGCTTTCCTGAATTAGGATTTCTCTAAATCTTATCATTTTTACATCTCCGTACGAATAATTTCATATTTAAGAATAAGAATTATTTTTCAAAGCAATATGTATTGTGATGACGTTCGTTTAGGTTGAATCTGTGACAAACCTTTAACAATCGGAAACGGAAACATTCATCAATTCTTTTGAACAAAGCTAGCTGAAAGCATTTAAAAAATCATTGTTTTCATACCATAACTATTATATGAATAGGGTATAAAAAAATATAAACAAAATCTGTATCGTACTTTGATTTTTTTTTGTTTTGTTTTGGTAATATTTTGTCAAAGTTTTCTTTAAGATTCCTTTTGAAATTCATATTCAACGTACCTTGTTAAATATAAAAACTCCTTAGATATAAAGCTTTGACAGAATCATTAGTTTGCATCGTGTTGATTGGAAGACGTAATTAAACTTTGCTATACGAGGACTGTCACTGGCAGACCTTAATCAATATTGGATCATCTTAAAATGCAGATTTCCATTTCGTATTAAGCCCAAGTTTTTGTATAAAATTATAATGTTTAGTAATTCCTGTATTGAATAACTATTACACATAAGGACTTTGACATATGACACGAATAAATGCGATTATATCAATGTTGTTCTATACCAAAATACATCTAAGTGAGTTCAGAAGTGCATATATTTCTTTTAAAGTCGGAATTCATTATTATTTTTTATTATTATTCGCGTTTTAGCCAGGCAAAGCTTTTTAGCCATACCGTCTTGACTTACGTATATTATTTATCTAGAAAATTCAACACCAACTCCAAAAAGTATTAAAAATATTTCAATGAACATTCAACTCAACCCGCCATTTTTCCAACTTTAGAAGTCTTTAAACTATCCTGACGTTTCGCGGCCTGCAAATTGTGACAATGTCAATTTTTGACATGAAAAAGATTAGTTAATGTAATGTTAAAAGTATTAAGCTAAATTTTAGCAACGGTTCAGAGATTTAACTATAGATTGCTAAGTATATCAAGATAAGCAGTCTTTTTTTATTCATAGCTACATTGACATCGCGTTCCGAGAGAAACAATGCTGAATATTACCAGCAATAAAAATAAAATTAATAAAATTTCTACTAGCCTGAGTCTGAAAATAAGACATAGATTCCTTTAGAATTGGCTTTGGAATGACTTTATCAAGAGGGCCTTTCTGACATTTAAGTTAAGTTTCGCAAAGAAAACTATGTTTAAGAATCATATTTTTATTAAAATGGAAAAATTTCATTTACAAAAGTGGCTGTGCGGTTAGTACGTAAGTTAGGTTAACGCCCGGGGTAATAGATGGTTGCGGAAAAAACTAACAAAGTGAAAAACATTATTTATTGCAGGCATCACGGCATATTCATTCATTATATTCCTATTTATCTAACGGCAATTTAAAAAGTGAAAATGATGTATATGTATTTTCCTAATGTAATGATTGTATTTCTGTCCAGTTTTAAAACACATATTAAGTCTAGTTTTAATTTAAACATATAGTTAGATTTTGTCTTTGAAATAAGAACCACGAATGGAGCCAAATAAATGGGTGCGCGGCATTAGCTGATATCCAATGCTGAAGATTTGTTATGTCATCGTATATTCTTGACACAATAATATGATTGGTGCAATGTACACACAATTTGTGATAAACATTTCTCTTTATTTTTCTTGTTTTTTTTTATAAATGTTTGAAATAAAGAATATTATATTATATGAGATCGGTTATATCATACTCTTTTTTGTGTAGGGTAATTTCTATTGATTTTGTATTAAGTTGCCTTAGATACAGAAGAATAAATTAACAAATTTGTTTAATTTAAATAAACACTGCTTTTGAACGAATAAGATTACGATTAAACGAGGAGAAGGAGAGAATAATTTCCAAGCGTTTGAAAATTTTTTAATGTCTCAAAAACAAAAATAACGTTAGTTAACGTGTAAACAATATTTTAAAAGTAACCATTCTATCGTGGCTCTACTATAAACGAAATGTAAATAAAAAAACAGATTTTGGATTTTTATTTTCTTGTCTCGAAGCCGCCGTAAAGACGAGACCATCTCGTTTTCAGCGCTGTATTACTTTCAATTATTCTGAACAAACTTTTGCTTTTACGAATTTTACATTCAATTTAATGTGCATATGAAACAAAATAAAATGCTACTACGATGTCTGTGACTTGGAATACCTTTTATATCTATTCAAGATGATAAAATACACATCAGAAATACAGCATACGAGTAAAAAATAAATAAATCAGTGGCGCTACAACCTCTTTCGGTCTTGGCCTCAGAGTTCTGATTCTGTTTCATGATTATTTTTAAATCTAATAGGCAAGTAGGTGATCAGCCTCTAGTGCCTGACACACGCCGTCCACTTTTTGGGTCTAAGATTTCCGGTTTCCGCACGATGTTTTCCTTCACCGTTCGAGCAAAATGTCAATTGCGCACATAGAAAGAAAGTCCATTGGTGCACAGCCGGGGATCGAACCTACGACCTCAGGTATGAGAGTCGCACGCTGAAGCCACTAGGCCAATACTGCTCGAGTTTGTACGAGTATACAAACAGAAATACAAGTTATAATAAGAGAATTCTCCTTAAATTGCTTCATAGATGTAAAATAAAATGTTATTCACAGCAGAGACCATAAAACTCCCAGGTCACAAAAACATACCGCTAAAGATACCTTGACATATTTAAGTAACATCTGGAAGGAAAGGAAGGACCAAACATTGATTAAAATTATTTGAAATGGGGCTTAAAAGCGGAATAGTTACGCCGAATATATTGCATGCAAAGAGACTATGGCTGAATTTAGTCTCACGCTCACCGTCAGCGCTCATAGATCAGCGCGTAGTTCGTCAGCGCTGACGCTCAGCGTGGTTCGTTTTAGTATCGTATTGACCGCCTAACTGTACAGACGAAGACCAAAATGAGGAGTGTATTAGTTATTGCTGCTTTGTACTAGCTATCTCAATAAAATAAAAACCGGCGACGACGACGACTCTATGTTCATCCATTGACTGAGCAGAGAGCCGTTGCAGGAGACTCTCCTAAAATATTTTCGAACAATGTGTCGACAATGTCCTCCCAGGCTTTGTTTCTTGCATCTTTATTTTTGTAGAGTGGATCGGATGCATCCCACAATTTCTTCCTCGTCGATAACTCGACCTGTAGCCACTTCGCGATTTGCCATGACTGTACACGCTGACGACGTCTCTCTGCTCAGTCAATGGATGAACATAGAGTCTTCGTCATCGCCGGTTTTTATTTTATTGAGTTAGGTAGTACAAAGCAGCAATACTAATACACTCCGCATTTTGGTCTTCGTCTGTACAGTAAGGCGGTCAGTACGATACTAAAACGAACCGCGCTGAGCGTCAGCGCTGACGAACTACGCGCTGATCTATGAGCGCTGACGGTGAGCGTGAGACTAAATTCAGCCTTAGACACTACAACGCTCACTGAAAGCAGAGGCGCTCTAGCGATCGTCAGCGCTGACCACCGTGCGCGCTTATAGCTACGCGTCATTCAAAAACGCTTTCTAGAAGTTCATATATCTCGACCATCAGTGCCGACGGTGCGCGTGCGGCCGGCGTGACACTAAATTCAGCCTATAGTTTTAACAACGTTTATGAAAAAAAAAATTTAAAATGTTAAAATTACACAGTTGATATCTTTTATGATGTAACACAGGTATTAAATTCTTGTAAAAGTGTAAAATAACTGTAACATATGTAGTTTCGTTATCATTCACCCGTTAAGTTACTAAAAATGCAAATAACTTTTGCTGAAAAATTATTTGCACTACTGTCATTTAAATACCTCAGAATATATATTTCGAATTCCCTTAACCATTATAACAAAGTCATTTTTAGTTTTTAATATCATTTTTCCAAGTTATAAAGCCGTGTTTCAAAACCACAAAGGGAGCAAAATAATGAATTTCAATGGGCGAGGTTCTTTTGGTAAACAATGAGAACCTTTTAACACGTACTTTATTTTTCTCGTTTATTTCTTTAATATATTCAGCTTGTTTGGTATTCTACATTAGAAGGTTTTTTACTAATATACTGGAATTACGCTCGTTTCTTTACTTCAGATTTAATACAAAATATATGCGATTTAAATGAACGTTTCCTTATCAAAACTTTCTATTATTTACATCGATTCAGCTCTGAATTACTAGGTTGCATAGATTCCTAAGAAGATTTCTGTACCTGTTTCGTTGTTAACTTTACTTCCGCTACGCTACGCTATCCGTGCTTGCTTCACGCTGTCGGTTTAAAATATGCCGGGTTCCTGACCTGGCCATCGCTGGATAGCGGAACCTTCAGTATTGAGAAACGCACGCTTAGATTGATAGCTAACCCTGCTTAATTTACATTTGTAAACTCCAAAATACGCTAAAAAAATACTCACAAAGTAACCATAAACGGAAAATTAAATTAACTCGACCGATAAAAAGAATTACTTTACAAAACAGTTTCAGATCTCGCTTCGACTTTGCCCTTTTATCCACATAATTAAATCTTAATCGAATTTTCTCAATTCCATGAAAGGGAAAAAGGTAAATTACACCAAGTTCTTTTAAATAAGTTTAACTAATATTTAAACTTTGCAGTTTGCGAAAAATTAATTTATGAATATTATAGTAGGCATGTTTAGATATCTATAGTAACTATATGCGTGTATATCTAATATATTAAATTCTCGTGTCGCGGTGTTTGTGGTTAAACTCCTCCGAAACGGCTTGACCGATTCTCATGAAATTTTGTGTGCATATTGGGTATAACTGAGAATCGGAAAACATCTATTTTTCATCCCCCTAAATGTTAAGGGTAGTCTACCCCTAATTTTTTATTTTTAGATAATTTTTTTTTTGATACAGCATTAAAAAATACATACAACCCCTAATTTTCACCCCTCTACGATCAACCCCTATTTTTTATTATAAATGATAAACATGGCAAAACGATGTTTGCCGGATCAGCTAGTATAATATATGTCTGTTCTAAATCAAATGTTTTGGAGTGATTATAATATTCAAGAAACCGCATGCCTTACAATAAAAAAAACCAGTCGCGCTATAACTTTTAAGGACTAGGCCTCACCTTTCTGAATCTTTTTCGTTATTTCTAATAGATCAGCCTTCTGTGGCTGACACACGCCGTCGACTTTTGTGCCCAAGGTATTCCGGTTTCTTCACGATGTATCCAACACTTGTATTCCAACACTGCGCACAATAATTCGACTTAGGGTCCTGCAAGAAAAGAGCGTACCAATTCTTGAAAGGCCGGCAACGCACTTGCGAGCCTTCTGGCATTGTGAGTGTCCATGGGCGGCGGTATCACTTAACATCAGATGAGCCTCCTGCCCGTTTGCCTCCTATTACATAAAAAAAACTTTACTTACTTACTTAACGAACTTATATTAACAAATAACATAACTGAAACGGCCCTGAAATAGGCGTTCATTAACCTGCCAAGCGTCAGTGCTCGAATACTCACTACCACATATCTACATTTTTAATACAAGCCCAAAGACGTTCCAAATACACCAGATTAGAAGTACTCCCAAACCAACTAAGGCGTCTTAAGAAAAGTGTATAAACGGGAAATTACATCGCACCGACGTCAATCGAAGTTGGAGCTTGATTAATCCTTAGAGGCAGAAGATTGTTCTGCTTTAATTATCTCAATCGGCGAATTGCCAAACGCTACATGCAGTACTTACGGATACAAGGCAATTGTTACAGTTTACTACATACGTTGATTAACTAAATTTTGTATCCTTATCAGCGATTAAGAGTGCAGCCCCTGTGATGTTATGGAGAATGAGACATATACAGACAGTCCTCGTACTTACGGCATGGGGGAATTAGGTTCTCGAAATACGCGACGTAAATCGAGACATTTTTTTCGTATGTTTACATGTGAAAGTCAAGGGTTAGGTTCCACAAGGACTCGAAATTAAAAAAAACTGCATTTATAACAAAGGATATACATACTTTATTATCAAAAGTAAGTTCTTAAAATAATTATATATGCACTTATGAAATTGCTAGTTATTTTTGGTATTTGTGTGTTAATTATTTTAATAATAATAAAACTTTAATATGTAATGAGAAATAATAAATTAAACTTTTGGCTTAAAGAAACTATCAATTCTAGATTGCTTCGCTTCTTTCTACATACAGATCTTGGTAACACTGATAGGCTGCACAAACTTTGTTATCTACGTTGAAAATTAGGATCATTTTCTTCAAAAATTTTCATGGCATTCTCCAAATTTGGACAAGACTCGTCACAAGAATTCTCTTATGACGGAAATCGAAACAAATGACGTATGCTTGAGAAATAGTGTCAAAACATTGTTCGACGTAACTTGAAACGACGTAAGTCGAGGACTGCCTGTAATATTTTTTGACACAGTCTTGTAATATTGATTTACACCAGCTTGAGTACACGAATTCTTTACAGTATAATAAATAAAACAATTGAACAAAGTTGTACATTTTAGAATGAGGAAAGAAATTGAATCTCTAGGGGCCTTACTGCGCTTCCCTGTTAAGGCATTTTAATAAAATTAATTGTAACATAGCATCATAGTCACGAGTGGTATTATATAAAAAGCGAAACATTCTATGAGCCTGAAAGTAAATGGATGACGGATATATATCATACATAAGCAGTTAATGATCTCCAGGTCGTACCTGACAGTTTTCTGTATTATGTACCTATATTTAAGTTTGTTAAACGTTCAAATATAAAAGGAAGGTGAAGCTTGAAACTATCGTTAATTACTATGTTACTCGTTACTATTAAGTATAAGGTAAGAAGTAATGTTGCCTAGCATTAATACATTTACTGATGATATTCAATATATTTATCGTTTCCCCACATTCAAGAATACGATGAAAAGATATAAAAACTCAATAGTTATATAGTATACAATGTTGTTCACGTATTCTGAACTATAAAGGTTAATATGATATAAAAATAAAGTGCATTCCAAGTTAATAGGATTTACTTTCCACAGGGCGTTCCTCAGAATACTGTGTGTGTGCTGCCCGAGAAAACTGCGAAGAAAATACCAACCGCAACTACGCTTCAAGCAATCTCAGGTAATTTTAAAATAGACCCCTGCATAAAGTATTAGACATTTATTTTTATCTTGGGACTGAAAGCCATTCATTCTTAATAACACGTGGCCTCCTACAGAATAGTATTATTCTGTGCTGTAAAACTACTTTGCTCATGCATTTGTGTCGCGTCCTTGACAGTGACACATAACAGTTTTTATTAAGGAAAATTATGTTAGTTTTACTCGAAATCATTCTATATTCAAACCCGTTAATAAAAAAACTATCTTTGTCTCAGACTGTTTTTAACGAAAGCTCTAATAATTTACTTTGTTTACGCGAATTGAAAAACTTTAAAAATTCGATTCCCCCGGGGGGGGCCTTAATTTCCTTGGGGTGTTTTTGGGGGGGGGGGGGGGGCCCCCCCCCCTCTTCTTTTGGGGGGGGGGGGGGGGGTTCGGCCCCCTCCCCCCCCCTTTTTTTTTTTTTGTTAAAATTTGGGTTTCCCCTTTTCCCCCCCAACGCTCACTGCAACTGCTTCCTAACGCTCAACATTTCATTTACTTTGTTTTTACGCGATTCTGTGTTATTGAGTTCTCCGAGCTCAAAAGATACCTTCTTGCGCTTTTACGAGGGGGGGAAAAACTTTAAAAATTCGATTCTCGCTAACCACAAACGCTGAAAAATTGAGTTTTGTAAATTGTCATAAATTTGGTTAGTTTTATTAAAATAAAGAATTCATTCATTTCTGTCATAGATGTTTTTAAAAGATTAAAACAGTATAATAAGTTAATATTGTAGTAAAGTCACGAATGACAATTTTTTCTACGTATAACAAGTTAAAGACACTTAACACGCACATTCTATACGACCCGCATTTATTATGCGAGAAATGTAAACAAAAGTCTCTAGAAAGCAAATTACACGTCAAATTGGACGACCTTATTTTTCGTCTAGTTTGTTGAGGATTTACAAAAAAGATTTACAATTGCTTATCAGAAGTTTTACAAATATACGCATAACATCATAAATAAACATACAAATAATAATCTGCTTCTGAACTGTGAAAAGCAGGTTTTTTCATCACGATTTAAGTAGGTTGTATTCTACTTTCAGTGGCGTACAACAAGACGGTATTATTCGTCGGGTGAACTGCAAGCGATCAGGCAGAATTCTTGTGAACAAACTTATATATAGCGATATCCCAACCTCTATAAGTGCCTTTTCTGGAATATTCTCGACACTCGAATCTATTGTTTTGGATATCTAGTTGGTTCAAATTGAGGTACGTGAACTCCCTTGAATTTCGGCATTTCTTTAATGTAATCCTTCCCTTGCATGGTAACCGTGTGGTCTTTGTTCGAGCTTTGACACCAATGAGATGTTTTCCTCTTTCTAAGCACTTACTCAAAAAAGGTTTACCCTTAAATCTATTCTAATCTGTGGTGAAATGTGTCTTTATATTGTCTGTGGCGTTTTGATGTCCTACGCTTGAGTTATCCTCTTGTCTTACCTTTCCATGTATTATCTATATCAGTAAAATATATGGGTCGAAAGATGTCTCTTGGAAATTGTGACCTCAACCTCATTTTGCTTTTTTTTGCTTTAAAAGTACGTAAAAAATAAAGAAACCGAGAACTCCGCTTTACGTGTGGAAACGGTCAATACTTTTATACTTAACCCTAAAGTATTAAGTCTGTACGAATTACGATATTGATTAAAAACATTGGACAAAGAAAAGTTATTTTTCTTCGAACTTTTCTTTTACCATTCAGAGCCTCTGAAAACGAAAAAGTTTTAAAACCCACAAGTTTTGATGTGATCTTAGATTAATGCAGATGCGACACACATAAAGTACTTTTTATATTAAATACTAGTTGTGTATGTTGTGTAGTAGATATACAATTAAACTTAACCTTACACTTAAAATTCGATATTCTGTTCGGAATTGGTATTGGAAATTGCGTGGTAGTGAAATCAATTTATGATATGAACATTCCTAACATCATACTGGATCAAATGAAATCCATGTTGAAATATGCATCTTATAGTGGCACTGACCGAGTTCGGACTCTAGAGATACAAAATCACAACAATGTGTCGGATTGAACGACACAGACTTGTTTAGTCTTGTGCTAAATTGGCGGGCGTGTGAAGTGTACCTGCACTTAGCTTGCATTCGGAAATTAAGGCGTATTCTTGGTCAGTGTTAGAATAGACTTCATATTGATTCTGGGTTAAATAAATACTAAGAGCACCCTAAGCAAGAGCTCAGGGCAATACATACGTTTCTATTTATCTCACTAAAATCGTAATAAGGCAAGCCTAATCCTGATTCATAGTCGAGTCTTAGCGCTAAGTATTACTCCCGTAAGTCAAAAACTAAGTCTCGGTTCTGAATCTTATCCTATGTAAGCTTAATAAATATCCTCCTTACACCACTGTTTAATACTCGCAAAACTTATTACATATTGGCTGTGGTGGGCTACTGAATCAGTGATAAAGTACCACTTATCATGCATATCCTAAGCAGCTATTCAGCAAAGAATCAGCACAAATTCAAATTTAAAATTATTTATTCATTTAGGCAACATAATATACACTTATCAACGTCAATGAAGAAATACAACGGACGAGAACTGTCAATAAACTCTCCGCCACTCTTTTTAATCGCCAAGTTTTTTGTTTCACGTTTGTAAGGAGAAGCTGGCTGCGCCATGTTCTTCATAGCATCTTTAAGTAATTAAGTATAATATTAATAAATAAATATATAAACGAAAAAAAAAAAACAAAGATTTGTCCTCTATCAGCATATGGTGAAATAGGAGCACGCACTTACATTCTCGTGGGAACAACACGCAAATACATAGTCGAATAACTAACATCACCGAATACACGAATTCAAGACCGACCAGTCACCACAAGTAGCACCCGTTCACGGGTATGACGCATGGCCAGCCATCGGCGCCCTCACCATATTTTAGGGAGAGAGACAACCCGACGAATGACAGACAGCCTTATGTATTTTTATCTAATAATATTAATATTATTGTTATGTTTTTAAGATTTTGTAAGTTAATTTTAAAATCACGTTCGTTGAAGGACACCCACGCTCGCGAACACGTCTCATGAAAATTTAGTGGAAAAATTGTTGGCGCGCGCTACAGAATATATTGGACAAGAAATATTTCGAGGCAAATAGTTTTAGCTCAGAATGAATATTAGACATTTTGTACGTACATATTTTTTTCAGTTCCTCTCATTATACTCACCTATCTATAATAATTAATAAAACAATAATTACGATTATTAGTTAAGAATTCTATAATAATGAACACATATTACTTTCTATTTTTAATCTAAAAAAACTAATTTATTTAAAAATTCTTCTTAATGGTGTGTTTTAAAGTGTCTTATCATTATGTTCGTGTTTGTGAATCAATCAGTCACTTTGCGTGGACATTAAAACAATAGAAAAATAGTGTAAACAAAAAATAAAACCATTAATGTTTTTCTCTTACTTTAAAACGAAGCAGTAAATTTAGATGTGATTTTCGAGACGAATAGTATAAATTAATTAATGTACTGTACTTGCTGAAAAATCTCATTTGATAAATTGCATTTCAACAGTCGTAAAGTCCGAAAGACTTGACATCCTTCCAACAATCTCAAGTTACCCACATACGTAAGCTATTCATTATTCATGAAGTCTTCTACCACTTAGGAATACTTTTAAAAATATCTGCGTTTATACCGAAGTGTGGTTTGTGATAACTGACAACACCATAATATGGTCTATAGTGTGTGAAATCTAGGATTCGATTTGCGTACGAACAGTCGAACAACCTCCTAGTAAGGCGAAGCAAACTGCCGTGCGATTCTGTTAATGCGTGAGTTCACCTCGCACTAACAAGGCTCCCTTCGTCACTCACGTCATTTTTGGAATCTCATGTGTATTCTGTTAAGCAATTTCACATTACGTCTTGACAAGCGGAGGGAGCTTGTAGTTTATTATTTATCAGAATGCCAAATCGTAAAATGACTGCTTCACGACTGATTTCAGCGCGACCGCCGATGTGAGAGCTGTGAGAGTTCGAAACGAGAGTTACGGAATCGTATGGCTGATCAGAAAACACCTACTTGCCTAGAATAAAAAATAATCAATGTCAACTGTTGACACTATCCAGAAATATACAAATGAGGAGTGACATAATATTATCTTTTATATCTATTTATAAGAATCCTATTTATTTTTATTCTTTTTGCCTCGTGTTAACATTGCTTTTATTCGAGAAATGTTTAGAATACAATTGTGATTATAACATTTAGTCCTATTCGTTTCTTTCTTTGATTTGTTTGTTTCGAAAAAAAATATTATCCCGTATAGAGTCCAGACTATACATACTTGAAACTGGTCAGTGGGTTGACATATTTTAATATCTATTCGTTGACTTTTTATGTTGTAGTTTTCACTATTTTTTAAATATTTATCTAAGCACAAGCTATTTAGATGAATATGACTGTACAACGAGGTACACGAGCAGGAAAGATATATTTTGTTCACAAACGGGTATCTAAAGATTTCATACCTAAAATAACAGCTACACATACAATTTATAATTTATTCAATTCTAAATTTAAATTTCCTTTTCCAGTACCCCGTAACAACAATGATGTACTCATCCGTATCACAGCACGAGATGTGCCGTTTGTGACAGCAAACAAGGGCGGGAACCTGCAGACCACGTGCCAGATGTTCCTGCCGGGATCGTCGTACCGCGCGTAATGGCGACAGATACCCCCAAGAACTCGACCCTATCACCAGCATACAATGTGACAAATTATACCCAGATTCAGAATCTGTTAGCGAAGTAAGTCTAGACAGTGAGAGCCGCAATCATTCATTAAAACGTAAGTTAAGTAAGCGTGTAACTTACCAAATCAAAGCTGATGTCTCAAGTTAACTATTAGACGTAGATTGTAAATATATTCACATTGGCATTTGATATTCTAATATATATGTATGTTGATCATTGAAATTTAAAATTGGTAGCTCTTGTTAAGCAACCAGGCAAGAATTATATAAACATCCCTAGTAATTTGTAGTCATGCCGAGTGATCTCTAGTCATTCCTAGTCTTCTCTAGTCATTCCTAGTCATTCCTAGTCATCTCTAGTCATGCCTAGACACTTCACGTGACTATAATCTTCCTTTATTCTCAATCAGGAGCTGTGATTTACTATTAGCTATGTACATAGTCATTTTCAGTGTTTTCTATGAATATTAAAATTGTATAGTACTTAATGCTCCTATAATCCCAAAAATATATATTACCTAATAACTCAATTGTAATATAAATTATTTTTTACACATTCCAAATTATTTAAACGTTATTTGTGTGTTATATTTACACTATATAAATGGATAATTTACTATTCATAATCAGAACGCGCACAGTTTTGATCGGAACAAAATGTAACGAAATTAAAATATTCTGATTATGAATTATGCGATAGAAATGATAATAATAACTAAAACCATATTATTTTTTAATATAAAACATTAAATGCTGCATATTTTTGTACTACACATTATTTTTGTTATATGTGAAGGATCCATTTATAGTATGTAAATGGAAACTAGAGAAATTGTATATAAGCAAGTCTCGTAATGTTTAACTGTTTTATAATCTTATACCATTATAACAGCAGTTTACTCTTCGGAAACTAATAAATATTACTCTTAAGACAAACCTTAACTAATATGTATCCGGATAGATTTTATTTAAAACTTAAAACCTTTTATGTGGTTGCTATACACTCATTAGAACTAAAAAACATTTGTTTTATCTGTGGTATTGTTTGTAATGAGTAAAAGTTTTGTATAGTCCTTTTCACGAAAGAAGTCCCCCAGACGCGGCGCTGCAATCGCATGACGTAATGTTGCCATTTATGAGTAAAAAATTTACCTATTTTATTTACATTTAGCAGATGTAATTTATCAAATAATACTATTTTCTGCGTACTTCGATGAAACAATATATCTGTTATGTAAAAAGTATATTTTTATTTACTTATATTGCGGTGTTCTACCTACTTACAGGGAAAAGATAAGAAAATAGGGTAAAGAAAAGCAATACAATTGTTTATTCAGAGTTTTATTGCATAATTGTGATCAACGGCCATAGGGACATCACTGTCCGAAGAGTGTATTGAAACAGAATCAGATTCTGTTTCAGTATCACTAGCATTGATATAATTATTCGGTCCATCACTTCATCCATAAGGCCGTCATTTTTTAAATATTCCTCCTCTAAATGTTCGACATGCGAGCACTGAGCTGTCAATCTTCAGCCGTAATAGACTCAAAGGCCTCTTTTAGTTAATTTTAATATTTCTTTTGGATCTTGTGCCACGTTCTTATCCGCCACCTTTCTTTTACAAGGCTCCAGATATTCTCAATCGGGTTGAGGTCACAATGGTAAGGCGGCAACCTTAATACTTCGTGTCCGTGAGCTGTTAATAATTCATCCACTGCAAATATCGGTGGACCTTTATTTTGTTTTGATTAGCTCATACAGCACAACTTTTGTCCAGGTGTCTTCAAAATATATACCCTTTTGCCGGAGCCACTCTTGCATACTACTTTTTATATTTGACATAGAAGGGGCTTTGTTTAATTGAGTGCAATGGTAAGGAGCGTTATCCATTACCACAAGCGACCTTTCAGGTAGATTAGGTATTAGTTTTTCCGTCACCCATTTTAAGAAATTTGCTGAGTTCATGTCATCGTGGTAATCTGAGGACTTTGATTGGGATTTGAACATTAATAATGCACCATTTATGAATCCATCTTTTTGTTCCCGCATGAGCGATTATCCAGCGACTCCCTGATGATTCTGAGACGAACATTCCTGGCTCCTCCTCACTCTGCCAACAACGTTTTGTATGATAAGTATTGTGTATATAGGTCTCATCTAAGTATACAACTGGTCGTTTTTCCACAGTGCGATTTATTCGTATTTTATTCAAATATCTTGCACGCCATGCGGTAATGTCGTGGCGTTCCATAAGTAGTTTTCGTCTGGATTGACATCGCTTGTACTTGAAACCAATTCTATTTAATATCCTGTGCAATGTTGTGATGCTTCCCTGATAATTGATGTCCTCTCGCAGAGCTGCCCGTAATTTAACCAATGTTGGTAATTTCTTTATGTACGACGTAAAAACTGTAAATTTTTTGCCGGATAGCGCACAAATCGAACCCGTCTAAGTCGAACTTTTCGGATGCGGGCGACTCTTCCCCGGGGTTACAATTTTTTTTGAAGTACACGCCGCTGTTACACCTTCGTTTGTAATTCTTGATACAGTTTTCTCTGACACACCTGCAATTAAATTATGAACAATTAAAAATAATAGTAACTTTAAGTTTATAATGCTTATGTAATATATGTTTTAATTTCAGTTACCTAGTTTCATCACGTTATGTATTTGTTCAATTTTGTCGTAAAAACGAATTTATATTATCATAAAACTCCCATCAATACAGCAAAAAATTATTAAATGGCAACTCTAAAAAAGTACCTGTTATGGCGGCAACTCTCTTCCGAACATTGTTTAGTGGTATTAAAACACCTTTATTCTTTTGTTCCGCTTCACAGAACTCTTTCACCTTTAATATCAATTCTCGAGCCGAACTTTTTACAACTTTTGGCATTGTAATCAATATTTAAAATGCACTAAGATAGTTAAAAATTCACAAAAATCTACCACAACAAACGAACTTGATAACATCGACGAATGACAACATTGCCGACCTGTCAAATTTAGTTCCAAAAATATCCGCGGGACTTCTTTCATGAAAAGCACTATACATTACATTTCGAGTTGAAAATTCAAATGTGGAACAATATCCCGCGCTATTTTTAATGACGTTGACATATGTGATGCTATGTTCTAATATAAAAATAAAGTCTAAAGTGAAACTTCTTTATGATCTTATTTTTCGAAAAATGATCTACTATATGCAACTTTACAGAAATTCGTTAAATTAGATTATTTATTATCATAGACATGAATACAAATATTTCATTTTACCTTATTACTACGAAGATTATTATAGAATTTCATTAATTGTAATAGAATTATTACTATCATTGAAAAGCGTGACGATTTGCTACAAAATTTCTCCCATACGTCGATAAAGAAGTTTCATTCCAACGCCGATAAAGAAGTTTGACAGTTGACTTCAAAAAGCAACATGACGCGTAACCGAAAAATGTGACGCGTAACGAAAAAATGTTACACTAAATTTTTTTCCAACCTCGATAAAGAAGTTTCACTTCAAAAACAGTGATTGAGTATAATTTTTTAAATTGTAAAAAAACAATACTTTTTGATTTCCCGAACCGTGAAATTAATAGTAATTTAATATCTTAATGGGTTGTAAGTTTGTATAAAATATTTTTTTAAAACTTCAGTTTTTCATTTCATTATGCCCTTTTTTTATTGATTTTCTTAAACTTAACTCAAAAGGAAATGTAACTAACAAAATTAAACCATGAACCATTGATTGTGTATGTACAACAACTTAGAAAGTATTTCTAATAATTAACTTTCAAAATGAAAATATAGGCCATTTAAATTCTTCGATAAAGGTGTAGGTTAGATTCTAATCCTGAAAAGATCTATCAACGTTAAAAATGAATGTATATTCATCCAATTTCAACGCTTCTTTTCACTGTTTGATAACAGATTACTTAAGTCTCTCGATATCTTTTTAAATAAACATTTATCTTAAATTTCTATTTAAATGTCCAATTGATAACATTTTAAAGTTCCAATTGTATACTTTAAACTACAGCTTTATACAGGTCAAAAAGTTACTAAAAAGGCAAAGACATCTCTTTCCCTAATTCACCTGTTGTCATTCATTTATGCGGTTCACAAACAGAAACAATAATTATTTCCTCCTGTTATTACGTTATATTGGCTTCGGAGTTATAACGAAGAATTAAGTAATGTTTCACATATAGTATTTTGGGTAAGTTTTCGTATCACAACAAATACAACTTTTATTTACCAAGATTATTTACTACAAGAGTTTCCTATTACATTGTTTCATTTGTAATAGGTACGTGCCTGGTGAAGGTAGAAGGGTAGGGAAGAAGGGTAAGGCACTTCATCCGCTCCTATTACCAACATGGCTGTTGCTAGTCAATTATTATTGATACGCTAATCATATAATTTTCATTAGATAAAAAACGAAGTAATTTTTTTTAATAACCTTTATTATTATATTTTTTTAAAAGTGGCGGTATAACCGTCTTAGGTCTGGGCCACAGATTACTGTATCAGCTACGTGATCATTTGTTTTTTCTAATAGGCAAGTAGGTGCGGTGCAGCCTTCTGTGCCGGACTCTCGCCGTCGACTATTTGAGGATGCTGGTTTCTTCACGATGCTTACCTTCATCGTACGAGCGAGTGTTAAATGCGCATATAGACATAAAGTCCGTTAGTGCCATACTGGTAGAACCTATGACCTCAGGAGACTCGCACGCTGAAGCCAGAAGACCAACACTGCTCTATTATTATTTATTACTATATTAAAATTATTTTAAACCCAAATTAAAAATAATAAATAAAAATTACAGAACAAACATTCTCAGCAAACGTAATTAATGTCTTCAGTAATTTCTACATTTATTTTTTGTTAGGAATCCACAACATTTTCAATCCATATATACAAATTTTATGAATTTAAAATTAAAAGTAAAGTATTCCTATACCTAACTATAGATATGATAAAGATTTTAGTGTAACTATAATTATTCTACTATATATAGGTATAATCCTACTAAATTCTTGTGTTTAATAATGTCTAAAGTACACTGTTAATTATGTTGCCAAAATAGTAATACAAAATGTATTTAATTTATAGTTTTATGCTATCTTTATAATAAGCTTCCGTAAGATAAGGCGCAAAGTTGACTTCAAAGTTGTTTACAAGGTAAGTTAGTGGAATTAGTTTAGATATCGGTTAAGTGTCAAATTATGGTTAAACTTTGACAATTATGGTGTTAAACTGTTTGCAAAGCGGGTCGCTAAGACAAGTATATCAGAATAACTAGTATAAAAGTTACGGCTTAATTAATGAATAAAGTATGCAAATTTATGCTTTGCAATTTTATTCACGGAACGGAACGCGTGTAATTTTTTTTAAAACACTGTTTTCTTTCACGCTATAATGTAAATGATTTGTGAAGTTATACCATGTAATGGGGTAGACTCATTTCTGTGTCCGTCTCATGTATAAACTAAAGCGATTACTAGGTTTTTAGCTTTATATGGATTCAAACCCGAAACAGTTATTGATTACAAGAATAGAATTCAGAAGGTCTAAATTTTTCCTCGTAAGGGTGACTAAACTACGAAAGTGGTACATTTTATTTCCACTGAACAAAATTAAATCATTCCCCATTTTCATTAACTTATCGATTCTATTATCGCCCAGATATCACTCCTACAAGATCGTATTTGAATTTTGTTTAAACTTACAAAAAAATATTTTCCAAAATACAATGTAATAAAAAATTACTTGAAACACAACAAAAATGTTCACATATAATTAAAATTTAACTACAGCAACCCAACATTAAATTACATTTAAAAACATTTTTGCGATGTGGCAACAACAAGTGAGTCATGAGTGTAATTACTTATCTGTCCAATGCCACGTCAGCCTCGATTGAAGCTTAGCAATGCCTTTTCATTTTACAGCTTCAAGCTCCGAACAGTCATTATGCTGAAAAAAATATAGCATATAGCTGAAACCATTACAGATAAACTCGCTTCTACATATGTATTATAAAGTTGTTGTTGTATAAAAAAAAATCCTGAGGACTGCTGTGTTTGGACCCAAAAATCTGATATATACAAAAATAAGAAATGTTTACATGAAGCGCCACTGGGTGTATCTAAGAAGACCATCTGTGCCTTCCAAATAAAGCAATGGCAGTTTCTTGATAGCAGTGTTGGCCTAGTGGCTTCAGCGTGCGACTCTCATCCCTGAGGTCGTAGGTTCGATCCGCGGCTGTGTACCAATGGACTTTCTTTCTATGTGCGCATTTAACATTCGCTCGAACGGTGAAGGAAAACATCGTGAGGAAACGGGCTTAGACCCAAAAACTCAACGGCGTGCGTCAGGCACAGAATGCTGATCACCTACTTGTCTATTAGATTACCAAATGGTCATGAAACTGATACAGATATATGAGGCCCAGACCTAAAAAGGTTGTAGCGTCATTGATTAATTTTTTTTTTTTTTAGTTTCTTGATACATCAGATATTATCTTTATATATAATTCTTCTGTGAGTGTGTATGTCACTGAACTTCTCTCAAACGACTGGACCGATTTTGATGAAATTTTTTGTGTGTGTTCAAGGGGATCTGGGAATGGTTTAGATTCACAAATCAGCGCGGCAGATGGCACTGCAGTCGGTACTTTCATACTTTGCTTAATATCCTAATCGCTTTAAATATCATGCAGGACATCGTCTGTGGGGTCCACTAGTAAAAATATATTATTGAAACTTCTTTTAGGGTTACACAGTGTATAAATGGTATGTTACTCTAGAAATTTAGTTACATCTGACTGAGCTATGCACTAGTGTAATTAATTGATTGTCTTGACAAATCGAAAACATCTAGACGCCACTGGCTACTAAGTCACAGCTGAATCACTGTATATTAGTTACCCATATAATCTTTTAATTCAATTATTAAGAACGTGAAGAACTTCCACTTCCAAATTTAAACGCTGAAATCATTTTACTCCGCTCCACTCAAACTTCTAGAAACTTGTACATAGATATTTCAGCTTAATCGCTGTTTTCGCTGAATTAAAAGAAAAATTTTGAACCAATAATCACCGCCACTCCAAAATCGATTGGATCTGCGAGTAATCCTATTCACCCTTACACTCAATCCGGAGCCGGATTTTTAAAACGTGTACTACATTTTTATCCAAGGGTTGTAGCTTAATAGGTAAACGTCAGTGGTGGAGTCAGGACAGTCTTATGAAGTCTTAATAAAATTGTTTAGAGATTTTTAAATGGTAATCTTACAAGTAAGTCGCCTGTATGGACATTTATAGGGGGGGGGTCATCACGGGAGTCTCCACCTCAGCCTGTATAAATGCCTACTCTAGAAACTCGAGTTTCTAAATTCAAAATTCTGAATAACCTTGCCTAAGAAGATTCATCCCCAGCCCTCCCCAAAAAACCTCCGTAACGTATTCCATAATTAAAAGTAGTAGAAAAATCGAAAATGTAGGTAGAATATTCCATTATAGTGACTATTATAATTTTAATAATAAACATTATTATTTAATATAACATTAATTGCCATTACGTGTTTAGCAATAAGCCAAAACTTGTCATCTTAAAATAAAAAAAACATAAGCTCTTAAATGTTTTAAAATACATTTATAAAGAATTGTATAAACTGTAAATCCGGGCCTGTGCAGTCTCGGCCGCTTTCAATGTTCGCCACAAATTGGCCAGAACGCTCCGCTAGGCTAGAATAAATTTAAAACCTCCTCCATTTTCACAAAACTAACGTGCACAGCTAATTGCAGCATTAGCTGTTTTAAAATACATAAACACTGAATGGTTGTAGCACTGAATCATAACACTATACAAAATCTTTTGAATGCCAAATATTCCTTAGCTAAGAGCCGGTGATTAGAAGGTGTTCGAAATAGATATTTTTATCTTATAATCTATATTGAGGGTATAATTTTCTGACCTACCCGATCGCCACATTTGTATTTGTTTACCTTTTTCGCTATGGCATATACGGCTAGTTCAGATGCGCTTGAAATTGTTTTTGCCTATTTAATTCAATTCTCAATCATATATTATTTAGTGCGTATGATCAACTATTTGTCCTTTTATTTAAAGGCAAAGTTTTGTCAGTCACCTTTCTTATTGTTTCTATACTACTCGTACCTGTTATCGACTGACAATTGTGTGACTAACTATTTATTGTTTAAAAAATATGTTAAACTTGTTTAAAAAAATGTTCTGTTATTTACGATGCTAAAGTAATAAGCTACCTAAGTATAATTAATAACATTTATAAAAGATTTAAATGAATTGACCTTACGCCCAAAGTAAAAAATGTTTGGTGATACTCGTCATCATGTATCGTTTTTAAAAATAATTTTCATACTTTCATATATTTATATGCTTAATCGTATAATAGTCACGAGGGTTGATGGAAACCTTAAAGCTCAAGTAGTATAAGTATATAGGGGTATTCAAAGTATTCGTTTTTCTTTCGAATAGGACCATTGAACAGAACTTGTGAATTCCAATCACATTACAGATAATTTTCTTTATAGAATCCAAGCAGATAAAATAAACTTCGAAACTTGGACTCAATTTCAATGCTCAACTTTTCTCTGTGAATTAAAACTTTCGAGGTGGCCATTGTGCCGTGTTTTTATTCCCGGGACTGGGACGAATATGTTCTATAAAAGAAAAACGAAACCACACACAAAATTGAGATTTATTTTATCTATATTATAATCTCAGTGATTAGAATATTAAAATATGTATTTATGTCCATTTACAGAGGAAGTGTAATCCTACTACGACATCTGTATGATAAATTGGTGCTGAGGACTTTGACCATTAGTTTCAATAAGCATTCTGCATCCGTAGGATCATTTTGATAATTTTTGGGTCAACGACATGGGTTTGGGTAAGATTTGACATTTTCTTACAACATTTTCCTTCAATGTACGAGTACAAGAAATCGTTTATTACACACAAAGAAAATCAATGGCTAAACACCCAATATTTATCGCAAATTAACCGAATATTGACATGAATTGTTTATATGGACGGCGTAAGTTCTCGCAATGAATATAACATACGATAAAAACTAACGTTATCCCGATTTGTAACTTGTTTTCAATAAAAGCTTTAAATTCTACGTCTGAACAAATCGCCTCTTAAGAATAGAAAACTCGTAACACATTCTTAACTCAGCTTACTTACCACAGTTTTACAATAAATAATATAGTAGGTCAAAATGCAGTATTCTTCAGCACATATTTAATTAATTGGTATAATAGCTCTAAGTCGCGATAGGCCCCAGGCAGGTTTTCTGCGTAATTCCGTTAAAATAAATCTAACACCTTTTGTCTTCAGTCACCGTGACCACGCACGCTGTAAAGCACGCGAAACGTCATTTAAAATTATGAAAAATAATTGTAAATACATAACTTCAATCCGGTAAAAAATTGTTTTATTATAAATGTGTGAAAGTTGTGTCAATAAAAGACAATACTTTTGTATATAGTTAATTTTTTTATAACATTTCTGGATATGTCTTATTATTTTATGTTATTAATATGTAAACGCTCAAAAATACATAGTAAGTATAAAGAGTAAGTAGGCCAGTTACTGACACCTACCAAAAACTAACTTTCATACAATAGTCCATTTAAATATATGTCATGGAAGAAATTTAATGAGTACATAACTCAGCTACTACGATAATTGTGATAATTGACTAAATTAGGAAGTACAAAGCAAATAACGTTTTAGCTATTATTGATGTCATTCTCTATTTAAACTCTTATTCATATTCTGACTACTGCAGTGTAATAAAGTAACGGTACACCTCATACGGCAGTATAAAACTAACATAAAACTATATTAGGTCATAATTTATGCCTGTAGCGAATAAATGTCGGGCTAGCGTGAAAGGATTAATTAATCAAAAATATCGTCCGTTAATTAAAACTATAATCTCGACATGGTAGCTAGTGGATATTAAATTAAAATGGTGTTTTGCTTACGTGTTATGAAATGTGGTTAATGTTTAGCTCATAATATTGATAGAAACTTATCGATATGAGATTTAAAACTTCGTTAATATAAATACGTATAACAGTGCAAAAACAAAAAAACTAAAGTAAAAAAATAACTTCATTTTACATTTTTTTAAAAGAATTGTTACACCAGGCATTTAAGTAACATTATTACAATACTTATTATTTAAATAATAAGTATTGTAATAATTAAAAGAAACTGTTCTAAGATGAAGGAGCCTTTGAAAAAAAATAGACTTTCTGGCTAAGTGCGCATTTTACATTCGCTTGTACAGTTAAGTAAAAAATCGTGAGAAAACCAACATAACTCTACTTCCTGTCTATAAAATAAAAATGATCAAGGAAACGTATGAAATCTGAGGCCAAGAGTTTTAGGGTCACTGGAATATTATTATTAGGATCAATATTTATATGAGAATTCGACGACTCATTGGCCCGGGGGGTTTAAACCCCCCCCCGCAACCCCCGGGGCCCCGGGCCCCCCCCCCCCCCGGAACAACCCCGGGGGGGGGGGGGGGGGGGGGGGGGGGGGGGGGGGGGGGGTTTTAAATTTTTTTTTCCCCCCCCCCCCCCAAAAAAAAATTTTTGTCCCCCCCCCCCCCCCCCCCCCCCCCCCCCCCCCCCCCCCCCCCCGGGGGGGGGGGGGGGGGGGGGTTTTTTTTTGAGAATTGCCTGTTTCCAGAAAGATCTTAGGTTTTTATCATTATTTTAGATCATAAAAACCTGGAGAAGGCTAATATTTGACACTTCAAGTATCAAAATCTGCCCACAGAGAGCTTATACGTCAAAATACAAATCAAATACGCATTGAATTATAGACCTCTTCCTTTGGGCTTTTTGATATCGGTTAAAAATAGTATAGACGAATGTATGTTATAACTATACCAACAGTTACTGTTAGTAAGGGTCCTTCGAAGCATCTGCATAATCACTGCATAATAACTCCAATTAAATACTTTCGTTTAAGAATGAGAGCGAGTCTTCCTTATACATATACGAACCAACTTAAAAAAAGGAAGAACATATTTTATTTTATTAATATATATGAAATATTGTTAATAAAAAATAAAAAACGCTAGTCGAAATAAGCCAACAAGTAAATGATCTGAGAAAATCTGTACAGACAAAATCTTAGAATTTAATTTTCATTCACAAATGAGTATGAAACACAACACCGTTCGGGTGGGTTTATCCACAAACGATTAATAGTCAAGCTTACCCAAGGACTGTTTGCAGATTAATTTACTTCAAGATAGCATCCTGACAGCCTCGCTCGATCTAGATATTACACACTATAGTGATTTTAAATATATTATCTACCATTATCTAAACTACGCAAGGGTGTAAACATCTAATATCATAATGGAAATACGAAAGCGTAGCGAAATATCTAAGAGTAAGATTCAGAGTCAAGGCTTAGAACTAACTCTAACTTCTGTATGTCCAATTGGATTATAATCATGTCATATCAATAGTTCATCAATCAGTTTCTTCTTAAACCAAAAGTTAAGTGAGTAGTTGAAAAGAAATTAGAGAGGCGACGACCACGGAAGGAACGACATTGTTTTGTTATTACGTTAAGATTGTTAAATAGGTACACAACCGACGGCTATTAGTGGTAGCTAAAAAATACTTAATATAACGTACATCTATATAACGACTTCCTCGATTTAACAAATTATTCGCAATTCCCTTGAATTGTCCATAAGAGTCAATGTAAAATATCCTTTTACATTACGAACATTTTTTGCGATCAACGTCTTTATAACGAATTTACAACTATCAAGAAAAATATATAAATACCTCTAATTAACGAATTTTGTCAACCCAAAACCTTTGTATAAAGTTTCCACCAATGTATTACTTTTAATCTCATATACTCGTAGTATGTGATTCATGTCGCGACAGATTTCGACACGCTTTTGTTCGTAAAACAATCATTGTTGTTTGATGGAAAGTAGGCAATATATTTTTTTACCTCTTTATAATGAATTTTAGACCAACCTAACCTCAACATGACAAACCTGGTAGGTACAACGAATATTTACTTGTTCCCTTCCGATTTGTTATATCGAGGTTGCACTGTATTACTATTTTAAAATTTTTGTTACAAATTATCTTTTATAACAGGTACAAGTAGTTTTTTTTCTAAAATTCTGCCCATGTTAGCCGCCATTACTCACTACATCAGCAACAAATCAATCATAAATTTGCATATCACCCAGAACGATAAGACCCATCTCATTGTAATCCTGATAATAAATGCAAAATTGAGTCATAGAGGTGAAAATGTAAAACGGAAAGCCACTAATTTTAAATTAATAAATTCTAAGCTACACTGGCATTTTCAACACTACCCGACAAAATGGAAATTTTTAAAATAATTTTGCTGCGGTGAATCGAAAACCGAGATTAACGGATTCGTAAGTGGGCAATAAGCATTTAAAAAATAATAATTTTTAAAATATGTAATAGCAATTAGGGTCATTTTTCGAGACTCGTAAGGAAAAATGTCACGGCACACCTTAGAGAAGGTCCTGCTAAAATTGTTAGTTATAAATTTAATATAACTTATTACTGTTAGTTTTAGTAAGAAATTAAAGATTATATTATATTTAAGGTCGTTTATCAGGTTGAGTTTAAATCGCCTTGTCGAGTACAAAATCAGATCTTTAACAAAAATATATTTCTTATCTTAGAAGTCTGACTTTCGTGCGTCAAAAATATATTGGAATTCGACATACGAGTTATAAGTCTCGTCTCTGATTCTCACCCTTTGAGGTCACCTAATATATAAATCTTTGTCTTCTTTCTTTCTGTCAAAAGGAATTCTTTTTATTCCTACGACGTTAGCCAAGCGTCACAAAAACTTGATTTATAATTTGGCGATGCGCCATAAACCCTTAACATTCCTCGCTAAATATTATTTGATAGCATTAATTCATAAATGTTCTATTATTATATAATAAATAATCGATATTAAATTATTTTTATTTTTTATTTCATTATAGGAACTAACATAATCTAACAATTTTTCTTTAATTCCTTTGATTATTTTTACCCGCTTTGTGGTCAGGTCTCAATTATGGTACGAAGAAAGTTGAAAAACAGATTTAAATCAAAAACAAATAATCGTTAAACTGCGACAATTATTTTTATCATAGGATAGGTGGCAAACGAGCAGGTGGTTAAAGTTAAGTGTTTATCGCCGCCCCTGGTTACCTACAACATCAGGATTCCGGATGCGTGGTCCGGCTTTAAGGTAGTGGTACGCTCTTCTCATGAAGACGCATAAGTCGAAACGGTTCAGAAATTAATGTAAAGCGTCGTGTAACACCAGACGTCAATGTGGAACGGGTGAAATTTAGGATTCTGTCTTTACGTCGAATTATGAAATTTTGCCGCAGGTAATCCGAAAAGTGGTTCGGAATTATATATGCGGTAGAAGATGCAGAAGATCCTTCATTTCTACGCACCGCCAAGGGCTTTAGCCGATCAGAAAGCACAAAGTCGTCGACGATTCGAGCCGCTCTGCGTTGGATGCGGTCAAAAGGCATTTTCAAACATAATGTCTAATCTAAACAATTCACGTATTCCCGTGAATAGTCTTTCACTTTATAGCCGCCTTATAAGAGCGCGGCCACACGATGCGTTAAAGGTGCGGTGCGGCGCCGCACCGCAACTACTTCGAGCTATAGGGTGCCACACGGGCGTTGCGGTGTGGCAATATATTTTACCCCGCCCCGCCTCGTCTCGCACGTCACAACTCCGGCGAGATTGTGGTGCGACGCCGCGCGGCGGAGCAACGCATCGTGTGACCGCGCTCTAAAAGATATGTTGGTCCGGTTGAAATTAAATTTCCAAAAATATATATTGTATTTCTACCTAATAAGCCTTCTTTTTCATGCTGTTATACTCAATCTAATATATAAGCTAGCTATTATTCAGTATAATTTCTCATGTATGTAACTGAATATTATTAGTAGATAAATATCTTATTCTCTATTGGATAATAGAGCAGTGTTGGCCTAGTGGCTTCAGCGTGCGACTCTCATCCCTGAGGTCGTAGGTTCGATCCCCGGCTGTGCACCAATGGACTTTCTTTCTATATGCGCATTTAACATTCGCTCGAACGGTGAAGAAAAACATCGTGAGGAAACCTGCTTGTCTTGGACCAAAAAAGTCGACGGCGTTCGTCATGCACAGAAGGCTGATCACCTGCTTGCCTATTAGATTAAAAAAATATCATGAAACAGGTACAGAAATCTGAGACCCAGACCTAAAAACGGTAGTAGCGCCAATGATTTATTTTTTATTTTAGGTAAATAACTTAAAACGATTTAAATCGGTTAAGTTACATGTTTAAAAGCCGCTTAAAAAAGGAAAGGTCATATAACTTATGTTAAGCTTGGTTAAAGTTTTGTTTAAATTTCACACGAAAGCGGGTCCTTTAATCTGCGGTTTAGGCTCCCAAGGCCCAACACAAACTGAGAAATACTAAACAAAGTTCTATTAAAATGACTAATTAGGTCTGGTTTTAGACATCAGATATCAGTAAATTTGCCTTAATTAATTTTGACGCTTATGCTCGTACTCGAAATCAGTGGTATGATTGTAATCGAAAATATAAGCTGAAGAAAAGACAGTGCTTAAAACTCTTTACCGGCGTAAATTTTACTTTTACCAACTTACTTTTACTTGTACGAACACCATTTGTATTTTCTGGGCACGTGGGGAATGAATCACTCGAACTATGGAGAGAGCATTCGGCAATATACTTTGCACTGAATGTTTTGATGGATAGAAGAGACTGCGTGGACCTCCGGCTGCGCTTCACTGTATGTGGCTGAAAAGTATATCAGATCCCAAAGGCATTCCCTGTATCCTGAGTGGAGCTATTTACGCATATGATTTCGTTACTTTACGGAATCTTCAGTTCTGCAGCTGGATATATTTGCGACAGGTTTGGGATGACTAAGAGACGAATGCAAGATGTTTTTTTTTATTGTTAGATGTTTAAGGCAGTATGATTATTATTATTAATTATTCTATTATTATAATTAGTCTCTAAGCAATGACGTTCTGAAATTGAGTTTATTTTACTGTCAATTTTACTGAGCGCAGTACCCCTTCCGAAGGTCGCCTGGTTTCCTCGAAAAAAAAACATACTCAGTATAATTGCTATCATAATAGCTATTATTAATAAATAATGAGACAATATTGTAACACAGTCAAACTCCACCTAGAAAAAAAAGCCTATTCAGTAAGAAAGCTTTGCTTAGCGATCAGTTTAAAATATTACAAACTCCATGGACTAATAAATCCGGACACATCTAAGAACAGACGTTTTTTATTCCTAACCCCAAAACGAAGGAGGCTGTTTGGCCGACGCACTTTTGAATTTAGGGGTCTCTTATCTATCTATTCTAAGATAGTCAAACCGTCTCGATATAACCTCACCAAATTAATAAAAATTATGCTAGCCGATTTGGATTTGGATTCAACATATTGTGCCATGACTCTGAGGTTCCAAAAACTAACACAGACACAGCTCACGCTTAAAACAACTCTCAACCACACTCCCAAATACAGTGGACAACATTTTCTTAAAAAAATTGTTTTAATGCACCATGTACCACGGAATAATTGTAATCTAGTTACCCATAACACAGGCGCTCCAGAATGTTGTAGCGTTGGATCAATTTTGTCACCGCCATATTTCTGTCTGAATAAACTTTTATTATTAGGAGGACATATTTGAATTTTAAAAAAAATACAAATTTATAATCTATGCTAGAACTGTTTATTTTTACCAAAAAGCCTTCGGTTGTTGGAATAAAAGCGTCAATTTTTTTTGTTCCAGGACTGGTACTGAAAAGGGGTTGCAAAAAAATCCTGTGATGTTGAATATTGTCTTTGGAGCCGTAGTAAATGGCTGTATATTTTAATTAGATTTTGCCCATTCGTATAATCAACTCTAGGCTTACACGCGTTGTTTGTTACGATTTGTTTTCGTACCTAGACATTAAAAAAAATCAACATTCAAATTCAAAATTTTAGAAAATATACGCAGGAACTCTGCGAATAAATAAATGTCAAATTCTTATTTTTTGAAGAAGTCACATGGCCCGAAGCTTAATTCATGTTTGAGAGTCAAATTGATATTATTTTAGCGACATAATGGGTGCGATTAGGGTAAGAGAATTTAAGGGATGTCATTTAAATTTATTTATTTATTTATATCGTCACGACCATTTCCTGAAGAGGTAGATCACGGATCTCCACTTACTACGGTCCTCACATACCTCTCCCACTTCATCCACTCTCATGGCAGTCACGATGCATGCTCCTCGGTTATGAGTACTTTTAACTAGTTCCCGCTTTGGTACCTCCTGGATTTGGTCCAGGTATTTACGAACTACTCAACCCAACTTCACCATCCACAGCTGCCTTATATATCCTTCTGTTAACCGCTTATCTCATTCATTTTAATTCCTTCGTAATATCTGTTTCAAAAAAGATTTCTACGAAAACGAAATTATATACAGCCTTATTGGGCGGCTATAACGTAAACAAGCGTTTTTTTAATAACTAAATATTCTGACTATACCATACGTAATTTAATAGTAAAACGCAAAAAATAAGCAAATAAGTTTAATAACCTTATGTACTTGTAACTAAAATCCAACCTATTTTTATTGAAACACGCCAATAAAGCAATGAGCATACCTGATGTATCTTTGCCATACCTACGTCAATGTTTTCTCGCGATAAGCCGCTTCATTTTCTGTTTCTTACGAATTCTTTGTGTGCTTATACCGTGTTTAATGTTAACATTTTTACAAAATGAGGCCTAATGATGTATAAATATCACTCCAAACCATATTAAGAAAAAAGCTTACTTTTGTGGAGGAAGAAAGGCGCAACCTAGTAACCTATTAAACGTATATGTATATATTCTCTGAGTATTACTCAACCAGTCTTATCACTGACTGGCTCGATATTATTATGGCCCCAGTGGCTAAGATTGAGAAGTTATATATCATTAGCGTTATCATATTCAAATTCAATTCAAAATCATTCATTTCGGTAACACAGTGTACACTTATGAACGTCAATACAGAATAACATATTATATTAAATGCTTCTAATTATACATTTACTGCCAGTTCTCAAATCAAAGTCGTAGAACGGACGAGAACTGGCAATAAACTCTCCGCCACTCTTTTAATCGCCAAGTTTTTTGTTTTACAAAATGTTTGTAAGGAGCTGCAACCATTACACCATGTCCCACATGACATCTTAAGTAATTAATAGTTAATTAATACTAAAATATAAAAATATACGTAGTGGTTCGTAACCGCAGAATGTAGAGGTAGTCTAAACTAAACAAATATTGAAAAAGACAATTAATTTTCTATCTTATAATAATCACATGCCGTGCATGTAACGTATCTCATTAGGAAAGCACCAACTCTGGGGTCTCCGGTACTGTATACCAGGCGCACACGTCATTAATCTTTAATTGAACCCCAGGGCCCAAAACTCTTTACTCCAAAAGGAACAAAAGTTGGAGAAAAGATAACTTTAGAAAGATTAGTGTAACTTTAAAGCAAGGTATTAAAGCCTTTATTTTATTTAATACCCACGAGGGTAGAATTAAATTGTCATTAAAAACGTAACAATTATAAAAGAAGAAATGTACGCATTTTGACAGATAAAGAAAATATAATTATTTGATTGAAATAAAAATACGAATGTGTAATGCAAAGTATTGTGTTCAATATGAAAAAGTTAAGAATTGGTACTTTGTTGGCAGGTTTCAAAATTACTTTAATTTAGTGTCTACAGTTAGGCATTAAAATTACTAAATAGATTTTTTTCAGGTATTTAGAGTATCCTAGAATAACATTCATTTTAGTTGGCATTTGAATTAGATATAGCAATGAATACAGCTTTTTGTGTTTTGTGCATTTATTGCAAAGTAAATCAGGATATATTTAACAAATAACTCTTACCTACGACTTAGTGTTTATTTTACCCAAAAATATATATTTTAAAGCTTTTAGCTACTAGATGTTTAAATAGTTGAAACGAAATTAAAAGAAACAAAACCCAATCAAGTTTTCAATAAAGAATTAATTTGCATAAAAATCTGTATAAACATTTGAGAGGAATCCTCAATCAAAAATTTAATTCATAAATTTTCGAACCATTGGGCAGCCAACGATAGTCATAAATCAGAAATAATACGGGCGGATTCTCTCTGTGACAGCCTTAATAAAAATACCTTAAAATCATATATTTAACTACGGTTATATATATGTTATGATAATGTAGATGGAATATAACAAGAAGTGGTTAATTTTCCGAGGAAACAATATTTGTTTCGGGTTGAGCACAAACATTATTAAACGAAGGAACATCTTTGATCCAATGCAGGTTATGTCTCTTACAAGCGTATCTAAAGTCTCAAAATAATGTAATTATAATATGATCCCCTTAAGTATTGTTTATTACGTATGTGACAGCAACCACAGACAACGCGCCGTAGTTTTGATTTTCATCACATTCTCTATTAAAATCTTGCTGATGTTTTAGAATTACTAAATAAGGGCACAGATATTAAATTAAATGTAATAAATACAAATACACCTACTATTTTCCTCTAGGCCCATTTATAATTGTTTCCTTTTGAGATAATCTTAGAGCAAATAAAGTAAGGTAATTTGCAAACATAGCTTTATCAAAGAACTTAAGTAGGTTAGCGCTGAATCACCCTTATCGCCTCTTAACACCACTTTGTAGGAACGATAATTGTTTCTTAGAATAACGAGGTGATTTATTAAATTTAAAAAAAGAAGTTTTTGATTTTTATTATAAATATTGCTCATAACACACAAAGTATATCAAAAAACCTAAACCAACCAATAAAAATAAATACATCAGTATAATAAAGTACATATGATATTTATAAAACAATTATTAATAAAGAAAACACTTTACGTGATAGAATTGTTTAATTGTCACAATTTGATTAATTTTATTGATTTTAATTAAAATAATCCACATCCCTAAATTCGCTGGGGTGACACACCCCACCCACGCCTCTTTGCCGCCTTTGTTTGGTTGTTCGGGTGGGGGGGGGGGGGGGGGGTTTGGGGGGGGGGGGGGGGGGGGGGGGGGGGGGTTTCGGTTTCCCCTTTGCCCCTTCCTGGGCCTTTGTTTTTTTTTGGGGGCGGTTTGGTTTCCCTCCCCTTTCTGGGTTGGGGTTGGGGTGGGGGGTGGTTTTTTTTTTTTTTTTGTTGGGGGGGGGGGGGGTGGGGTGGGGGTTTTTGGTTTTTTTTGTGGGGGGGGGGGGGGGGGGGGGGGGGGGCCGGGTGTGGTTTTTTTTGGGGGGTTTTTTTTTTTTGGGGGGGGGGGGGGTTTGGGGGGGGGGGGGGGGGGGGGGGGGGGGGGGGGGGGGGGGGGGGGGGGGGGGGGGTTTTTTTTTTTGGGGGGGGGGGGGGGGGTAACAAAAGTATTTTTTATTTATATTTTCCTATATCAATTTTTTTTTTTTTTTGATTTATTTTATTGATTTTAATTAAAATAATCCACATCCCTTTCGCTTTCAAAAATTAAATTAAGGATTCCTCGTTTTCCAATTAAACCTTTCGTAGAACCGTCCTAGGTTCTAACTGCTATTCCTAGGATGCGTAAGCTATTAAAAAATTTGTTTGTTTCTAGTTAGCCGACCTTTTTATTAAATAAATTTAAATCATAACTGTCCCAACGCGACGTTTCCTGTACGTTACGGACATCGAAGTCATATAGAAATATATTGTTAATACAATATGACAAATATTAAAAAATAACTTTATTACGTATGAAACAAGAGGGATGAAAGTGGAAATTTTAAAAATACAACTGTTTTATATAATAACTAGCTGACCTGGCAAACGTCGTTTTGCCATGTATATCATTTATAATATAAAAAAATAGGGGTTGATCGTAGAGGGGTGAAAATTAGGGTTGTATGTATTTTTAATGCTTGTATCATAAAAAAATTTTTATCTAAAAATTAAAAACATTATAATTTAGGGGTGGACTACCCTTAACATTTAGGGGGGTGAAAAATAGATGTTGTTCGATTCTCAGTTATACCCAATATGCACACAAATTTTCATGAGAATCGGTCAAGCCGTTTCGGAGGAGTTTAACCACAAACACCACGACACGAGAATTTTATATATTAGATATCATATTATATTACTACTGGCGATGGTCTAATATTATACAAGACGTTTCTTGTTCAGTGTCATATAATATAAGTTATTAGACGTAACATTCGCGCCTCGCGCCTTTTTTTACGAGTTTAAGGATAAGCTTACTTGTAGTTTAAGATATGTTCATAGATATTATTAATTATCTACAAAAAATAGAGTTTCTAAATTCAAAAATAACGTCGCTATCTTTCTAATTCATTTTTATTTTACATAAAATACTTTTTTACTTAATTTTATATACATGTAAATAAATCACACCAGAGCGATAATTTACCCCCTATACGATTACCATAGTTTCGTCAAGTGTTTGTTTACGATACGTCAATACGATAATTAGACTTCCTATAGGACACGATTGAGCTGTCAATAACTGACATTATCCAGCCTAGTCCGGTCCCAGGGGCTCAAATTCCCGGTAATACAAACAATGATTCTAATTTGAAATTATGGTCATTACTCCTATCAGCCTTATTAGGGACTTTGATACTCGATAAAAACGTGATTATAAAAATTTTACCATTATTTAATTCATATATTTCCTATGTATTGTAGGCAGTAGGATCATCTAACTTAGTGTACCAGTGTGATTGTCAAGCCATGCCGTAACAATAGTTTTATTTTTAGTACAATAACTAAACGCGTTCTTATTCCGTAAAACGTGTATCTAACAACTGAGCTTATACTAGCATTAACTCGCTTAGACTAATTTAAATAAATAATGAATAATAAAAAATGTGACGGTAAATTTTTTTCCAACGCCGATAAAGAAGTTTGACTTGAAAAAGCAACATGGCGCGTAACCGAAAAACGTGACGATTTGCTACAAAATTTCTCCCATACGTCGATAAAGAAGTTTCACTTCAATAAATAATATTTATTTAGATATGTTCAAATCGTTTTATAATGTATAAATAACGCTTAAAATGTGGCTAAGCTCAGAAAGCTTGTTGGATAAATTTAAAATCCTTGCAACATTAAATTTTGTAAACATTAAACAGCGCTGAAATATTAATGGCTCTAGTTAAAGGTTTAGAAAGTTTCGTTTTAATTGTTACACGTAGTTTCAGACTTCTGTTGATACTGAAATTTAACAAGTCCATTTCTGGAATTATAAACCTTTCGACCGCTATCGCTTTGTTGGAAGAAAACTTTGTTTTATTTACGTTACAATACTAAAAACAATCGTAATATTATTAGTTACTAATAATACGGCTTCGCCCACTCTATCGGCTCATGAACGTAATATTAAAAAAGATAGGCGAAGAAATTTGTCAACAGACGAAATAGAAGAGCTTATATTTTGCTATTATAAAGCAAATTGAAGAGGAGCAGGTTACAATAAATTATATAGTGAAAAAACAGGGGACGTGAGTACCTCTTGTCTGGAGGGTCTCACGATATCCCGGCTGAACGCCGTGCAGGTCTTAATCAACATTTATAAATAATAATATTATATAACACTAATACTAATTATCAAAATAATCTAGTTGCCCGCTACAGGCCGTGGATCATTTCATTTCATAGACAAGGATATCAGTCTTCTGTCTGACACAAATATGACATTATAAAACAAAAAACTTATATCATTTAACATGAAATATATAATAAATTAAAACTCACCTCAAAGCAATGTATAAGATCACAGAAAATTAAAATAACTTTTTTTATATTACAGGAGGCAAACGGGCAGGAGGCTCAGCTGACGTTAAGTGATAACGCCGCTCATCGACACTTGCACTGCCTGAAGGCTCCAAGCGCTGGCCAGTGGTACCTCTTCTCTTGAAGGACCCTAAGTCGAATTGGTAAAATACAATAAATATATAATAAAAAAAATCAAATTCCAATATACTTCAACTATTATGTACGTTGTTAGGCTATTTGTTAAGCAATTACAATTTTCTGAACCTTCTTAACAAAGTATAGTAAAGTAAGTTTAAATATTATTAAAAAGAAAATTGAAACAAATATAAATGATATGTTTCTCTTCCACTCTCTGTTTCAGATCATTTGAATGCTTAACTAAGTATTTCAGAGTAATTGATAAGCTTCCGTATACAAGCGTTTCCATAGCATTGAGCACTCGATTAGGTACGTAATGGATTAACCAATCACCTGTGAAAGACCTCGTACCTCGTATCCCTTAACCTTTAGGCTGAAGGTTAATTTTCTCGATTTTGTCTCCGTATTTTTCTTCTTCCATATATGACAAATACAATTAGGTTAATCATTCTATTAAATAAAATAAAATTAATTTCAATTGTTTTTACACTGTAGCGAAAAGATAGATAAGTAATTAAACCGGAGCAAAATTAGATTTACTTTTTCGAACAAGGGGCAAGCCCTTTATTATATTACTTTAGGTCTGGGCCTCAGATTTCTGGATCCGTTTCATGATAATTTTTCAATCTAATAGGCAAGTAGGTGATCTGCCTCCAGTGCCTGACACACGCCGTCGGCTTTTTGGATCTAAGACATGTCGATTGCCTCACGATGTTTTCCTTCACACACGCGAATTAAATGCGCACTTAGAAAGAAAGTCCATTGGTACACAGCCGGAGATCAAACCTAATAAGTCAACACTGCTCGATCTTAGTATATTCATATTTAAAGAAAAAACTTTTTAACCGGATTAAAGTTATGTATTTTTATAAATTTACAACTATTTAACATAATTTTAAATTTATCCGACGTTTCGCGTGCTTTACAGCGTGCGTGGTCACGGTGACTGAAGACAAAAGGTGTTGGATGTCAAAAAGTATCACAGCTGTAGAGAAAGTTGCATTATCTGTATTTATTTCCCCGGAGTTGGTATCGACTAAAAGATGGAGGGTTTTGGCAAAAATGGCTCACGGTGTCCTCTATTTTCGCGGATTGTTTTTCTTTTTGAGATTTTAATTAGGATATTATTGGATCCCAGGTGTTTGATAATTTTAGGGCAATTTTTCTTTAAATGTGTAAAGGTTATGTCAATCAAAGACAATACTATATACCTATTCATATTACTAAAGTACTCTTTCGACTCTTTCTGTCAAATTGTTTTTACGTAGCGAAAAGATAGATAAGTAATTAAATCGGGGCAAAATTAGACTAGTTTATTTTTTCGAATAAATGGTAAGTCTACCCCTATATATTATATATTTTTGTACCATATTCTTGCAATAAATAAATTATTATTATTTTTATTACTAGGCTAACAGTTAAAGTGAAGGGTTTACTCAAAACTAGATTCTGAACAAGCCAAGAACCTCAGAGATCATCTAGAGCTGTATTATGAAATCTATTAGAAATGAATAACTTAACTTGGCGGGTGCAAATGGAAAATAAATCAATTACGGCATGGTGCGGCTGCGGAGCACAGGAAAATAGCAATTATTGGATGTGCCGCGTTCCGCCTCAGAGTTCAGACTGACTTCCTAGCGAACTGCAGTCATAATTAACAGCACGACACCACCCTAGAATATAGGTTAATGCTTGAGTTTAAGCAAAAATAAATTTCTCGGACTGGTCAAAATATTTTAATAATTAAATTATATTTATGAAAGTACCAACAATACCATAACGTACATAAGATATGCTACTGATTGAATATTTATACTTTATAGAGTAATTTACTAGGTGTTACCTATGTGTATGTTATTGTACGTGACCTTGTGACCATGGTGAACGGATTAGGATATAACAGATATTTTTTTATTACTTTCTGTAGTCTAGTCTAGTCTAGATTAGATAGGCCTCCAGCGACTTTTTCCTGTTCTCAGACCTTAAACAGACAGACAGAAATTTTGTACTGATGATGAGATAATCGCCGAAACTAAAGCTTATTTTGAGGCTAAAAACAAATCGTACTATAAAAATGGTATCGAAAAAATGTATGACCGCTATAATCATTGTGTGATTGTATCGCTCTCGAAGGCTAACTATTTATGAATAATCAAATTTCATACAAAAAAATATTTTTTCTGTCAGCTTATGAACTTTTCAGCCCGCTTTAAGCCCGCTATTAAATTAAGTAAATCAAACCCTAAAAAGCAACAAGAATAACATCGTTGTAGTTAACATAATTTGAATGCGATTAATACACAATTGCTTAATTAGACACATCTACCTTTACTGTAAAAATAACTGAAATGAGTTTGACGGTTTGGGAGATAAAGTATGTATAAATACGGCGACTTTTAACATAATAAAGTCTTAGCAGACGATGAGATCCAATCGGAAGTAACTGTCTACGGCAGTTCCTTTTTCGTTACCATGGTAACGTTTTTTGATCCTGTCATATTCAGTAAAGTTCAAATTTACCTTGAACAAGAGCTGTGAATCGAAGGAGCGATCCGTGTGATTCAATCACCGCTAGTTGACATCACCCCCATCCATGCCTTTTTCTAGGAAATACCATCTTATTTTTCATTAAATGTTGAAAATATTATACATATACCATCACAATTTTTCTATCTTAATAATCGTAATATTCATTTTTATTAAGAGACTAGGTTTTAACCCAGTGAATTGTCTAGTGTGTTGTGTGATTGTCAGTTTGTTTGTATGGCGAAGATACCATAATAATATAACTGCCTTGCCTATAATCGAAAATTGTACTACATCTAGCTTTACGTGTTCTATAAGCCATAGGCATACATAAGGAAGAAAATAGACTATAAAGGGTTATAATAAGCATCATTAGTGAGTGAGTCATAAGTGATTTTATCTACGATTACTCGACAAGTAGCAAAGAAACTTAGCTGTCTTTATATAAGTTAATTTAAATAAAAATGTGTTATTATACTCACGAGGAAAAGCGAGGACGAAAATCGTTGAGCGTCTGTGTAGGTAATGACGTCAGATACAAATTGAAGTCAGGCTTAACGAGAGGATCAGCTGCAGTCAAAAGTAAAACTGGTATTCCAATCTCAAGCGATAGAAACTTTTTATATTCATGCCTATAGCATTGGCTATTTTTGGGCATCGCCTTATGTAATTATATTATAAATATTATATTATTTGTCACATAAATATTTGGAGATAGTTTTCTCAGAAACGTTTTTTGTGTCTTTCTGATCTGTAGACCCCAGACGTTGAAGCAGGATTGTATAGGTATTACTTGAACATATACACATCATAAACGTAATAAGTACTTAGTACGTAATATGTATTTTTTTTTATCAGAAGCGCTTTAATAAACCATAAACTTTTTATCGCGCGACATTCGCGTGGAAGCACATAAGCAGAGTTTAACAGATCTAAACGCGGCGAGAAACCACCATTTTTATACATTGTAGATAATACATGGATATCTGGCTGAGCACACTGGTTTTCCGCCCTAAGTTTTATCTACGAAACGAACTAGTCTTTCACCCTACGGCGTTTCCACAAACGTTTAGATATCCCTTGAGCGAAACTTTCTTAGTTAGCCATGTTATTTTGGGATTTCTATCATTTCACGACTTTCCGAGCTTAGTTAAGCTCTGGATTTTATTAAGATAACAAAATGTGATTAGTAGTCTACAAACTTCTGATAATTTTACGCGATAATAATGAATATTTCTGATCTTAAGTTGACTTGAACTTTGGTTCTCATTATTTGTGTTTAATTCCTCACAGATATTTCATGTTTCATTTACGATCCGGAAAAAGTGTGGTCAGGTCAGACCCCTATTATTTACCCGGGAGTCGAAGCGGATTACGCCATACGTGTTTAACTGTTAATAAAGGCTTTAAACTACTAAACCACAACAGCGATTTACTGAGGTATGTATGCTAAGCACATCTCGATTCACAATCGTATGCTCTAACAAATAGACTCAAAATCTAAATATGAACCTGATACATGTTTTAGACCATTTTCTTATACAGTAATTTACTACTTATTATTTATTATTGTGTGCTGTTTATAAATCTGAAACTGCGTATAACCTTAAACTTACGTGTTTCAAAGGGCAAGTTGCATAGCTATCGGTATAATGGAGTTAGTTTGGCAATTAAGAGATAGGACTTACCTAACTATACACAATTGGGTTTTAACTTTCAAATAATGATGAAAACTTAGGGTTTATAAACACGAGATAGATTTAATTTTTGAATAAATTCCCTTCATAAAAATTACCAAATTTCTTGTAGTTTCTAATATTTTAAAGAATTTTAACAATAAGTAATGAGTAATTAGTAAGTAAATAATAGGTTAAAACGAAGTGCCTTCATTGGCATTAGTAGTTAACGTACATAGTAAATAATTTGCTGGACCTGGGTCCGATAACTTACTTGCCTTAGATAAAAATAAGGCTTATGGGGATTTTGTTGCGCTAGAGTAAGGTCGATCGTGATAAAGGTAGAAATCAGGACGAGGCAAGGACTGATAAAGGCTTGCATGAGGTTAAAAAAATCAGTTTCCCTGAAAATATTAGGTCCTTACATATGAAATTGGCGTATTTCGTACTGGCCACTTTAATCACGATGTTCTCCTCTTTGGTAAGGAATTCCTAATTCAAATTTGTACAGCTATTTACTCATGTATTTGTGCTTCGATGACCGTCATTCATTTGTTTTTTCTTCTGTTTTTGAAGTTATACTTCTTTAGGCGCGTTATGAAAAATTTATGAGAGTGAAATTTTACGATGCGCGCGCACCGTGACACAAAATTAGGAGTGTGATTATAGCGTGCGCGAGCGAGATAGGAATAAGACAATCTACAAGTAAAAAGAAATATAATATGCGTGAAGTTCGTATGCCAAGAATTTTGAATGACCATAATGACATTTGTCATTTACCTTTTAAACAAATAAAGGAGTTTTAATTATTTTTTCAAAGAAATTTAGCAATGCTTTTTGAATTATATATAATCAGAAGTGATTTAAATTGAATATTTAAACCAATACTAATTAATATTTGTGAAAAAACTGTGCTCATCAACCTTCCTAAGTGCTTCAGCCTTCATTACAATTGAGGTTAACTATCAGTTTGTATTATTATTATCGAGTAATGTTTTGATTAAAAAAATTACCACATTGTTTAATCAAAACATGTAATTTTTCTCTAGCAAATATAAGGACAAGAGACAAAAAACAATTGATGAATCAGTGTAAGTGCACTAAATTGAATACAAAAAAAGAGTTGTCATCTTATCGCTGTGAAACATCAAAAACTGGAGGTGGAACAAAGCCAAACTATTTTTAATAATGCCAAAGAAGTATAATTTCTTACGCGCGTACATAAGTACACGCACCCTTTTTTTTCTGTTTGCGTCACTCATTTTACAAAATGGAAAACTTAAAGTATCGCATTATTTACGACTACGAGTTCCGCCGTGGCACTAGTGCTGCGGAAACGACTCGAAGGGTGAATGATGTGTATGGCGGTCATGTTGCAAAAGAAAACACAGTTCGTTTTTGGTTCCAACGTTTTCGTTCTGGAAATTTCGACCTGCAGAACAAGCCTCGTGGACGGCCTGAGACCCAAGTTGATAATGAAGTATTGAAGGCTATTGTGGAAGCGGATCCATCGCAAACCACGTCCGAGTTAGCTGCAGGCTAGTGTTAGTGATAAAACTGTTTTAATTCACTTGAAGCAAATTGGGAAGATTAAAAAGCTTGAAAGACCTCACGAATTGACTGCTGCGTTACATTACTGAACAATAATGAAGGTATTTTAAACCGAATCATTACCTGTGATGAAAAATGGATTCTTTACAATAATCGGAAGCGCTCAGCGCAATGGTTGAATCCTGGCCAGCCAGCCAAATCCTGCCCCAAGCGAAAATTAACCCCAAAAAAGTTACTTGTAAGCGTTTGGTGGACTAGTGCCGGTATTGTTCATTGCAGTTTTCTCAAATCTGGCCAGACTATTACGGCTGATGTCTATTGTCAGCAATTGCAAACCATGATGGAAAAGCTAGCGGCTAAACAACCTAGGCTGGTCAATCGCTCCACGCCACTGCTACTTCACGACAACGCTAGACCACACACTGCACAACAGACGGCTACCAAATTAGAAGAGCTTCAATTGGAATGTCTAAGACATCCTCCATACTCCCCGGACCTTGCTCCAACAGATTACCATTTTTTTCGAAATTTGGACAACTTCTTGCAAGGGAAAAAATTTAACTCTGATGGGGCAGTCCAAATCGCCTTCACAGGTTTTATTAATTCCCGTCCGACTGGTATTTTTAGTAAAGGGATCAATGAACTACCTATGAGATGGCAAAAGTGCATAGAAAACAATGGTTCATACTTTGATTAATTAAATATATTATATTTAAAAATATTCGACTTTTTGTTCCTCCCATACAAGACGCAAAAGTTCATATGTAAGGACCTAATATTTTATTGTTAATAGTACAAGAAGTAATTGCAAATATGATAAATTACCAATATGTAATCATGGATAGAAGTAGATACTATGTATGGCTTAACTGAAGATACAATACACACCGATAGATATCTACCAATTAAGATTTAACCGAGATACAAAAACGTAGTTTAAACTTAGTGAGGAGCTTAAAAGTAGAATTTCGACTACACTAAATAAATCAATCAAGAATTTAAATAGGACAAGCATTCAATTCTTCGTTATCAACTTTGGTCACCGGCCGTCTACAGGGCTTGTTCTGCAGGTCGAAATAAATAAAATAATAGTCGAAATAATGTTTATAAATAGTAAAGAAAAAAAACAAAACGGGAAAATAAAATAAATCATGGTTTTCTAAAAACAAATGCATGAGTATAGCTGTAAAAAATTGAATTCGGAATTCCTAACCAAAGAGATATTTGAGGTCAATGAGGCCAGTACAACAAAACTTCAATTTCATATGTAACCAAATATATAACAAAAGATTAACAAATGGTATAATAAAATTGTTAGATTAATAATAATTATATCATATTTAATATTTTATTGTAATTTGAGTATTTTTTTTTAAATTATAATTTGAGTATAAACTCAAAATTCACCAATAACGATTTACTTACTGGCTGTACATACAAGTTCTATCAATTATTACTACATATTCATAAATTATTCCAAAATATCTTTTAAATATCCATAGCTGATTAAGTCATCGAAAATAGCAGTCATTCGATTTTTATATAAACATATTGCTTTTTGTATGTCTTCTTCAGTTTCTAAAACAATTTTACTTTTGACATGTCCTTCTTGTTGGCATCCACTAGACAGCCAAATTGCTGTATTCGCTATAACAAGACAAGCTGGTGCAACTGCAATTAAATCAGCATCAAACATTTGCCTTGAATATATTTTATTCACAGGAATTTCAGCTTCCAACAGGTTTTCACTCAATGTCTGATAATATGTGTCCAGAAGTTGTTTATAATGTTGACTACGTAGGTCTTGACCTGAACTAGATATAATAAGATATAAAACATCATAAGCTGGGCTAGAAATTCTTGTTGTTTGGTAATCAATCATACACACAGATACCGGTTTCCCATGCTGTAAAATAAAACAATTTTTTTTTAACTTAATTTAGTCTAGTAGGTACCTAATAAAAGTTTGTTGAGATAGATATACATATATATTTACCTCATATTTAAAGAGTAAATTTTCTTTCCAAATGTCTCCATGGCATAGTACTAATGCATTAACAGACTTATAACATGCTTCTACAAATTTATCACAATCCTTTTGTAATCTCTCTAATGCAGGTACATATTGAGTATTTGAGAACACTTTTAAAGCTTTAGTTAATCTGTCTTGTAATATGGTGTAAAACCGTTCATTTGCTTTCCTAGATAAGGGAACACAGGTGCTTTGGGCAATATTAAATAGATGACTTTCTTGCTTCTTTAATATAAAAGAAAGAGCATGAAAATTTGCCAAACATTTTATTGATATCACCAAATGTTCAATGTCTAGTATAGAATCATTTACAAAAGGCATGTACCCATTGGCACACATATTTTGCATTGTTATTACTTCTTCACAATAATCTTTTTTTAAGTAATAACATTCTGGTACAATAAAGTCTGATAAAGTAGTAATCCCATTTCGGATCTTCCTGTAGCTAGGCAAGACATCAGAGTATATAAATATTTCCCGCTGAAAGAAACTGGTTACTGCTCCACTTACTCGATACCTTTCATCAGTTGGAGCTAATTTGAGTACCAGATTTAAAGATATTTCTTTTCCCTCCTTTTTTCCATTTAACTTAACTGGAATAATTACTCCAAAATAGTTTTGTGCAACATTTTGGAAAAACTGTTTCTCATAGTTCCACGATTCTATGTCAGATTTAATTGCAATTTTTTCCAATACACTATTTATATACTCGTCACGTATATATTTTGTATTATCATTCATTATAGATATTATTGCTTAGAATTTTTATTGGTTAAACGAAATTATTTTTAGTTATATATTAATCACTACTCGGTATCTACGTTAATTAGATAATAAACCAGAAAAACTATTAACGTTCTGTATTATTAATAAATATAATTATATTAATAGCAAAATTTCTACGAAACTTGTTTAATTAAAACTTGTGTCGGTTAGAAACAAAAGTGGTCAAATCCATTTGGAAGTTTTTATGGGAATCAACGACTTTTTATTCTGTTCTCCTTGCATAAGCTGTTTATAGAGTTTGAATCATTATGGCTTCGTCTAAGATGTTCTTACTAATAAAAAAAAAAATACATGACCGTTGTACTAAAAAATCAAAATAATTGAATTTAAATTTGGGATTTGACCTATTTCGAAACCAAGCTATGGATTTGACTAGTTTTGTTATTGATGTATTTGGATTTGACTATGTTTGATCCTTAATAGCATGGATATGACTGACTTTGATGCTAAAACAATATCATGTCAGGGGTTCTCAATATTTATTTGGGTCGGGTCGGTTGGGTAGTAACAATAAATATAAACAACTTGGTACATAATCAATCTTGCTTTATATGAAAAATCTTAATTTTTATCCATCACTTTTATGTTTTTGAAATTTATTAAACTACTATGGCTGGTAATTCTTCAAAGAAATCACAGTCTTCAACAACCTGTTCATGAGCAGTAGATGATTTTGGTCTTGATATTACTTGTTTGTAATATCGTAAATCTGAGATTTCTTCCCACTTCTCTCCAAAATGTGTGGTTAATAATTTCTTCACATCATTTAATTTTTCTTGTTTAACGTCCACATATAATTTAATCACATCTGGATTTATAGCAGAAACCTTCTTTTTTCCTTTACATATATTTTGATACTTATTTACAGTATTTAGATAAGATTCTTCCGCTCGAATGTAAACATTTTGTTGGTCACGAGTCCTTTTAAAAAAAATCTTTTACATTTTTAATCGAAAAGTGCATGTTAGTTGTAGTTTTTAATACCTCAGCCGATGATCGTTTCCAGTCGTAGACTTTTATATCAAGTCCCAAGTAATATACAGTCCCATGACGGATGAAAATTTCGTAATAATCGTCAGGGCAAGTCATTACCTCACGACTTTTTATTTCTTTTTCAATTTTTGCGAAAACTCTGTCTGGTGGCAAAAATGAATGGCCAACAACTGGAAACATTATTTCTATGCCCAAAATGTGTACAGGTGCATAGTCTTGTAACCATTTAGCTGCCATACCAAGAACAGATTGGTTTTTATTTTGGCCACTGCATCCATCTGCTACCAAACGAATCTGTGTAATATGCTCCAACCCAGGACTCAGAAAAATTGAATTCAAGCAATGAAAAACAGCGCTAGCAATTTCATTCGATGCTTTCGGCAAGACGTCTTCAGTCCAGGTATAGATAAACGTGTTATTAACAGTTAATGGCGATTTTGAATTTCCAATTACCACCGTAAAATTGTACACATACAACTGCCTCGAGTAATATGCACTTTGATCGGGAACTTTTGGACACGGTTGGTTCTTTTGGCAATCGAAACTTAAAATTAAAATATTTTCGCTGTTGTGTTTTAATAAAGCATAAAACGATTTGGCTCTCAATTTGTGAATTCTACTCTCAATCATTAATTTATTTTTTATCTCACTATTTTTTTCATGTTTTAGTCGTTCTTGTAAAACTATGCAAGTGGAGCACATATCTGTACGAGGGGATCCAAAACCTATGTTAAATTCGGTTTTGAAAATTTGTCTGAAGTAAGATGCCTTAATATTTTTATTTTCATCCACGGTTTCTGCGATAAACATTTTGTAAAGTTTACTAATGCTGAGCTCAGATGACAAATATTGTCTACTTTTTATTTTACTTCTGCAGTAATGTATTTCTAAAGGCTCGAGCTTCTTAATAAAGTCTTTGACAGCTTCCCTCTTAGGTGCATATTTTTGTGTTTTACGCCGCCCTCCTCTATTCTCTTGTGCAGATTCACCCATTGCTTTGAAATGTCGACTAATAACACCTGTCACTCTTCCTTTCTTTAAAGCTAAAATAGATAGAAATGTGGGTTTGCAAATTGGAATCAGAACATTATGTCGTCGTCGTGCAAAGTACGTTACCGACATTTCTTTTTATTGCCACGATTATTTACTGGCCGTTGTCGCTGAGTAGTAGTAACTTTCGTATGGTTAATTATAAAATTATCCTGATAAATTTTGTCCGGTTTTTTATAGAAGGCTTTATTAAATGCTATTATATCAGCATGACTCAATGAAGTGCACCTGTATGCTTTTGTGTAGTGGTCACATGGAAGCTTTAAATTTGGTAGCTCTTTTGAAGTGTACCTAAAATAATAACGATCGTAAATAAGTAAATATTATTAAAAAATATAGGACCCCTTTTCTACGATTATTATTTAGTATTTTCATCATTTTTCTATAGTATTGTTATTTTAGTTATGGGTTTGCGTTGCGTTATAACGACGCATAAAAATATCATACTAGTTAAATACAAAGCTCTACCTTTGGGCTTCGCAGCACACAGATAAAGAATACTTCAAACAAAGAATTTGTAAGAAAAAGTAAATTATTCAGTAGCTGCTGATCCAAAATAAAACACGTCGCCTGTACGTAATAGAATTATTATGAAACAATGTTGAGCACCACTGACAATGAAGGGCAGCGTGAGTGATCAAAGCACCACAATCATACCTTTCCTTCTTCAATTTATTGCATTTCCAATCCGCTTTTTGTTGCGTCCTTTTCCGTGATAGCTGGGGAGTCGTTTCCTTTATTAAATTATCCATTTAATTGTAATTTAACACCAAATTTTAATTAAAAACGGCGACTAAAATACAAAACCACAATCCACAAGCTTCTGATTCTGCAAAACGGCAGTTATTTTCATAGATAGTTCTAGCTTCTGATTGGCTACACGGATTAGACCGATTTTGTTTCTAAGTTTTAAAGGATTTGACCATTTTTGATAGTGAGCAGTGATTTCGAATCGATTTTTCTACGAATTGCTTTTGATTTAACTCTTTTTGATACCGGTAACAAAAACAAGATTTTTTAACGAAACAAATGGCACATTCGGTTCCAAAATCTTTATTTTTGGATTTGACTAGTTTTGTTTCTAACCGACACACTTGTTTTAGAATATTTTATAACTTTTTTGTAAAAAAAAATATTTTTGTCGCAGATACAAGTTACAACTATAGGTCTACCAGAAATCAGATTTCAATTCTCATTTCTCATGCAAATGCTATAAAAGTTCACTTTTCTGTGCCTTTTAAATCGCAGAGCGATGCAATAAAAGTTAAATAAAAAATGAGATTTCATATGGCAATGTCAAGTGTCTCCCGTCAAATCAAAGTACAAGATCTGTCAACCGCTGCTGAAATTTTGTGATTATCTTCGTGAAATTTGTTGCTTTTGTGAAAATGTCGAAAAAATCACTTCGATCTCAAGCGAGAAATATTGTTTTCAATGTTTATCGTAAAATAAAGGAAAAAGAAAATGTAAATTTGAAATCAAAGATTGAGTATGATTTACATTTATGATTTTTTGCGTGGAAGAGTTGACCGGTAAGTTGGAGGAGTGGTTTTGATACTTTTAGTTTATTTTATATTTTTGCTTTTTGGGCTTTGTACCAAATTGTTGTCTGGTGTGCAGTTCAACAAGTCTATCTGCTATCTGCACCACGATATGAATAAAGACAATTTTACAAAATGGGTCACAGAGAAGTTAATTCGAAATCTAACAAGACCTTTGTTAATCGTTATGGATAATACTAGTTATCATTCCGTATGTGTTCATCATGTTCATTAATACTAATGACACAAATGATTGGTTCCGTGCAAATAATTTACATTTTAATGATGTTTGGCGTAAATCTCAACTACTTGAAGTAGTGAAACAAAACATGTTTGCGCCCTTAAATGAAATAGATGAAGTACCTATTAAAATCGCACGGTCATGAAGATTTAAGACTCCCACCTTATCGAAAATGAATCAAAATTATTTAGGGTATACTGAACCAAAAAGTTGCTGATAAAAGTGTTAATAGACCTGCAAGTGACATAAAATTATTAACAAAAGAAGCTTTCTCACAAATTGTTGAAGAGGATTGGCGAAAATGTTGTGAACATGTAAAGAAAATTGGAAAAGATTGCATCAAGCAAGATATAATAATTGAAATTCTGGAAGAGCGATTTATAATAAACACCTCTTTATCTTCATCGTCTGATGAAAGACAAGAAATGCAAGTGGTGTTCTTGGAATCTTTTTCATGTTCTAAATGAGGTTTTAAGTTATTTGAATGATTGAAATGAAATAAAATATATTAGTACGTAATGTAATGTACGTTTAAGAACTTAAGAACAAGATGTATAACAAAATTATTATTAGATATAGCTAATATACTTCATGTTCATTAATACTAATGACATAAATAAAAATTGAACAGTATCAGGATTATTTAATCCAATTTGACCAATATTTCCCACAACAATTTTATATTTCCCTATGAGATTCCGGTAGAACTATAAACAAAGTTATAGCTAAAAATCTGACTCTCGTTCGTCAAAGATACATTGGATTTTTACATACGGGAGACAAGTACCTTAACGTTCGAAGTGGAAACGATACTCATCGCTCAATTCAAGTCATAAACACATTAATAGTACTATGTGCTTAACTGTTAATTTATTTATTTCAAAGCGATTAATTTAATATTTGTAGTTGCAGTTTGTTGCGACTTAAGATGCGTCTATATTCAGCTGTAATCTTAGCTACGATCTGATTTTAGCACCTGTATTTCTGTGTGCGCGTTAAAATCTTTATACTGACAACAGAGTACATCTCTGTCGATTACTTACTAGTATATGCATAGTTAGCTAATATTCGTCGGCAGAATTTTTTACTATGCGTGAGATAAATCTGTATTAATATTGTATAGCTGACGGGTTTGTTTGGTCGAACGGGCCAGTAGTCTAGTCGACAAGTTGAAAATGGAACAAAATAGAGATACTGCTCTTAAAATTATGTGCGATAGCTCATTCGAACCGGAATGACGCCTAGAAAAATGTGCTAAAAGCGTGTATTAGCACATAAAAAATTGCAAAAGTTATAGACCATTAAAGATGAAAAAAAATGGAATTTAGTTTTTTGCCAATATTTAATAAACTATTAATATTTAAGAAATTTCAAATAAAGATTCTGAAAGAGGAGGAAATTTCCAATAAAAAACTCTCAGCTCCCGGAACTCTATCTCCATTATTTATAACTTTAATTTAACGCTGAAAATAGGTCTGTGCGTGACATTTTTAGGATTCGCGCGTGGCGTCAAAAGCGACTACGGCACATTAATTAATTTATTTAAGGTATTGAATATTTTTTTTAAATTTGAAAAAATTATGGTGTGTTCTGAACACTATAATTAATTTATTCCCGTTGGAAATTTTACTTAAAGTTAATTTTTCAACAAGTTAAATAATTGTTAACTAACGAAATTTTCTCGAACGACCGTCTTAATTGTAAGTGAAAAAAATGTTTTAATAATGGTCGTAAAAATATTTCGCTTCGTAGAGCCTTTCTTACATACATACTTAACAAGATCGTGCCATAAAAGTTAAAGAAATATTTATACTTTGTTTATAACAATTTTTTACTTAAACAAAAACTTAAAAATCCAAGTAATGTTGTTAAAAAATTTTTTTTTCTAAATCATCAAATTATCGTTTTTATATTAATACAAGATATTTATTGATTTGCAAAAAAAAATTTCCCGCCATTGTTAATAATTTTTTTTTAAACAAATTGATTAAATCAATTGTTTAAAAAAAAAATTTCTAACTTTATTACATTACAAATATTATGATTGTTTAAAAAAAAAATTTCCTTAATAACATATTTTAATTGTTTATAATCGTTTTTTTATATTTCTTTTGTTTAAATAATTAGTTAAGAAATTTTTTTTTTTAAAAATCATAATTCACAATCCTCTATAAAGTAACAGAAAAAAATTTTTTTTAATCAACAATTCTATTGTTTATTAACTTACCAATTTGTTATAAACAAATGTTCAACTTTTTATATTTTTTTCTAAAACTTCTAAAATTAACAAAAACAACCATATATAACAAAATATAGAAAAACATTTTTTTAAATTTTTTGATTATCATGAATATTACTTTTATTAAAAAAATTTTTTTTTTTTTTTTTATAGACTTTGTTATATATGTTTGTTTTTGTTAATTTTAGAAGTTTTAGAAAAAAAATATAAAAGTTGAACATTTGTTTATAACAAATTGGTAAGTTAATAAACAATAGAATTGTTGATTAAAAAAATTTTTTTCTGTTACTTTATAGAGGATTGTGAATTATGATTTTTAAAAAAAAAATTTCTTAACTAATTATTTAAACAAAAGAAATATAAAAAAACGATTATAAACAATTAAAATATGTTATTAAGGAAATTTTTTTTTTAAACAATCATAATATTTGTAATGTAATAAAGTTGAGAAATTTTTTTTTTAAAACAATTGATTTAATCAATTTGTTTAAAAAAAATTATTAACAAATGGCGGGAAATTTTTTTTTGCAAATCAATAAATATCTTGTATTAATATAAAACGATAATTTGATGATTTAGAAAAAAAAAAATTTTTTAACAACATTACTTGGATTTTTAAGTTTTTGTTTAAGTAAAAAAATTGTTATAAACAAAGTATAAATATTTCTTTAACTTTTATGGCACGATCTTGTTAAGTATGTATGTAAGAAAGGCTCTACGAAGCGAAATATTTTTACGACCATTATTAAAACATTTTTTTCACTTACAATTAAGACGGTCGTTCGAGAAAATTTCGTTAGTTAACAATTATTTAACTTGTTGAAAAATTAACTTTAAGTAAAATTTCCAACGGGAATAAATTAATTATAGTGTTCAGAACACACCATAATTTTTTCAAATTTAAAAAAAATATTCAATACCTTAAATAAATTAATTAATGTGCCGTAGTCGCTTTTGACGCCACGCGCGAATCCTAAAAATGTCACGCACAGACCTATTTTCAGCGTTAAATTAAAGTTATAAATAATGGAGATAGAGTTCCGGGAGCTGAGAGTTTTTTATTGGAAATTTCCTCCTCTTTCAGAATCTTTATTTGAAATTTCTTAAATATTAATAGTTTATTAAATATTGGCAAAAAACTAAATTCCATTTTTTTTTCATCTTTTAATGGTCTATAACTTTTGCAATTTTTTATGTGCTAATACACGCTTTTAGCACATTTTTCTAGGCGTCATTCCGGTTCGAATGAGCTATCGCACATAATTTTAAGAGCAGTATCTCTATTTTGTTCCATTTTCAACTTGTCGACTAGACTACAGTCTCAGGAACAATACTAGCTTAAATTAAGAAAAAATACTTTTGTGCGTGAAAGTCTAGTTTCTGGTTATTATAAAATTACGCTACGGAGGAATTAACGCGGCGAACACTAATAAAGCTTAAATATTATAATATATTGTACGAAACGTAATGCTAGTGGGTTTTACAGATGAAATATTGTTTGATAGAATACATTATAAATGTCGGTAAATTACGACTACGAAAGTATATCAATCGAATAGCTAGTAGGATTTTGAGACAAAAAAATTTTGAGCGTCTCGGGACGCCCGACAGAAGTGGTGACTTAAACTAATCTTAGTTGAAGTATTTAATGTTCCGAGGATTATCTGCTTCATTCATCATATTTTTTATAATCACTTTCAAAAACAGTGATAGTTTAAGGTTATATGCTCACTGTCAACAGTAACGCACACTAAACACTGAGTAGAAAAAGCAGAAAGTGTATGTTCGAAATACGTCTAGCGCTGCGGGTTAGAGTGAGAGCGGAGGAACCTGCTTGCCGCTGCCGTATGCGTGAGAGAAAGACAAGCTAGACAGACTGGCGCCGTAACGCGTTACGTAACGAAGCGATTTTCCCTCCCGTAAGAAGTTATTACTTTAAAAATATTTATTTGTCATTTTATTGTTTTTCGGCACATGCAAATGGTGCAATTAATAAAGCATTTTCACACAAAAGGTTAGTTTGAATGAGACTGTATATGCAATTTAATTTAAATAAAAATAGGTAAGGTAAAGTACCTTTTGACTAACAAAAAGTTTATGCGAAAAATGGCTTAACGAAATTGTTCCAAGTACTAAATTTATGACACAAAATGGTTCTACAAGTTCCCAATTATGTATTTCTTTTTATTTTATTTTAGCGCAGCGTTTAAATTTAATATACAGGCAAAACAATTATGAAACTGAATTCTGATCCCCAGATTCATTGAAAAACACGAATATAAACACAACCCCTTTATTCGACTAAGATTATTACGACCGGTATCTAAATCATTAACAAACATAAGAACAAATCACTTTATCACCGAAGTGCATTGTTCTACTTACAAAGAAATAGTTTACTTCGGTTTTTGACGGCGACAAAGAAACAAGTGAACAATGAAAATACTAGAGAAATGTCGGCTTAAAGAAATCGTCAATAAGATTGTCGCAAATTGTAATTTAAAACTGTTAACTTATGAAGATCAAGAAAATACAAAACAGATCGAAAATTACTTTGGAGTCTTGACCCCGTTAAAAATTGTTGGACTCGAAAATTCTGGTAAAGAAAAAGAAGTTAACGTTATGCTCAAATTGAAACCTAATCAAATTGACGATCGAATGAAAGCAGTATTAGAGTATTTATTTGAAACGGAACACTATCTGTATAGCAGATTGATACCGATGTTCAGACAATATAATGTTAATATAGATGAAATCATTCCAAACTGCTATTACGCTGACCTAGAACCGGGAAACGAAGTGATTGTCCTACAGGACATGACATATAAAGGCTATCGACGCTATTCTGGTGACGGGTTCTTTGATTACGACCACGTCCTTGTGTCCTTGAAAACCCTCGCTAAATTTCATTCCCTTTCCTATATTTTATTGAAAAATGGTAAGAAACCAGACGACGATGATATTTTAAAACCGTACACAAATACCCACCCCGCAGAACTGAATTTGGCTTTAAAACTATCTTTGGATAACCATATAAAGTATTTTAATGGAAATAAATATGAATTTATAAAATCATTGAGGGAAAGGTACGACTTTATAAGAGGGGGTGTTGTAAAAGGAACGAAATGTTTTGTCTATGCCCATGGAGATTTTTGGAAAGAAAATATTCTATTGAAATACGAGGTTAGTGTTTTTATATAATTTAAGTTCTTTCACCATTTCTTTTACACTTAACTGTGTATTTTATTTCAAAATGTTATATATTTACATATTGTATTGAAGTATATTAGTTTTTAATTATATTTAAACTTTTTGAAGAAGAACGTATATTTACCAGTTTTTAGGCGACAAATGCATTAAAGTACCAAACTTTTTATGAGTCTTTGGTATTTAATGTCTCTAGAAACATAATTTAGTACTCACAACCCTTATAATTATTTATTTTAATTTATCGTACATCAGACTATTTTACAGTATTAAAAATAAAGTATTAGAGAGAGTAGTATCTGTATAAAACATCCTTAAAAGTAGTATCTGTATAAATAATTTGCAAATAAACGTTAATTTAATAAAAAGCCGTAGGTAATTAAAATTAAATATATTATACGTCAGTGTCGTGACACAAATCAGATTCGTTAAATCGATGATAACGTCGAATCCTAATACAGTTTAATCTCGTCCGGGGACTGTTTTTGATCTAATTATATTACATATATGCGTATTTGGTACGTCAAAGGGTGGGACGCCATCTTGCCTAGAGTAGCGTTTTGGCGGGTTCTTAAAACTTATGAATTATTTATTTGAATTTTAAAGCCAACACAAAACAGAATTAACAATAAAATATTTGAATAAATTCTAGTCACTAATCTGAACTGGTTTTTTAAATCTTTCCATAAAAATATAGTTCTATTTCGCCCGTTTTCGTAGTTGTGTATTTCCATGTTTAATCTAAGCTAAACCTATTGCTTATCCCTTTAATGTTCCGACAAATTAATACTTTACAAGGCACTACTATTTCAGGCAGGCAAACCCATACAGGCATGTATAGTTGACTTCCAGACAGTACAATATATGAGTGCATCTCAGGACTTTCTCAACTTTCTTATATCCTGCACTGACTCTGAAACCAGAAAGGAATATTTCGAGGAATTCCTAACGATTTATCTCGCAACTGTTATCACAACATTACGACAAAATGATGTGGAGATACCATCATTGAAGGAAGATTTCAAGCATGATTTGAGACTAGTAGCTGAACACTGTATTATTCGATCGTTTATGGCCTTTGCGCTATGGTGTGGTTTGGAAGAAGGGGGTGAAACCTTGTTGACGAGTATAAATACGATAAACAAAAGCCAAGCTATTTTACGTTTTACAAAAATAATTGGTGATGTTCTTGATGATCTTAATCAGGTGGGCTTGATAACATTGTAGGCAAGATAATAGTATTTGTGTATCCAATGCATTACTTTATATAACGAACAGTTATAGTCCCGTTACCAACTTGCCGTTTTAAGCGCTATCCACACGTTTCCGGGAACTCGTCCCGGCCGTGTTCCGTCAGGGACGGGTCACCACGGGTGACACCGCCGCCTGACACGGAGCTGTGTGAACAAGTTCATACAATTTGTACGTAACCGATTTTTTCCCCGTCCCTGACGGAACACGGCCGGGCCGAGTTTCCGGAAATGTGTGGATAGCGCTTTAGGCGTAAGTTTAAGTTATTAATTGTACACTTTAGCAGATAGATTTACGCAGCCGGATAAACGTTAATCATAAGCTTGCTTCGCCATGTAGTTTTTGACTGACTACCACTAACGTTCGACGAATAAACGGAACATTTTATAACACCACTTCGAGTTTCATCTCGCGAGTTCGACCGTGGTTCAGATCGAGCCATCGTACGTATAAGTAATGTATATCAAATAAAAATAATAAGAAAACTTAACAAACTGATCTGTTTCATATCTTGGTACAAACTATGCTCGAAATAATATACTTACACGTATTTAAATCTATATTATAAGGAGTACGCGAGCCTCGACCCATTCCACGTTATCTCCAAGCCCATCTTTTCGAAAGAGATATGCAAATCAAATGGGCTTTTAAGATCACATTAAAACGCACACTTACAAACCCTCTCAAACTACATATTCCCACACACACCTTAACTAATAAATTATTAGTAAATTGTCTTGGTTAGTATAATATCTTCGTATGTCCGTTTTGGCTAATTTTTTAATTTAAAAATTGTAAAAATTGAATAATATTAAAAAAAAAAGCTTTGGATTATCAATAAACTGTTAAAATAAAATAATATTTGTTGAACATGTAAGGCTTGTAAACGGGTTTTACAGTCGTAATATTTTGTTTAAAGTTTGTCTTATGACTTGATAAAATACTAGGAATAAGCAAAATTCGGTAAATTGAATAAACAAAAATAACTGTACAAATAAAGATTGTAAACATTATTTTGTAAGCAAATAAAAACATTATTAACTGGCACCCTGCAATTAACGTGCACTATAAAATGTTAAAGAAATGTCTACAATTAATCGTGTCATAGATGAAACCTCGAACTACGAGTAAATTAATGTGTATTGAATGAAAGAAACATGTCACGTAGGCGAGAAAGACGCCTGAAGGTCACCAAAGATCAATGGTAGATCTTGGTCTGAATATTAACTAAACCACCCTTTTCATATCAAACTCTACTCTAGGTTACACTATATGATATAATTTTCTGTAGAGCCACATATATATTTATTTAAGAAATTCGATAATTTAGGTCCATATTCTAATTCGTATCTCAACTCAGGTCAAGTCTTGAGCGCTGTCAATTATGTCAAAATATAGAAAAATTATTTGACAGCTGTTGAAACTAGAGTTAATTTTTATTGGCGTACTAGGAAACGGGCCTAAATGTTCATTTGGAGGTTGTTAGGGCGAGATTTAGAAAGAGACATTAGCGTTAACTCTGATGTACGTGAAATGTACTGAATTTTGACATATTATGGGAGTCATAAACGCGCTAAGTCCTATTTTTGAATATCGCTCTAACAATATGCTATGTCAATATTGTGGCTTGGCGTGAAGTTGATTCAATCAAGCCTAATAAAATGCAATATACTTAAAAAATCCCGTGAATAAGACTCTTACTACTCAGAGTCGTTCGTGATGAGTTAGCGGTTATATCCAGTTGGTAAAAATCACCAAATCACTGGATCAATCTGAAGCTAAAAAGGTTTTTCAATGCTTTTTAGCCATACTTCCTTAAATCGATATTTAACTAATCGAGCAACTATATTCGTAGCTAAGTTATAGATATGCTAGAATATAATCAAACATAATTTAATTATTTAGGTCTAATTTATATTTTTTATCGGTTTATACCTTTGGCTAATATAATTGTAAGTATGTATTTATAATGTTATATGTTTTCGTATTTTTGAACCTGCATATTATTTAAGATATATCAATAGAATAAGAATAATGTATGCGTACTAAACAGTCGCCAATATACGATTGAAAATTAGTAAAAGACTGTATTCATTACTTAACGAATAAAATTAAGAGGCGCCAACTGGACTTTGGACAGTGCGTTCAGAACGTACCCTACGTTGATGCTTAAATTATTTGAAACGTTAAAAGGAATCAAACTAAATTAAATACTGTACGATATAATTATCGCATAGTATTTAATTCGGTTTTTTTTACTCGCACTTTGCCCACATAACGCCCACTAAGGTCGCTTATGACGTTGTCCACATCGATTGACATTTCTCCGAAATATATAACTAATTGTACTATTTATTATTGAACTCATTTAAAGTTGTCCCAAGGATATTACGATATATCTTACAAAATCAACACGTTATCTTATCTAACTAAAAACAGCGCTAAGGTAAAATTACGTAAACAACTTGACAAAACTAGAAAGATAAATGTGTAGTGAATTTCGTGAATTTGGATATTCTAGAGTTTGGTGGATAATAGGAAGTGCATAACCGGCGCAACGAATTGATGAATATTCATAAAGCAGTCTGCTGTCTACTTTAATTAAATTTGTACTAACTTTTCAAACCAATACAAAGCACCAAACATTAACAAGACAGTTCGAATTTTAATAAACGGAAACGGAAGCGAATTTCTTGTTACAAAACGATGTTTGTTTTTGATGTGTCAAAAATGTCAAACTGTTTTGATAATTAAGTTAATTGAAATTATTAAAAAAATGGCTTTTACTATTATTATTGGATCAAAAATGATTTACATTGCCTCCTGCTTAGAAGATAATTCGTCGTACGAGTAGGTTTAACTCAAAAGTGTTGGTTTTTTGGCGTAAATATAACTAATACACACAAGGCCCCCTTGCGTTAAAAACTTTAACAAAACGCTGAAATATGTAACATTACAAACGATGATGGGACATTATCTTTCCATAAAAACTACGGGAAAATCAACACTTTCGCGTATCAAATTAAAAACTAACATAATGAATCCTGTTTTTTATTAATTTTACGTCATTTTTATTTCGCTATTTGTTGTAATCGATTACAGAAAAATACATATTATTTATTTCAATTCTACTCTTATTAGAGGCGATTAGTCAAGATTAATAAATTGTAACTATCTAACTTAGTATCTACCATGAATATGACGCTGACATCAAACGGCGCTTTATTAATCAGTTTAGGAACCGCCCGGATATTGAAACATGACAACTGACAGATATTGATTATCAAAATCATGAACTATGTTAAAATTTACTTCATTTACAACCTGATAATCTAATAGTTAATAGTTAATAGTAATCGAAGAGTTGTGTAAAATGAAGTATTTAATATGGGCTTCCAAGAAAAAGCATTACATTTTCCGTAAAAGATTTGTGAATTGACTGAAGTCTTTTTACGTTAATTTGACATGTGCTGCTTGTTTGTATCTATATTTTTGGTATAACCTCCAACTGATATTAGACCCGCCTAAATTATCTATATCAACCGATTTAAATTTAGAATAAATTTTCTTAAACAATGATAGTACAAAGGCAGTAGTAGCACAACGCCTTATTTAACACAATAAACGCGTTTATAGCTACGAAAATATTACATGACATTAAGTATTGAATATGTGATTTCGAACAGTAAATACCTACCCCAAAAAAAACATTATTTTCACGCATTTAATCAGATTTATATTAGAATAGCGAGTAATTGTATGACTTTAAGCTGGTCAATATGACACGTATATTTAAAACATAATTTTTTCGTGGGCTCAATTTCAATTATAATAGAGCACAATTATATATGTGCTAAATGAACTTCACTAATTATAGTGTTCTCGAGATTCTAGTCTAGAACTAACAAGTTAACTGCTAGTAGTTACGTTTAGTTTGCTGCTTTTGGACAACGTTCGGATTCACTTAAATGCCAACCAGTATTTAAACACCTATTTCAATTCTCCTATCGCATGTTCTATTTTAGTACTTAGTCAATACTTGCCAGAGAGTCCGTTTATTGATTGCTATTACATAACGTTTTACGTAGGATATCTTCAAATATTTTTAGTGATAACTGATGTCATAACGAAACATCAAGGAAAATAAATGTAGTTTATAAACACCCGTTGAAAAAGAACAAAGGTATATTAAATATTAATTTATATTTATGAATGTGAATTTCTAGGAAATAACTAACAAGATTATGTCAGGTGAATAAAACATTCAAACATATGTGTCTAGATTATTAATTAATATAAGTACTCTTCTTTAAGAATAGTGCAGTGTGCTACACTCTCGTGTACCAATGGACTTTCTTTCTATTTTATATTTGCTCGAACGGTGAAGGAAAACATGGTGAGGAAACCAGCTTGCCTTAGACCCAAAACGTCGACGGCGTGTCAGGCACAGGAGGCTGATGACCTACTTATCTTGTTCTTTAAAATAAAAAAAAATTGTTATCTTTCATTATTTTTTATATTTTTTTATTATTGTTATTTTGTGACTCTGTATGTGTGTTTTGTTAGTAACAAATGTCATGTCTATTTCTACTTGCTATTAGATTTTAGAGATCATGAAACAGATACAGAAATCTGAGGCCCAGATCTAAAAAGGTTGTAGCGCCGATGATTTCTTTTTATTTTATTATTTGAGGTTATTTACGTGCAGAATATATCGCGTGATGTCATTTTGACGGGATATTGCGTGCTGTCAACCTCATCTGCTTTCTTAATTCTTAATCATGTGGGTGCTTGGACGCGACGGATGAGTGATAGATAATCTTCGATAGATTTGTTTTTTTAAATTAAATATCCTTCTACGAGTAGGTAGTCTAGACTATTTTTAGTCGATTTTTTTAAAAATTAGATAATAATCTATAAGAAGGTTCTACTCCAGAGTAGGTAGCAAAAAAAATCTGTCTTTATATAACAAAAAGGTAACAATAACTTCCGATCACCAGGATTTTTAATATTCAAAATGTTTTAATAATAAGTAAAGAATGGAAAGAAACTTTATATCCATTTATCAAAACTAATTTTAGTCTTTTACCAGTAAATAAAACAAAATTCTAGTTATCAGATTCAACTAAATGCTTTCATTAGTTTGCATCTTGACATTAAACGTTCGATTAAGCGAGCTCGGCGTTGGGAAATTTAATTCCAAGCTATTTAAAAGAGCCTGTTACCTTATGATTGCAGTTAAATTAAGTTAAGTATAAGAAGAGCGATTACTCTGGGTTATAGAACGTATATCTACTTATGCTTCGACTTAAGCTTCTCAACACTGAGAGCGTGAGTTCGAATCGGTTTGTGCACCAATGGGCAATTGGAATTTTCTTTCTATATGCGCAATTAGCACTTGCTCCTACGGTGAAAGCAAACATCATGAGGAATCCGGCATGTATGCCAAAAATCACAACATGTGTCAGGCACAGATGGCTGTTCACCTAATTGTCAAATTATATTAGGTCCTTACATATGAAATTGGCGTTTTGTATGGGAGGAACAAAAAGTCGAATATTTTTAAATATAATATATTTAATTAATCAAAGTATGAACCATTGTTTTCTATGCACTTTTGCCATCTCATAGGTAGTTCATTGATCCCTTTACTAAAAAAACCAGTCGGACGGGAATCAATAAAATCTGTGAAGGCGATTTTCACTGCCCCAGACTGCATCAGAGTTAAATTATTTCCCTTGCAAGTAGTTGTCCAAATTTCGAAAAAAATGGTAATCTGTTGGAGCAAGGTCCGGGGAGTACGGAGGATGTCTTAGACATTCCAATTGAAGCTCTTCTAATTTGGTAGCCGTCTGTTGTGCAGTGTGTGGTCTAGCGTTGTCGTGAAGTAGCAGTGGCGTGGAGCGATTGACCAGCCTAGGTTGTTTAGCCGCTAGCTTTTCCATCATGGTTTGCAATTGCCGACAATAGACATCAGCCGTAATAGTCTGGCCAGATTTGAGAAAACTGCAATGAACAATACCGGCACTAGTCCACCAAACGCTTACAAGTAACTTTTTTGGGGTTAATTTTCGCTTGGGGCAGGATTTGGCTGGCTGGCCAGGATCCAACCATTGCGCTGAGCGATGAATGATTCGGTTTAAAATACCTTCATTATTGTGCCGGTTCAGTAATGTAACGCAGCAGTCGACGCGCGTTTGCCGGTTTGCTTCAGTCAATTCGTGAGGTACCCATCTTTCAAGCATTTTAATCTTCCCAATTTGCTTCAAGTGAAGTAAAACAGTTTTAACACTAACACCGCAGCCTGCAGCTAACTCGGACGTGGTTTGCGATGGCGACGCTTCCACAATAGCCTTCAATACTTCATTATCAACTTGGGTCTGAGGCCGTCCACGGGGCTTGTTCTGCAGGTCGAAATTTCCAGAACGAAAACGTTGGAACCAAAAACGAACTGTGTTTTCTTTTGCAACATGACCGCCATACACATCATTCACCCTTCGAGTCGTTTCCGCAGCACTAGTGCCACGGCGGAACTTCCATTTTGTAAAATGAGTGACGCAAACAGAAAAAAATAGAAGAAAAAAACAAATGAATGACGGTCATCGAAGCACAAATACATGAGTAAATAGCTGTACAAATTTGAATTTGGAATTTCTTACCAAAGAGGAGAACATCGTAATTAATGTGGCCAGTACGAAAAAATTCATATGTAAGGACCTAATAATAGTGATAAACGAAACCCATACAGTCTTAAAGACGTAAGGTTGTAACGCCACTGGATTATTGTTTTTTTTATTTTTTTATTGATAAAGCTTGCCAACGCACGGCACACTGATACATTGGTAAAAACAAACACAAAATACTATTTTTAATGTGACAAGCACTTAAAGGCAAACATGACATACTTTTAGAGATCATACAAATATCAATCAAAACAATTATTAAACAAAACAAACATTACAAAAAAAACCAATTACTAATCAAAAAAATTAAAATTACAAAAACTAAACAAAAATCGAGTTTAAAATGTGAGGGGAGCAACTATGGATATCCGGACCTAGCTTTTTTATCAGAATGCTTAATCTAGACATCCGTGAGCTTTGACCAAAACGAGTTCTACGGAAAGGAGGGACAAATGGAATAATGGGATGCCTGGGGTATCCATTGTTATTAGCTATATACATATATGATGGATGGTAATAAAAATACTGCTAAATATATATATTATAGCGTAGCGTAGTGTAGCGTAGCGTAGCGTGCCTATAAAACCAGAGCTGGCACAGGACCGACAACTTTACGTACTTAAGACACGGGACTAAGTAAAGTACAATAAAGCTTAGTGGCAAAAAGCAACTTCATAGTTGAAGTTGTAAATTTTTTCCAGTGGCATGACAACTCTTTTAAACGGGGCTTTTGCACTGGACTGTCAGTGCTATTAAAAAAATTCAAACGTCACAGATCTTAATACGAAGTCTTACTAGTGTACATTAAAACTTTTTATGTATATCATATTTTTTTTAATTTTTTAGTATACGGACCTCTCGAACACGGACTTTTTCTTATAGAGTTACTAGCGGACCCGATAGACGTTGTCCTGTCTTAACTATTGATATTGATTTCGAATTGGTATAATTAACTAAAAAAATATTTTACTAACAAATTGTTTATGATAAAGCTTTATGATATACAACATTCTTTTTTTGTTTTTCAGGCGCGTATATAAATAGTTTTGTTGTTATTCCGACACAGGAACAGATGTATTTATCAATATAATTATTTTATCAATATAACAACTCCGATCGAAGCATTTGTTTTAAACGATATTCATTTTATTACATCCTCTGTCAATGTTATGTCAAACGCCATAATGTTACATCAAAAAAGTTTTAATGAATTTAAGAAAGGAATTTAATGGTGGTTAAGTAGTCTTGAATTTTCTAATTTTCCGCGCAATTTACTTGCTCATTTTATTTTTTCATAAGAACCTTCTCCTGACAATATCAAACACACCAAAAAAAGAATTAGCGAAATCGGTCCAGCCGTTCACTCGTGATGCCGTGACCAAGGAAAATAGGGATTCATTTTTATATACATATATATATAGATTAATAATAAATTTAAATATCTTCTGTCTTGTTAAATTAGGTTTTAATTCGCGCATATTATTCTTAATGATGTCAGAAGTGTCGTCCGGTTCTCAATGCCTTTCATAAAGATATCGTAAAATCTATGTATTTTCCTAAGTAACCATGTTTATACAGCTACTATGGGTCCACTACGAGATACTCCGCTGTCGCATTTATGGCGAACCACTTTATGGCCCATAAAATGGTCTACTGGTGTTCATTTGTCGATTCTACGCATTTTATGTATTGCCAGCACCTGTTCTATAAAATATATTTTATTCTTACAACTCGTATAAACTTTATTGCTTTTTTGAGTTTTTATTGGAGACTACCTAGTTATATCAAATTATCTGTGACATGAATCTTTAATTTTTCGTTTTCCAGCGATTTAATATGCAAATTGTACAAAAGGAGTATGATTTTTAAGAGCGTTTCGACAACATAACCATAAATGTATAAATTAACAATAATATTCCAGTGAGGAAAATTTTGTTTGTTCCTCTAAGTCAATAATAATCTGAGAAACTATACAACGATTTAAAAACTTTCCTATCAGTTTTCTTGTTTAAAAAAGGGGTCCATTATATAACAAGCTCAGTCGCTTTCATCGACAACACTGTACAATCCCTTTGAACCTACAATGTATAAATTAACAATAATATTCCATGTATGAGGTTTAGAAAATGTATTTTAATGTTATTATCTATTAGGGATTATATTTTCATTCATTCACTGACTCACTCACTCACTTACACATTTGCACCCACACACTCTCTCATGCACTCAGGCGTGTTGATAACAGTTGAAAAGTAATATAAAATATAACATGTAATTAAATGATATATAATGAATTTTTATACTTAAGTTTGTTATAGAAGAGCTGGGAACCCTGACACAGATATTTCTTACTTAAAAGGGTTCCCAAATCTTTCACATTGTAATGCATATGTACCTAAAATGAATAAACAGATTTTTATTATATTATTATTATTATAGCTTACATAACATCACATTTTTAATCATACTAAAAACTAATTTTACTATAGTTTCAAAATTAAACAAAATCTTCAAATAATAATCTATGCTTTTAATTTTAAACATGGCAGGTTTATACACTTACTTCTAATCAATTAATCAAGAATCAATTGGCAATACTACTCAAACTCAAATTACCTTTATTCATATAGGTAAACAAGTACACTTATGAACGTCAGAAAAGAGGTTAAATGAATAGTAAATTTAAATTTACTACCAGTTCGCAAGTCAAGGGCGTAGAGCGGGCAAGAACTGGCAAGAAACTTTCCGCCACTCTTTTTAATCGCTATGTTTTGAGTGTTACAAATTAGGATCATTCAAATATTCGTCAAATTTATAAAAAAACTTCATTGATTAATGTACGTTTAAGGAGGGCTTTGAATTTATTTAGTGACAATTCTCTAATTTCGCTTGGGAATTTGTTGTAAAAACGAATACAAATTCCATATGGTTGAGCTTCTGGAGCCTGGTTGTTGTTACACTCAAATTAGTTATGTTTTGAGTATTATACCGGTGAGTTACCATTTGTTTTAAAATCGTTTATATTTTTTTGTACATACAACAAGGCTTCAAGAATATATTGACCAGATAGCGTCATAATATTTAATGCCATAAACTTATTCCGTGCCGACTCCCTTGGGGATACACAACAAATACCCCGAACAGCCCGCTTCTGCAGCACAAATATGGATTGAACTTCTGCAGCAGCACCCCACAGTAGAACGAACTACGATAAATAGTAGGAGGAAATAATTTCTTAAATTTTAATGTGTAGGTCACATAAAGCAAATTATATAAATTATGTTCCATTAAGGCTACGTTCATAACACTTGTTTTAATAATATATGTGCCCTTAGACCTTTCAAGGTGAAGAACGCATTGAAAATTTCATGAAAAACGCTTACATGGCTACAATCATCTTGTCAAACCTTGAATTATAACGGTAGGCGTCATTTAGGCACGCCATTCCACATGTCGAATTAGACCCGAAAGGTCCTGAAATTATTATAAAATGTCCCTTTATACCAGTAATATCTTATACCCACAAATACCAAATGGGTGGGCGCATCAAATAGAAAATAAACGGAAAAACAAAGTAATTTTCTTGGACGTCACACCAGCACGTAGTCCATATGTAAGACCCACCTCGAAGAACTCCGTTATACCTATAAAAGATAACTTAATTATACCAGAGATATACAAAGATATCGTTTACGAAAATATTAAGCCCGTTTTTACTTTATTGCGAATGATGGGCGTGCTACCAATCACTCGGTCCTCTACGCACAAAAACCAGTTTAATATAGCGTCCCCTTCAATGCTATACTCTGTGATTCTGTATCTATGTTTGATTGGCTATGTTCTCTACCTGTCTCTACATAAAGTGCAAATATTGAGGACGGCTGAGGGAAAATTCGAGGAGGCGGTGATTGAGTATCTTTTCACTGTATATCTATTTCCAATGTTGGCGATACCGATTATGTGGTATGAGACCGGGAAAATTGCCGAACTACTCAACGGATGGCTTGCTTTTGAGGTATTTTGTAAATTAAGTTGCTTTTTGCCTTAACACAGATTTAACGAAAATATATTTTACAGGATTGTATCATTCGTTATTTTAGATTTAATAGTATTCAACTTTGGCGAATAGACTTAACGACAGGAAACTTTTGTAATTTTAACTGCTCGAACGGTAATAATTAAAACTACATACAACATAAAAAGAATTTTGTATGTTTTAGTAAAAACAAATTACTTCTTGTTGAAAAAGTACAAATTTTCTTAAATTTAATGCAACAAGGAAGGCAAATCCTTTAATTAAACCAAAGAAAGTTCGAGTTGATACAATCCACTTCTGCGAATCTTACCAAATTAAATTCAGACAATAATTTAAATAGCTAATTATTTTGGATTTATATTTCAAGAAAACAGTACGTTTTTAGAACTTCTAAATCAGTTACAATTTAGTCTTTAGCGTTGTAGTAATAAATCAATTTGTTTCAATAAGAAAAGTTAATAATTGAAATAAAAAATAATTTCCCTATATTTTATAAAAAAAAAATACATTATACTTACACACTAACAGAAAATTTCGTAAATTTCACAATTACAAGGCCTTTTTTTTCCTGGTAGAGCCCATCAACCTCAAGTGATATAGGGTCATCCATTTTTAAGTTTTATTAACAAAATGTAAATATTTTTAGTATGTTATAAATGGCTTTTTTAATTATGTTAGTCTATTGGTGAAGCGAATATCAAGACTGAGATCTGCTTTTCGAAGCTCGCTTTATGTGTAATTATCACATACGGTAAAGGAATACATCGCGAGGAAACTGTAATATATTTCTAGAAATTTATGACATGGTAAATGCATACATCCCAACATAGGGATCCTAAGGAAGTCAGTAAATATTGTTTTTGTTGTTTAAAATCTTGAAGAATGCTATGTTGTATTGATACGCAAACCTTAATACGCCGGTTAGAGCATCGTTTAAAGCCTTTATAAATTTCAGTTGGCGTACAAAACGCTGTCCGGCCGAATTCTGCCAATTAAACTTTACAAAAAAGCTCTAGCCATTGCAGTTATAATACCAATACTTTCCACAACATCTGTAATTATCACTCACGTAACAATGGTACATTTTAAAATGATACAGATGCTACCGTATATATTTTTGGAAATTCTGACATATATTTTGGGCGGTTATTGGTATCTACTTTGCGAGTCGTTGAGTGTATGTGCTAATATTTTGGCCGAGGATTTTCAGCAGGTATAATCATGTACTCAATCTATCTTCTATTAGAAATAAACAGTTAGTTAAGGTATTAAGTAAATATTAAAGTTCATCATTAATTACAACTAAGTTAAATATAAGTATTTCGTTTCTTTATAATTCGTTAATTCAGTCGTTAGCTACTCGGGTCATTAATTTCGTAGCTGAATTGGACTGTACTTTGGTATAGGTTATTATTAACACACCATTGAAGGTAATTAAGTAGGCAACGCTGAGTACGGTTAATTAGTTGTTATATTATATTAATTTAAGATTTTTTTGCATTGTAAGGCCCCATAAAGCCAATTTGACATGTCTGTTGATGATTTATTTTGGTATAAAAAAATAGGCAATTAGCCTTCTTTTGCTGTAAACCCGAAAAAGTTGTTATTTTACTGAAGATAGAGACCCAAGACCTCCGTGGTAAACGCAATTCTTTACATCATGTGGATTAAGGTCCAATTATAGTGTTGAAGTTTGGAATGACAAAATAAGTATCGGTAATAGTATTTTTTGGTTTCAGTGTAGTAAATAGTCATTCCAATACAAAATATTTGTAAGACAATTCTAAAGGTGTTTATGATCTGAGTAAATTAACTTTTACATTCCCACGCTGCAATAAATTTGCAGTAAAGAATAGAAAGCTGAAACTGAAAGAACTTTATTGCTCTCATTTAAAATTTTAAACCGCTTTGGGTAGTCTGAGAATCGTGAAACCTGAAAACATTTAAGGAATTTTAAAAGCTTACAGGCCCGTAGTCTGGTCGAATTGGGACGCGTTTAGTAAGGAAAAGTATTAGAATTTATAAAAAAACTGTTTAAAACGATTTTTTTTTACTATTATCCTACCTGAGCTAAAAGCGAAACATAACACGAAAAAACTGCTATAAAACAGTTTTACTTATGCACTGTTTATAAGTTTACGATTTTATTGTTATCTAACTCCCCTAACTTATTCATATATTTACAAAAAACACGTTATGTATAAACTTTGTATTCCTTTAAGGCCTCATGAACTATGATGACTTTATTTACCAAAGTTCAGTTTGTGTAAAGACTTAAGAGTTAAAGTTACTTTTGCATTTATAAACGAAGTAATTAATTTCGTTTTAGGCCCTACGTCACATCGGCCCCGCCGGCAAAGTAGCGGAGTACCGCGCCCTCTGGCTTCGGTTAAGCAAACTGGCCAGGGACACCGGCATCGCAAACTGTTATACTTTTACCTTTGTCAACCTTTACCTTTTTCTAATTATAACTCTGTCTATTTACGGACTTTTGAGTCAAATTTCAGAGGGTTTTGGAACTAAGGATATAGGATTGGCTCTCACGGCTTTCTGCAGTATTTTTTCTTATTTTTTCATATGCGATGAAGCGCACTATGCGTCACAGAATGTAAGTTCCTAGATTGTCCTGCCAAATCGAATATAAAAATTTAAAAATAAGCTCTCTTAATTTGTCATTAATACAAATATAAAACTTTTGTATGGCAAGCTAATCATTATGACATACTGTTTTAAGTTTTGTAATTTGGACATAGGTACTCGAGTGCTACCAGGACTTGCAACGCAATTGTAATATACATATTTGTCGTTTCCCAGGTGCGCACAAATTTTCAAAAGAAACTATTAATGGTTGAATTATCTTGGATGAATACTGACGCCCAGACTGAAGTGAATATGTTCCTCAGAGCTACAGAAATGAACCCGTCACAGATCAGCCTCGGAGGATTCTTTGATGTCAATAGGAATTTATTTAAATCGGTAATATTTATTATTTAATTGCCACGATCTCGAATGCAACAACGGTATTAGTTATTGGCTACATTCACAAGAGTAACTCTACAAATTAATAAAATACTATTATGAATAGCGAGATAAAATACGTCGTCTGCGATTTATAGGTAAGAAATGACTGCATTGGTGCTACAATCATAGGCCGTAGTCTCAAATTTCTGTATCTGTTTGCTTGATCATTTTGTTTTATTGTGCGTATAATTGTGTGTATAATTGTGCATATAGATAGAATAATTATATATATTATTTATACTGCCTAAATGTATTTCACGTTAGTTTCTATAGTTAATAAAGTTCATAGTAAACTCATTTATTTCTCAGCTCCTGGCAACAATGGTGACATATTTAGTGGTTCTTCTGCAGTTCCAAATCAGTATTCCAGACGAAAGTATGCAAACAGAAAATGACGATACTGGAAGCGGCAATAATACTATCAATGAGGACACAACATTTACGACTACTAAAACTACTGTAGCCACTACAATTCTTACATTAGCTAAGGCAATAAAGAAAAAATAAAAAGTTAGTTTTATCTGTAAATATTATTCTTTTATTAAATATTTACCTATTGATAATAGAATATATATATAATTTAAATATAATAGAAAATATATCATTGAAATTATATGAAAGTATTATGCAGATACAGTTTTATTGCGATTATTCAACTTGCGGCCAGCCTAAAGCTTTTTCATCACACGTCCTTGTTTTACCTACATTATTTTTTTTATACTAAGTGAATCACACTATCTCGTTCAACATAACGAAAAAGCGCGGCAATTAAAAAAAAGCATGGTATCCCTAAAAGTTTGATATATTTTTTACATTGATAGTAACTGTATTTCTATCAAATTAAATACTATACGTATTTAGTCTTTTACTATTGACACTTAAAATGACTAGCATTGCATGGAAAACTAAAACTATTTTTATTATAAAACACAACTTTATTCAGAAAAATAAAATCCTGCGAAAGATCTACTATCAAATAAAATAAAGTTTAGGCTATTATACCTGTTAACTATTCGGAAAAAATATAAAATAGAAATAAAAATGAGTAATTGCATGAAGAATTATCAAGACAATAAATCATACTAACCTAAGAAAGTCAATGACATTCTGTGACCTGTGTTGCCATCCGAAAGTTTTCAAATAATTCAATTATCTTCTTTCATTGGCTAGCCCAAACAATAATATTGAAATAAAATACTATTTCAATAATATTTTTGTGCACTATATTCGGTATTGTTCAATATTATTGCGAATTTCCGGAAATTCTGAAATATGCCGTCAATATTCAGGGGAGGCAGGGTTATTGTCAATATTATTTTGTGTGCGGGCCTTACTTCAATATTCTAGTTTAAATAATTTATCTATGAGTGCACGTCAAATTAGTTGTTTTCTATGTCTCAAATATTATTGTTTGTTTTGATTTTTGTAAAATGAAGAGAAGATCTGATCGAAAATTATGACGGAGACATGTGGAAAATGTTCCCCAAATATAAAGAGACTTTAAAGGAATTCATTAGATTGTGGAAACTTATCCGGAACTATGGAATATTATATCATCAAAAAATATCAAAAGTGAAAAAGAAATTATCATAATTTACTTTATATATAAAAAAATTTATCCATAGTTTTTTTAGTTCTCGGTTTCTTATTTAACAGGCTTATTGCCATACACAATATGACACATTTTTTTATTATCCATACTTCCGTAGATCAAGGATCAGTTCGTGATGAGCCTTTTAAAATTAGTAAATATTAAAACGAGGATATATTTTAAAATACAAAGTTGAATATATGTGTGTGCGGCTAGCCAGTGCCAGACTCTAGAGAGTAGTATATATACATACCGTATAACCTCATACACCTATTTCAGAATAATTCACAATAATTATTGAAAAGAACTCAATGTGGCTAAGTCACGGCTAAGAGGCTCATGAATCTTTGATATGCATCATTTAGATGTAATTTTGGTAATAATTGAACCTTTACGATTTGTGCTCGTTATATCTTAATTCTTAATCTGTAATGTTTCAATATTGGTAGTCTGTTCTTATGTTGTCATAACTAGGTACTGAAGTTCTCGGTGTTTCGAATTATTAAATAAAACAAAAGCGGTGTGTGTTACCTATTTCTAGAACAAATTCGTGTGATTAAATTAAATGAAATAAAATAAACTATATTCAAAACATGGTTGATTACAGTAAATGGAAGGATATTGAGGTTAGTATAGTTAAATGTAACTCTAATTAATTATGATCAAAACAAATGTGACTAGAAAATTTTACAATGTTGTCAACTGCTTTCTACTCTAGATTTCTGATGATGAAGATGAAACGCATCCAAACATCGATACACCGTCATTATTCCGATGGCGTCACCAAGCCAGAGTCGAGAGAATGGAAGAGCGGAAGCGCGAAAAACAAGAACATGAACAACGTAAAGCAGAGAACTTAAGAAAAGTTAGTGAGACAAAGAAAAAGATAGCTGAGGCTGCACCTAACAGCAGTGATTTAGAATCCTTGAAAAAGGCCCTTGCCGAGTTTGAAAAAGAAGAAAAAGCCATCCTAAAAAAGGAAGATGAACTAAAAAAGAAAGAGAAAACAACTCCATGGAATGTGGATACCATAAGTGAACCAGGATTTACTAAAACAGTCATTAATACTAAAGCAACACGATCCAAGGAAGAAAACTTGACAGAAGAAGAAAAAGAAGCTAGAATGAAAAAGTTCATTGATGAAAATGAAAAACTTTTGAAGAAGTTTGGTATGTTGAGAAAGTATGATGATTCAAAACAATTTCTGCAACAGCATAGTCAGTTAGTTTGTGAGGAAACAGCAAACTATCTTGTCATATGGTGTATCAATTTAGAAATGGAAGAGGTTAGTTAATTTTAAGTCTTGCTTAGAGCTATTACTTAGCATGTATGTTGAAAAACATATTGGATTTCAAAATGGGCAACAGGTCAAACTAAGTCTTAACTTTAATCACAATGTAACAGTGAATTAGTATATAATATAACAACCCAAAGACTAAACAGTTTGTATCCTCATCTCCTGTAATAATGTTAACAGAGGTTACACATAGCTTAAGTTATAATATTGTTGAACCCTGTTATTTTTTTTAGAAACATGACCTAATGGCACATGTAGCACATCAGACCATATGCATGCAATACATCCTGGAGCTCTCTAAGCAGTTGGATGTTGACCCTCGGGGCTGCGTGGGATCCTTCTTTACAAGGTATTTTTTTATTTCTAAATGTTAGGTTCAAAGTTTATTAAAATCCATGTGCTGTAAGAGTGACTAAATACAGACATCTGAAGTGTTCTTCAAAAATACCTAGGTTGTTCAATTATAGTGTACATATTCTTTTTTCAGAATCCAAGTAGCTGAAAAAACTTATAAAGATACATTTGATGATGAGTGTGAACAGTTTAAAGCAAGAATCAAGAAACGTGCTGCTGAAAAGATCCAGGAGGCAATTCGTGAGCAAGAGGAAGAAGAAAGAAAGGCTCGACTGGGCCCAGGTGGGCTTGATCCAGTTGAAGTTTTTGAGGAGTTACCTGATGTGAGTATAATATAGTTGCATCATATTCATATTATTAAGATGTAGTCGCTTTTTAATGCCATATATTATGAACAAATATTATTATTAGCCCAATGGCTAAAGCATGCAATTCTCAATAGAACATTTTACATACATATAAAATCTTATCCCATAAGTCTGGTTTAAATTTACTTGATTTTTCCTTTCAATTTGAATTTTGGTTCTTTTAAATTGTAAATTTTGGCTAAGTGCATTAATTAAATTAAATGCATATTTGAGTAGTCTGTGTTACAAGAATATAATATAAATGTTCCAACTTATCTGTAAAATTTTTCCTTACAGGAATTAAAAAAATGTTTTGATTCACAAGATATACCCATGCTTCAAGCAACCATAGCTAAGATGCCAGAGCAAGAAGCTGTATATTATATGAAGAGATGTGTAGATGCAGGTCTCTGGGTGCCCGGGAAGAATGATGAAGAACCAACTATGAAAGACAATGAGGCTGAAAAGACAGATAAAAATGAAAAAGAACCAATATACTCCACAACAGATGATGTAGATTAAGCTCTTCTGATCACTTTTGCTTAAGTGTAACATTTTTTTAACATTATAACTGCTTAAATCTAATAGTTAGACGATTGGAACGTGAAATCAGAATAATTTTTTTTGTAAACTAGTAATTACTTTTGGTTGCACATCTTTGACTGTACTACTACAGCTGCACATTTTAGATCTCAAACCAAATTTTAATATTTAAGCACCAATAGTATCTCAACCTGTACCACATAAGTTAGAAAGTTGAATTTAATGGAACCCGATGATAAGGTTGACATTGTACTGAGCAAAATAATGCAATTACAGACCTACCTACCAGATATTTAATTTTGATACACTTCAATTTTCAAAACTTGCACTTTGTTTTAAATATTTATATATACATGTAACATTGCCTGTAACATATCGGTTTTGCCATTTTAGGTCTTAGTAAAATTTAAAACAAATGTTTTTTTAAATGTGTAGGACTTTTTGTAGGATTTTTTTGAAAGGGTCACATATATTATTAAATGTTCTTGTTAGTCAACTTCACCAGTACTTCCAATAAATAGACTGATGTCTCGATAAAAACACCAACATTAAGCAATGTTAAGCAATACAAATTAGCCTTGAATAAAATGCTTGTATTAAAATTTAAAAAAAAAACTATGTAAATTCTTATTGTGTAGCATAGTCAAGTTCATTTTTTAATAATATTATTATAAATAAAGTAATATTTTCTTTCAATTTAACCCAATTTAAATAGAACTGTTGTAACTTATGAAAATATTGAATAAACTCAAGATTTACTTACAATGTGTTTTTATTTAAAGGACTTGTATTATAAGTATTTTTTATCAAACTTTTTAAAGAGAAAAACTTATAGATTTTAAATGTTAAACTGGATTTTTTTAATTTTTCAAAATTTTTTCATTTAAATAAATAATTACGTGTTTTATTTATTTAATTAATAAAAGTAATGAATCATTAATTTCGAATTATATCACGAGTGAAACAACAAAAGAATATATTATATCGAACTCTAAACTCGTGTATATCTGTAAACTTACACCATAACATCAGTGAAAGCTCTGATGTAAAATTCAAAGATATTTCTGACTATTCAATTTCAAGTTCGTTAAACAGCGGACGGGCGCGGCGACGCGGCGTGGATGTCACACTGCGGACGTATTGATCGTGCAAGCGTCGCGTCGGACGACCCGCCGCACTCGGCGTGATTTCTCGAGCATTTTGAAACAAGTTCATTGAGATTTCTTCATATTAATTCCCAAATTGCTGATTTCAAGCTCGCAATTTTGTATTGGGAATGGCCCAAATCATACAAAAACTGTGCTCGAACACTTTCGATTAGCTTTTCAACTCTCTCCATGTCCAGTTTTGTGGTCGAATACAAAGCTGCCGTCACGCCATCTGTTTGACTACTACAACGAATACCCATATAACACAGGACGTAGCGTCGCACTCACGCCCCGTCCAGCCGTACTTTTCTTGTACTACCGTCGCGATGGTGACGCGACGCGACCGTTGCCGTCGCGCCCGGTTTGACCAAACCCTTAAACGCATTTAAAACTCACATTTTGTGATGATTAATCATTTGTGATACAAAATGGATTAAAAAATAAAGTTTGTGTTGAAAATGAAACGTCATAATAACTTGTACTTTTTATATAACAAAACTACGTAGTAAGTGCGTGGAGCGGGACGCTACGTGAGCGCGTGCGGCGGCAGCTGCGGCCGACCTTCCAACTTGCTGTAATCCAGATGAAATTCTTTCGCCACCTGAGAATAATACGTTATTAAATATGTATAGTTTCTTTTTAAGTACACATAAAACTTTACAACTTATTTGCACTTATCAAAAATACAAGAAACAGAAGACGCTGAGTGCAAGAAAATTATTGTAAGGACTTTTCACAGGAAACCAGTAAGATTTTAGAAAACAAAACAATATACAAACTACAAAGCAATTTTAATATGAAATAAAGAAACAAACTAAACGTGAATTTCGTGTAAATATAATGTAGATTATACATAAATACAATATACATACATAATACTAAAACATTTCCAACTATGAGCCTGTGGCCGGCCGCCTGAATAGTAGATTTTTCAAAAGGAAACAGTTTTGAAGAACTTGGGTGTACTAATAATTTACCTTGCGCCAATTATGCGCGTCAAAGAAGTAGTAGGTGCCGCGCTCGTAGGTGGACGTCTTCTCGACCATGGGCATACCTGGCGCCTGAGAGATCCACACTTTTTCCTCCATGTGATACCGCCACTCGCGGTTATATCTGGAAAGGACATTGATCTAATTATGAAATGTATGCCTAGTGTCTTAAAGTAGTTACAATCTGAGGAATTGAATTTTTTTGTGGATAATCTACTTATCGTGGAAGGTTGTTTTTTATCGCGATACGACCGAAATAATTCGGGTAAAAACGCTACTTAGCTAGTAGTTATATCTGGCTCGAAGGACCATGTAGAAAATACCTTGCTTCTTCCTGAGTTATGGGTTATGAGCGCAATTGACATTTGCTATGTCCATTGCGCACAACACCAGGTTTTTAAATCACACTCTGAATCACTTAGCTAAAATTGCTTAAAATAGTACAGTATCTATACATTGTAAAAGGTATGCGTCACATGTGTGCATATATGCTTTAAAAAAATGATTAACATATCCCCACAATATTCTTATCATATTATACCTAAGCAAGGTTATTAGTAAATTTGAATTGTGCAATTTAAAAAAAAAAGACTTACAACTCCGCAGCGGCAGCAATTTGCAGTACATCACCGACGAAACAGTAAAATAGATAGAAAAGTAAGTCCTCCTTATATCGATTGAGTCTTAGAGGCGCTAGTTTTTCTCTAATTGAGCCGTTTATCAAGTACTCGGGCGGGACGTGGTAGTCCATGTCTTGGGGTCTGGAGAACAATTAATATGGTTTTGATGGGCATACATTTTTATAAGATACAAAAACCTTTTTTTATACAACAAGAGGCTCACTGAGGTGAAGTGATACCGCTGCCCATAGACACTCACACCCCCAGAAAACTCGCTAGTGCGTTGGCGGCTTTTTAAAAATCGATATGCTTTTTTCTTAAGTCGAATCGGTTCGGAAAAACATCAATGGGCAGCTGGTTCCTCGCTCCGTGATAAACGCTCAGTTGTGGAACGAACGAGGAACTATAACGATTTTACGGTTTAAGAAAATTGTATTAAAAATAATTCACATACATAGAAGAGATAAATAATCTACATAATAACTTAAAATAGCTTAAATGATATATTGCTAGTGCGAAAAACTACAACAGTAAGAACTCAAGACTAATCAGGTTAAATATTAATGTTACTTAAATTTTAAAACTATTTATAAATTAGATTATTTATTTTAATGCAACATTAAGAGTTTTGATTAACTATGCTTGGATTTGGTAAAAAGCATCACAAACTTAATATAATAATTCTCATCTATATATTATTAAATTAAATAATCTCTATACAATTATTTAATTATAATATGTCCTTTGTGCCTTTAAACATAGAGTAGTGCTGCGTAAAGGTATCTTAAAAATTCTATAGAACTCCTGCGTAGCCACCAGTATGCTTTAAACTCATATTGTGTGTAGTGTGGTTTATATTAGGTCTTTATCTACGAAGGATTTTTTGGAAATTTATTGGATTTTTGTATGAACATTTTAAAATATAAAAATTACTAAATTTAATCGAAGTACTGTTACTGTAAGCAAAACATTTAAGATAAAATTTTGCCATTTTGATGGCAGTTTGTTTATGAGGCATGCCTTTTAAGTTCTGTCGTTTCCATATTTCCCGGCAATTTTGAATTTGGACCTGTACTATATTCGAAAGTGTTTAAATTTTGAATCTCAAAACAGTTAAAAGTATTAGGATTAATGCTATTGTTTAGTCACAGCGTCGATTTGAATCTGTCAAGTTATCTACGAAAATGAATCTTTCTAAGGAAAATGTTCGCGCAATAATTTTCTACAACTTTAGAAGAGGCCTGACACGGCTTCAGTGTTTTGAAGACCTAATATCTGTGTTCACTGATGAATCCCCATGTCTGCGGACTGTCGAACGCTGGTATTTAGAATTCCAGCGTGGACATACTAGTGTTAGTGACAAATCTCGCGAAGGACGCCCAAAATCCGCCTTCACTGAAGAAAACATCATTGCTGTGAGACAATTAATTCTCGAAGATCGTCATGTGACGTATCGAGAGATAGAGGCTCTATTAGGCATCTCAGGGACAACCATTCAGAAGATCTTGCATGAAGCGCTTGGTGTGTGAGAAAGCTAGTTTGCCGTTGGATACTGCATCTGCTTTCCGACGATCACAAGGCGGCCCGCGTCAGATGGTGTAAGAGAACTCTGCAATGGTTCAATCGAAGAGAGTTAAATCACGTCTACGACATCATCAGTGGTGACGAATCTTGGATCTATACCTACGATCCTGATTCCATACAACAATCTACAATCTGGACGTCTTTCAAGACGAGCCAAAGCCGACTAAACTCGTTCGTTCTTGAAGCACTTCAAAGAAGATGGTGGCCACGTTCGGTAGAAAAACCGGCCATGTTGCGACTATCGCACTTGAAGATCGTAGAATAGTTAACGCAGAGTGGTATACCACAGTTGGTTTACCACAAGTCATCGCCAAACTTCGAAAATCTAACTTAAAGCGACGCATCATCCTGCACCACGACAACGCAAGCTCACACAGCGCTCGTCAAACAATTCAGTATTTGAAGCAGGAAAAAGTAGAAATTCTTGACCATCCTCCATACAGTCCTACATACGATTTCTTTGCATTTCCAAAAAGTAAGAAAAGTCTTCGTGGTCAAAGGTTCCAGTCCGGTGAAGAAGCAGTCGACGCTATCAAGTCAGCCATTTTGAACACCTCCACTTTAGAGTGGAATTAATGTTATAATAACTGGTTTGAGCGAATGGAAAAGTGTATTAAGCTACGTGGTGAATACTATGAAAAACAATAAAAAGTACTATAAGGTTCTAGTTGTGTTCTTTTCTGCAAACGACAAAACTTAAAAGGCATGCCTCGTATTCCTTTACAGTAGAAGTTTGCCAAACGGGAGGCGATGAAGTCAGCGTTTAGTATTCCCTCTCGGCTGTGGATGTGTGTGTGAATGTTTGAAAAAAAAGTATAAATCCGTTGGGTCCAGTTACAGTGGGTGACGGAGAGCTTTCAGCTGTAACTCTTATCATCTCATCACATAGCTGATGGTCTGTCGTGAAGTGTGAAGTCGTGGAGAATAATGGGAAAGAGAGATTGACCAGTCTTGGTTGTTGAATTTCGAGCTACTCCATCATTGTTTGCAATTTTGGCAATAGACATCTGCCGCCACTTGTGTACCATTCTGTAAGAAGCTGTAATGTTCAAGTCCAGCACTGGTCCACTAGACAGTCACCATCGCCTTCCTGAGTAATCAATGTTTAGCACACTGACTAGGTGCCGTTCCCTATCCACCCACAGAGACGAACGCTTACGGTTGCCGAACAAGATCCACTTTTCATCGCAGCTAACAATTCACTTTAGAATTCTCACCTTTCTATGGCGATTCAGTACGACTATAGATGCTCCGACGCGTAAGTCTCGCTGTTGGTCGCTTAATTCGTGTGTGTGAAACCTATCAAGCTATTTGTCTTTCCGGTTTGACGCATGTGCTCAATCTTGTTTTGACAGTAACTCCAAGGCCCGCAGTTGTCTTTGTTCACAATAGTTATTGGTCGACCAAGAGTCTCCACATTTCCAATAGTTGGACCATTGAACCAATTATGGACCATATTTATTGCACGTCCGTACACGTCGTAAACACTTCGTGTTGTTTGCGCAGCGGTAACTCGTAAGAACTCATATTTGAAAATTTAACGAATTTTCAGTTTATCCATGGCGCTAAAAACTACCACAATTTCACAAAAACAAAAAACCATCTAAAAACAAATGACTGAATTTGAACCGAAATTAACAATTTTAAGAATTATAACAAATTAAATCTGGAAATGCTGGTTATAGAATCTCCAATTACATAGACAAAAACCTATTATATCGTCTCAATGTAAAAAATACAGATCCACTAAAATCGTTTTTAACGACATTTTCCCCGTCCCATCTTTGCACCCGTGACGTGACCTTTCTTAAACGTGAAAAGATTATAATAATTTAGCACTTGCGAAGTTTTTACACAAAAAAAAACCGTTACTATTACGTACAGTACAGATAAAAGAATCCCGTATGGTACTTTTAAACTCACCTACAGGGCGTATCCGCCCACGGGCCAGCGAACGTTAAGTAAAGGTTATCGGGTGAGTTGAGATTGAGTCCCAACGCAGTCAAATCCTGTCCCAGTGCTAGCGATACGAGACTGGGGTCCGATTCCGCCGCCCGTATAAAGGTTAATAGCCCCACAATTCCATATTGGTTAGGTATCATGGTATCTGGTATATTCGTAACTTTACCTGAAAAAAAATTGATACGAAGTGTTACTTATACGAAAAATACAATTTTTATCTGATACGCATTTATTAAGGGAAGAATTAGAGTGCTCTGCATCTTTCTAAACTGCACGAAATTAAAGTATCATATTTAATATCTTTCAATAATTATTATATATTTTTTTATAATTATTGTTAGCTGACGAAACGTAACAATACAGTGAGTAAATAACTGAGATTTTTGTTGATCAAACGGATGCAGCAAAGTGTTTACACTCATTTATATATCTATTATGTGTCACCCTCTAAACTTAAAGTATATTGTTTAAAATTCAATCTTATTGGGATCAAGTTTTATTTTAAGTAAAATACTAAATGCGTACTTAACAGATTCATTTAAATAAAATATGTATACAAAGTCTACTACTACACTACATAAAGAAACTTCTGAGATCTAAAACACAGACGGATCGTTAGTTAAAAAGAAAAATCGTTGCCATATATTTTTATGATCTAACACTGCGAGAAACATCTTTTACATAGATATCACTAATACAAGAATTGGTATTTAATTCATTTTAAGTTTATTATTTTTTAATTTAATGCACAGACTATAAACTGTTTTATTTGGTTGTTAATTAAGATTTTACATTATTATTGATTTGCCTGCCAGTCTCTTTACTAAGATTTGAAAAATGAAGAAAGTTTAACCTAAATAACCAAATTAATTTTTCGTAATTATTAAATAATATTTATATAAATTATTATTATTATTTAAATTTATCACATCAATTTTTATATAGTGTTTTTAAACAAAAAATCTATTTTCATGCATACTAAAAAGCAAATAAAAACTACAAACTCTTGTACCATAACCCGTGGTACATCATGCAAAAGAATAAAATACTAAATTTTCAAAGCTATATTAATTTCCTAAATAAACACTTAAATACACACCATAAAATTCCGAATGTGCTCCTTGATTGACAACTTTAGGGCAGAAAAGGTTAATATCACTTTTCGTCAGCGATCCTGACGCATGCAGTGCAGAAAAAATATAATCAAAAATCATTTATCACGTAATTGAAGTTTATGAAACTGTTGCATAATGACGGTTATTAAAAACAATATATTTGTACACTACTTTATCTAATCTCATTAACTAAGTTTGAAACAAATCTACGTTACGTATGAAACCTCAACGCTGAAAGCAAGAAAGATGAGAAAACTTGTAATATGCCATATAAAAGAAATGGAATCTGTATGTGGTACAATGTTAGTTATAATAACACTTGACCCGTATCACAGTGAAGATTATACACATTATTTACCTGGAGCAATGATGGGTTTTTTTCAAATATACGAGATTAGATAAAATAATCCAAATTATGTTATTGTCACTTAAAACATTAATTAATTAAGAAGTACAATTACTTAAGCAATTTAATAAAGATTGAAATAAGTCACCATAGATCCAATAGATAGCTAAAAAAGATCACTGCCCTATGCATCCTTAAACCAATTATATTTCACAGTTAATTTTATGGGCTTTTTAGGTTTATAATTTAATTAATATGTAATAAGATATACTTTTATAAGTAATTAACACGGCTGTTAAGTCTTTACCTAGATCGATAAGTCTCCACAGACTGAACCCAATAGTAATCGTATTTAACGGATATAAACGCAAATAATCAACACAACACATGGCATCATTTCAGGCTTAATCACACATCGAAAGATTCTTATTAGACTTAACCCGAACGAGGACTCCCACATGTCAAAATCAATACATTTTTGAGAAACGAAATTCATGAAGTTTCACATGTTTCCATTATTTGTATATGGTAATAACATCGTAACCATAGCAACAAGGACAATACTTATATTCACGTTTTATAATCAGGCTGATAGTATAGGTGTTTTAGTTTTTATGAGGTTTAGTTTACAAGTTCATTCAAGAACGCCTACCTGAGACGAACTCATTAGAACTAAGACTAAAATATCCCTTGAGACCCTTAGCAAGAATGAAAATAGAAAATCAAATAAGTAATTGTATTAATTTACCTTAAATTAAATATTGTAAACTAAGATTACATATATGTTTTATTGAATCTGTTCAGTGGTTTTAACGTTTGCTTAATGGTTAACTCTCATGGCTTTACCTGGAGTCTCTAGTTTCAGTTTGACAAAAACAATTTTATAGAGACACAGACGGCTGATTACAATACTCGTTACCTCGTGGCCTTTAGGTTCGACTACCAACGAAAATAATACTATAAGTAAGCAAGCAGGGAAGAGTTCAAGTATTACGTAACGATTTTTTTCTATTTGTAAAAAGTTACGATGCGGTGCGGGTATTGAATTACGTGTTATTGTTAATATTATTTTCGCCTTTCCAGTACTTTACACCACATAATGGTAACTTTTAGGTACAAAGAGTCACTGGGTGGTCACGAAACGTTAAAACGTTGTACCCAATAGTAAACTATTGGTACAGAAAAACGTTACGGCGCGTTACATGGGAGGGGGGGGGTGTCAATAATCTCCAAAAATTGTTTGACGTACTACTTGAACGCTCCCCAGGGGGCTGATCACCCGTTTGCCTTAGAAATGTCTGGCCCATTACCCATCGGGAGGTTAGGGGGTATTGCGTGTATACCTTCGGGCGACGTCTGAATACCCTTCCTCGGGGGCTTGGTGTCTGGATGGATAAGGTCAGGAGGCGGGACGACAGGCGCTGCGCCTCCCGCACTCGAGGTGCCCGGCAACGCGGGGAAGTCTTCCGACGACATCGTGAATTCGGACTGTTCTGCCGTTGGCTGCTTAACCATACCCACTACAACATTTAAAGACACGACATTAGATACGCCTCGATGAGCTGAAAGAAGTAAATGTCAAGTGTTAGTCTACCTAAATATACAGCATTTTAAACATTATCTCTTGCCTACACAGAAAAATTATCAATTAATAGAGGTAGGCCTGAGACTTGATTTAAGTAACACTAAATTAAATTAATAATTATTTTCACTTACTGAACCCTCAACGTAGATTAATCTCTCTCTTTATAGAATAAAAAAGTTACAAAAAGCACATGATATTCCTGTTTGGAGTTGCAACATACAATTCAACACACACAATATAGAATGAGCACATTTTATTGGGCAATTTGGATAATTAGAATTGCTGATTACATTTTGTAACACATATAAAGAGATATAAATTCAATAAGACCGATTTGTAATAATGTGATACTTAAAGTAAAACATAGTTTATCGGATTAAAACGCGTTTATCTTACACAATTTCAAATGTTCACGGGTTGCTTGCTGTGAAGTACGGCTAAGGTCGGATTCTAAAAATTAAAATTCAAGGTAAATATTTGGAAAAATGTGCTTGTTACACGGACTTTATCCGCTACAGTGAATTTCTTTGATACGTGATAAATATTATTTTATACGAGAGTATTTAGATACAGTTAAATTGTCATATGTATTATTATTATATGTTTTAACCTGAAACATTCGTGGTAGTCGGATTTGCAAAGTAATTGAACGGAGCAAAAGCGGTTGAACGAAAGCCTTTCTTACGAACTTTGTACTATTATATATATACTTTGTACATTCTGCTTATAGATATATATATAGTTATTATTGTTGATATGTAATTAAATATTAATTTAAAATGTTCTAAACATCGCCGTTAATCAGCCTTTACGGAGATGTAGTCTGTGGTAGGTACCAATACAACGCATTTAACTGATATAAACGCTAATTATTACATTATTTTCATAACACACAAAGCAATAAATTGCGTCAATATGGCAACATTTCAATATTCCTAGTCCACTAACCGTAAGATTCATGGTCGAAATAATGCCTAAAAAAGTTAATATGTCCAATATATATCTTAATATATATAAATTACGCGTCACGTTGTTTCTCCGCTATGGACTCCTCAACTACTTAACCGATTTTAATCAAATTTTCACACCGTGTGCAGTTTGATCTAACTTAAAAGATAGGATAGCTTACATCTTGATTTATACCCGCAATATTATTTTATTGCAAATTATTTGTTTATTATTTGATATTCACAATTCTAACAGATGGCGCTGTGTTGAAAGTACCAACGTTTCAAATAAGCTACAATTTATTGGCATAACCACCAATAAAGCATGGTGGTCCCCTGGAGATCTCCTACAACAACGCTTGGCTGAGTCTGCTAGTCATGTATAAAAACAAGTTATCCGCCCCGTATATCTGTCTATTCGCGATAAACTCAACAACTTATGCACAGAATTCGTTACGGCTGTCAAATTCATGTGGAAGGTTTAGGTATATTATCAAAGTTTACGGGTCACGGACCCGTTAACCGGGGAAGGTCGCTAGTTTGTTAATAATCATCTTCTTTCATACACTATAGAACTATTATTCTAATAGGTGTTAGGTATCGTTATAATAGTTTTTATGGCGTAACCTATGATTTGTTTTACAACAAATACTGTGTATACTCTATTCAGCTAAAGCTTACCGCACATTTTCGGATGTTAGAGAGAATTGTCATTATATGGAAGAAAACATAACATTATATGTATGTTTTAGCGAGTTTGACGTTAATATTAATGAGGTTACATGGAGTTTACCCCGTATTAATTAGTACTGTAATATTGCATGATCTGCCTACCGTAGGGTTTAGAGCCCGGCGGTGGTGGCGCCGCAGCTGGCGCTTGGTCTCCTGCCCCTCGCGCTGTTAATGATGGAAACTCGCTGAGATCCAGCAGCGGCGGCGTCGACGTGTCACCGCCTTCGCCAAACACCGAGTGGTAGTTGCTGCTATTGAACCGGGGAAGGCTCGCCATACTTGACTGAAATTTTTTAGATTCATATGCAGTGCTGGCATATTTGGGTAAGATTCAGAAATGAGATATAACGCCAATTGTTATTTTGACTTACGGATGTCATAGCTCATGCTAAATCTCAACTCTAAAAATAATACTTAGTCCCGTAAACACAGCCTTGCAGAATTAGTATCAAAGTCTGCTAAAGCTATCTGTATACAATGCAATAAACATAAATGAAAATTTAATTAGAATAAAGAACATAATTGTGAATAAAAAGCCAATACGGTAACATAGTAATTATGGTTAATAAATCACTTTATTTTATCTATGTATATCATCGAATAAGCAGTTTGAATAAAAATGTATTCACGAGTCTTAAAATTCTCACCCAGCCAAAGCAAATAACATGTGCAAGTACAAGCATTTAAGTGTATTTGTTTCCCATTAATGCTACATAATGGTTTCTGTAAGTGGGCAGACTTGTTGTGACTGTTTTATTTATCGTTTTTTCTTCATAGGTTTTTGCAATCCAAGAAAAATCAATTGTTCAGGTAATCATTCTTTTGTTCTTCTCAAATCAGTTTTTGTGTTGATTAGAATGTCCAGACATAATGTGGTGACTATCAAGTTACAAAATATTGAATTTCAAAATATTAATATAGCATTTAAATAAAAATTTACACAATAAACCTTCTTAGATTAATTTAATATTTTAGTTATAACTTTTAAAGATTAATGAAAAATAAATAAACTGTCATACCATAGAATTAGAATTTGCTTGTGAGAGTGGTGTCGGTATTGGCACTCTCCGATCAGCAAATGCTCGCTGTCCAAACAGTGTTGACCTTGATGCCATTGAGGGTGGTGCCCCACCAGGCATTGCTGTCCCACTGCTCCGGCCAGGAGACAGCGGGCCACCAAATGTTGGGGTCACATGGCCAGAGACACCACTAACTAAACCTGAACCTACGCGCCCACCAACGCCTCCGCTAACGAGGCTTCTAGGAGCTTGTTGATAATTCAAGTTTGCCATACCCTGAAATTTTATTTTTTTATTTAAGAATGTATTTTATGGACATAGAATAAAGGTCTAAACTTCATGTCAACTAAAATATTTAAATATTAAGGATATATGTATAGCATACAGTAGGTAGTAGTTAGAACAAGCTATTTCTATTATTATAGTTAGCTCATTCCAGCATTTGTGTACACAAAAATTTGTTGAATTTTTGCATTTATTAATTTTTGGCATTAATATAGGTTTGTACTTGTGTTCCACATGTAAAAGTAAGTTTACAAATCTTTAAAAGTCATCTCATATCTAATCCAATTTTGTGTATTTGGTTATATCCCCTTGAGAACAATACAGAATTTTAATATTAATAAATTTAATAAAAATGACAGCATTGATTTATTTCAATAATTGTTGTTTATTTCAATTCCTAAATGCTAAAGTTAAAAACTAGATACCTTCAGGGGCTACTAATACAAATCAGTATTTATTACAAAGTTACCACAACAGACGGTCATTAATATACTACATAATATGTTTCTTAGTGGTGATTAAATTTTGATGTCTTATTATCTCAAATTAATAACTACTTTTCTTAAAACAATACTAAATGTGTTTCACAGGATTTTCTAGATAGTACAAGATATAAAGTCAATGAGTAATTATCTATACAAACAATAAAGTTAATCTAAGCAAGACAGTACTAACATTGCACTGAAAAATTTTGATTTTACTCCAACTTTAACTTATTGAATCGTCCAGGATTACTAATCATTTCCTTGATGTATACTTTGTGCACCAAATCCTAGATGACAAAATCACATAATGTTATTAGCCCTTTTGAAAATAGGATAGAATTCATTTCTCCATATATATGTTTTGGAGAATCAATTTCAAATTGATAATGTAAATAATACCTTATGAATGTTTAATAATGCAGAAATAATTTGTCATTAAAAAATATGTCAGGGGCAATTGGAATTAGAATTAATAGATTAAAATAGCAATAAAAAATATAAAAGAAATGGCTAGGTATGTGCACCCATGTATGCAGTCATAGAAAATGACATGTTGAAGAAATAAAAGTAATTGTTATCAAAAGTCAATAATAACAAATAGAGTTGGTATATGTATGTATATCAAGGTGGTTATTTATTCTCCTGTCAAATAATGGCGACCCTGGAAGACATTCCAAATTTAGTTTACTGTTCAATTAATAAATTTAATATTTACCTAATGTGTTAACGACAGTCCTTAATTATTATTCTAGTAACCGTATGGATGGTACATAATCATTTACACTTCGTGAAAATTAAGTTTTTCCACTTGAATGAAATAAACAAAAGTTTGTTGACTGTTCAATTTTTTACAATTTATAATTTTTTTGCACGAACAAGGCAATCCAAGGCTTTTTTTCCATGTAACACTGCTATAAAACACTGAAAACTTTATACATGTTTACGTTACTATTTATTATTTTAACAATTTCACTCTGGTTTGTCGAACGCCACATTACTCTAAACAACTGGCGGCCATATTGTTAGGCCGGATATTACGATTTCAGTCACTTATTTATCTCACATTTCTATTATAAAAGGTCTTGGTATAAAACAAATAAAATAATCCGTAGTAAAATTAATCGCAAATTTCTTTTTTTATTATTTTAGAGGTTTAATTCAATATTTCTAAAATAATTATGAAAAACTGTAATTTAGGAAGTCTATTGTCTATACGTAAGAATGTTTAAATTTGTTACCATTTCTCAAGTCAAAATCAAACGTCATTATGAAATTTTGGTCAAAATATGTATTTTAAATATTTTCAACATTCATAAACATATTGATAACAATATTTAAACCTTAATTTATATTCTATAAAGAAATAGAATTATTCTTCTCAAAAAATTTATTAATTGTATAAAAATTAATAATAAACTTTAGTTAGATATTTAAAACGGAATCAGGAAATATACATTTAACCTATACTGTATAGGGGATTCCATAGAATAATAATTATTAGAATCATACTAAACTATGATACTAGACTAATGAATAATGTAGGCAACAAAACACAAACCATTTCATAATATGAATTAACACAGACTTACCTTCATAGTTTTACAAATTTATAGTAATTCCGCAATGTTTTATCAACTATCAAAAACGTGTAGTATCTACTTATTTTCTAAGTGATAATAATAGTTAACAAATCAGTGTTTACCTGATATTGAGTCATTTACTGTAAAATATACACGCTTCTCTCTGTATTAGTTGAAAACCTTAAAATAAGAAGGTAGAATTAATGTCTGTCTACCCGCATTCTTTACAGATTTTTTAAATAATTATGATTTTTACGGAAATCAGAATAAGTTTTTTTATTACACATGTAAAATAAAAAGTTTCACAAATAGCGAATATTCGACAATAGACTATATCGTCGTAGTAAGGTAAATTCTAGAAAAAACAAACAATATAATCTCCCAAGGCGTTTCTCAGGAATATGAAAAAATATAGCAAGTCCTGCAAAGTCAGGGGATAAACAAATAATCAGGAATAATAAAGAAAAATGGAAAAACTAGACTAAAATGGGTAAATAAGGAGGGATTATAGATATTGGATGACGAGTGAGACAGGGAGACCGTCTGTCATCAAAACTGTTTTCGGCGGTTCTGGAGGAAATAATTTTCCGAAAGCTAAGTTCGAATAAATACGAAGTAATAATAAACAGCGCAACATTGACCCACTTAAGGTTTGCAGACTACCTGATTTTATTTGCCTCAACACGCGATGAATTGGAGAAGATGGTCACAGACCTTGACTTGGAAAGCAGGATTGTCGGGCTTAGGTTGAATGCCGAGAACCATTCCAAAAGGAATTTTTTTTTTTTTTTTTTTTTTATTCTTTTCCCCTTTTTTTTTCCCCTTTTACCCCCCCCCCCCCCCCCCCCAATAAAAAAAAACACCACCCCCGTGTTACGTTGTTTGTCCCCATGACTGGTGTTCTCCTACCGTATTCCCTTGCAAATAGTTTGTTCTACTATGGGATAGTAACACAATTCTTACAGACAGCGCTGTGTTGAAAGTACCAACGTTTCACATAAGCTATAATTTTATGGCATAACCACCAAAAAAGCATGGTGGTCCCCATGACTGGTGTTCTCCTACCGTTTCCCTTGAATAGTTTGCTACTATGGAATATAACAAAATCCTTAGACACAGCAACGCTTGGCCGGTATGCTAGTAGTAGATATTATATAATATGTAGCTGAGTACTCGTAATTAAAGAAACAGCAGGTGGTACATTGTAAAGATTGCAGGTAAGGCGGAATTGGAGCAGGGCACAAAGATACCTAAAAATAATGAGATAGTAATATAAATGCGTTAAAGTGTAAAAGTATCTGAAATAAAATGCTATTATTTTTAATAGTTATTTTATATTAGGATAAATGACATCTTCTTTATTATTAGTAACGTGCTATTTAGTTCGATCAGTGCAAACTTTCATAACAAATCGACACAAAACCAAAATATAATATAAAAATTTGTGTGCCACTTATTGCAGCTGTGGTACCAAATTACAAAGTTTGAATACACAGAATAATTATGCATTGCTTTGGTCACTTTAATCCAATTGTACCTATATAATATAATATGCGTCTTTTAATATGGTTCAATCAAGTTGAACGCTGTTTGGACGAGATGTAGGATTTTTTTGTGGATGCATTTAAGGGTTAACGCACAGTTTTTTTTATATATTTTAAATACCATTGTCAATAGTCATAGTGTTAGGGCAAAATATTACTAAAATAAAAATATTGATTATTTAAAATAGATGTTTTGTTTTATTTCACGAAATGTGCCCACGGCCTCACCGTTAAGTACCTTCGTCATAAATAAATAATTACGCAGTTTGTCTTATTTTCTTTGAAATTACTTCAGCATTTGTAGAAAACTACCTTGATAGTTATTTGTATTGATGTAAAACCTTATTATTTAGAATTTAAAAAAAGTTGTATTCAATTAATTCTGTCAATCAGATTTTCGTCAAAAATGTTGTATTAAAACGTTGGCTAATTAAACATTTTTGGTGTACAAAACAAAATGGTAGCAGAGCGTGGTTCGATGATTGGAAACGTTTTCAACGAAGATTGAAGAAACAAATAGTGTTTTCTGGGAATTTTCATCTCATAACCTGGTGGTGATAGTTACTGGAATTTTGGTGACTGACAATCATGGATCAAGGTGAGAAGTTGAAGGGTTCGGAAAACATTGGAAATTTATGGTGCGTAATTTATTGCTGCAACTGATGGAGCCTAAAGTCAGATGGAGAGTTGACTAAACCGGTGCTGGTGAAATCGCGGCGATAACGTCGGCTCCACAAAAGTTTGGGACAAACATCCGCAGCTTGTCAAATATCGTCAAGACAATTGTTCAGAGTTATGACCTGATGTCGCCTGCGAGACTGCTCATCAGATGTGGCAAACTGACGTATGAAAACAAACAAAAAGCTGTTCATTCGGTGCAACGGAGTTTTAGTTTTGAATAATTAGGGATTTGTAACTAGCTAAATTGAAGGTTTGATTCTTCGTATGCAGCAGTTGAAGGTTAAACTCGAAGTCAGCTTTGAGGTTAAGTTGCTGGAAACTTTGCCTACAGTTTTGAAAGTTTCAGACAACCTGGTGGGCCAGATCGGACATCAACAAACTCTTATAACCTATAATGTTTTGACATCATGAGCACAGAAGAAAGCTTCGGCAAGAAAGGTGGACAATTTATGGCATGATGGCAACCAAGTTGAAGGTTCAAACCAAAGGTGCAAGTGAAGTCAACATGGTGATAACAGCCAAAGATGATGTCAATCAACCAGAAGGGAAAGAAGTCTACCTTCAAGTGCTACGGTTGTCAAGGAGTTGGTCATTTTCGAAGAGATTGTCCAACAGCAAAGAAGAAGAAGAAATCTGGTGATGTGGTCTCTGAAGGTAAAAATAAGCTTTCGTTAGCGAAGTCTTCAATGCGGACAAGAATGAAGTTTGGATCATCGATTCTGGTGCGACTGACCATATGACCTTCAAGAAAGAATGGTATATATTCTTTGAAGCTTTCTCGATTCAGCTGAAATTCGTATCGGGAACAATTCAGTGATGCGTGCCTTGGGAAGAGGAACTTCAACTTCAGCGCTTGTAATGAACTTGGACTGCTGTTACATGGAAAACGTGCTGTATTTCCTGATGCCCGAAGGAATCTGTTTTCGGTACTGCGCTGGATAAAGGCATGACTTTCAGCTCTTCCAAGGATAGATTGAGTTTCTGCTGAATGGTGTTGTCAAGGCGCAAGGTTACAACTGGTCAACTATTCAAGATGTTGCTCAGAGTCAACGAACCGGACACGTGCTGTGTGAGTGAACTAACCTGGCGTTCAAGGACTCGCTTCAAGTTTGGCATGAACGTTTGGGCCATCAAAACAAACGTCATGTTGCTCAGGTTCTCAAAAAACGGAATTCATTGAAACCTGATGATGAGTTCTGTGGATCCTGTGTAGAAGGTAACAACATCGACAACCGTTCAACTCACGTAACAGGATCTTCTGAGCCAGGTGAGGTGATTCATGCTGATGTCTTGGTCAATGGAACAAAGTCGATTGGTGGTTCCAGATACTTTGTCTGTTTCACGTGTGACTACTCAAGTTTCGCCTGGTTACTTCTTGAAGGGAAACTGAGGTGATTGACAAGGTCAAAGAAATGTTGCAGTTTGTGAAGAATCAACTGGTCAACCAGTTAAGGTGTTCCAGTGTGACGGAGGAGGAGAATTTGAAATGGAGCGATTCAAAATCTCATGAGGTCTGAAGGAACGAAGATGGTAGCACCAATCCGTACACCCTCACAAAACGGTTGTGCTGAACGATCAAACAGAACAATTGATGACCTAGCACGTACTATGCTTGTTAGCAAAGTTCTACCGAAGTTTCTATGGGCTGAAGCTGTCAAGGTGGTGTAATCCTCAACGAACTGGTCTAAGTTCTGTAGAGGGTAAAACTCCTTACGAGTTGTTCGTTGAGAAGAGCGTTCATCTGAACAGGTTCCATATCTTTGGAACCGTTTGCTACTGATGGTGCCCAAAGAACGTCGGAAGAAGTGGGATGCCAAAGGTGCCCAGGGAGTATTCGTCGGGTATTCCGACAAATTGATGGTTTTCGTGTGTGGATAAAGGACACAGGACGTATTCGAAGTAGAGAGGTAGTGTTCGGTCCATAGATTCCTCTAAAGTTTTGGCATTGTTTCCTGCTGAGCTACAGAAAAGGATCCCGTTGTCGAAGAAATTGAAGACCATCTTGAAAATCTGAACTCTCCTAGAGTTCTGAACTTACCTGAAGCTCCAATTCTGCCTGAAGTCCTGAATCCTGTGTTACCAGATCAAGTTGTTGTGCTGAACGCGAATCGAAGAGTTCGATGAAACCCCCAAGACTGCAAAGGAGCCCATTCAACGGTGTCTTCGAGTAAAGTACTCTTCAGAAACCTGTAAGATTCAATGAGATGTTTCTTGCAGAGTTAGACGAACCTCGAACTACAAAGAAGCCATGGAGTCGGCTGATCATGTGCAATGGAAGGCTGCGATGAAAGAAGAAATGTCTTCGCTGGAGGAAAATGGAACCTGGACTTGACAGAGTTACCACCAGGAAGGAAGACTATCGCCAATCGCTGGGTCTTTCGTATCAAACGAATCGGAAGGGAAGATCTGTCGTTACAAAGCTCGACTTGTTGCGAAGGGATACAGTCAACGAGAAGGTATCGATTATAATGAAACATCAGTCCTTAGCTCGTTTTGATACAATCAGGGCGATCTGAGTATTGCTGCCAAGGAACATCTCAAGTTGGCCCAGTTTGATGTCAAGACGGCCGAAGAAATCTACATGAATCAAGCTGAAGGTTTTGAAGACGGTTCTAATCTTGTGTGCTTGCTGATTAGGAGTCTCTATGGTTTGAAGCAATCGCCAAGGTGCTGGAACTCGATCAAGGAGTTTTTAATCTGTAAGTTTGGTCTTGTCCAAAGTGAAGCTGATCCGTGTCTTTATCGTATATCTGATGAAGATATGCTGATCGTTGTTTTGTACGTGACATGCATTGGTTGCTGCGACGAAAGATGGCATTATTCAAGAGTTCCTGAGAAGCTGGAGATGGAGTTCAAGTCACTCTTGAAGAGCTTGGTTCTTTCTTGAATATGCTCATTGAACGAGAGGAAGATGGCTCAATCGTTTGAGTCAGAAGGTGTATGCAGAAAGTCTTCTTCAGAAGTTCAACATGGCAGAACAAACCTGTCTCGAGCCCATCGAAAAATACGTGCAATTGAGGAGAAAACTGGTTTAAGAACATCTGCTCCTTACCGTGAAGCTGTAGGATGTTTGATGTACTTAGCTGTAGCCACTCGTCCTACATCGCGTTCGCAATTAGTTACGCGTCGCAATTCCTGGAAAATCCGGAAGAAGTTCACTGGTTGCTGGTCAAAAAGAATCCTGAGGTACATTAAAGGGTCTAGTTCGGTTGGCATCAGGTATGAGGCTGGTTCTGGAGGAAGTGAATTGAAGGCTACAGTGATGCTGATTTGCTAGTCAATCTGACACTCGTCGGTCGGTCAGCGGGATTGTTTTCATGCATAGTGGAGGACCAATATCTTGGGCTAGCAGACGTCAAGAGTGTGTGTCCTTATCCAAACTGAGGCTGAGTATGTCGCTGCTGGTGAAGCTGCGAGGGAATCAGTTTGGTTGGCGCGACTGTTTACAGAAGTTTCTCCCTTAGACAACGTTCCGGTTCTTTTGTGGACAACCAAAGCGCAATAAGTTAGCGAAAAATCATGAGTTCCACAAGAGGACCAAGCATATCGAAGTGAGGTACCATTATTTTGAAAGGAATTGTAGGATGGAAGGTTGAACATACAACATGTACCAGGTGATCAACAACTTGCTGATATCCTGACCAAGCCGCTACCTCGTCTGAGATTTGCTGAATTACGTTCTGCTCTGGGAATGATTTGAACTGTTTTTAAATTTATTCATGTTTTTATGTTAAAATTGAAATATCTAATGTTTTAGAGGAAGTATTGATGTAAAACCTTATTATTTAGAATTTAAAAAAAGTTGTATTCAATTAATTCTGTCAATCAGATTTTCGTCAATAAATGTTGTATTAAAACGTTGGCTAATTAAACCATATTTTTGGTGTACAAAACTATAATAATTTGATCCATTGTACCTCACTTATGATCCAAGTAAATCATAACCATAACATTATACAGCTTTGGTACATCTTTCGACCTCTTTAAATAAAAGCAGGTAAGGTTTCGACTTTCGGTGTATTAAAATAGTATTTTGTTAATATGATAAAAATTACACTAACCCCACAGAGCTATTTAAATAACAACGACTTTTATCACAGACAATAATTGTCTATGAAAAGTCATACGGAAAATTTATTGAATTAAGTGGTAACACCGAGATCATATGATATTTCAATGGAGAAGCACGTCTGATAGGCGTCGACATATATCTCTAGCCAGTGTTTAATTTTCTGGCTCAATATCGGCGGTTTTACGTGTCATTGGTGATAAAAATATAACTTTCAGCCATGGCGCTCAGCGATGCAGATGTTCAAAAACAGGTATTTATATCAATTCGGCAACAATCGTTTTTTTTACACGTTCCAAATGTAATGAGTTTGTCAAGATGATTGATCCAAGACTAGAACCAAAGGCGATGTAATATATTGATTGTAATAATTAAAGAGAGGCTATGCAATTTTAAGTATTTTGGCATGATTATGCTGATTTTGTATCCATATTTCCGTAAAATACGTCAAGTTCGGAAGTTTGAGTAACCATGGGTCCTCTTTTACCAGATCAAGCACATGATGGCCTTCATCGAACAAGAGGCCAATGAAAAGGCCGAAGAAATCGATGCTAAGGCCGAAGAGGAGTTCAACATTGAAAAGGGCCGTTTGGTCCAACAGCAAAGGTTGAAGATCATGGAATACTATGAGAAGAAGGAGAAACAAGTTGAACTCCAAAAGAAAATGTAGGTGTGATTTCATTGTCAATGTTTAGTAAGCAAACCATACTCAGCTTTACAAAAATTAAACATACTACATATTACATGTTTCCACAATCACTTGAACTATTGTTCAAATTTACCTATAGAATTGGTATTGTTTGTATTGTAAGTGTAATAAAACCGATTTTTAATTTTCACAGACTGATTAATTTAAGGCTATTTTATCATTAACTAAATAAAATCTCTTGAAAGTATGTACTTAGTCATGTAATTTTTGATTGTTGGAAACCTTAATGTTTCCACAAAAATTAAGTAATAAATTACAAATATAGATATCTACCCTACAAGTAGGATGATATTGATGTCCTTAAAGATCATATGACCATTGAATTTTTAGTAAGTATAAAGCTCTGAAATATGATTCTTTAGTTTTGAGTAATACATTGTAACTTTTATAATTTATGTATTAACATTTGCAGCTAAGGAATTATTTGGAAATATTATTTTAATTAAGTACTACTATATATGAATATTACTTTGTAGAAATAACATGAACTTTATATCAAACAGTGGCTGCAGTTACAATTTAGCTAAATGTTTTGTTAATTTGTTTAAGAAAAAAATTGTTTGATACATTTTACAAATATTTTGATTCTTTGTTTATGATCTGGAACCTTTAACTGTTAATCTCTATTTTATTGTAGGTATGATTGTTCTACAGTAATTTTAAACTGGTTTTTCCTTATATATATATATATATTACGATTCTATATTATTGTATCAATTTAATATTTTTGACAACATATTTAAATTATTATAGTTATAGTTCATTCCATGTAAGCTTTAATATTGTGGGTTAAACTCCAGGTCTGTAGGTACAGAATGCAACTTTCTTAAAAATTATCTAATAGACAGAAATAGGGATGCTTCTATGTTGGGGGTTCACGAAACTTTAATATTTAAAACATTTTAAAATATAGAATTCTATCTATATTGCATATAACCCAAGTTCAATGAGTAAGACAGAAATTAAAAAAAATATGGATATTAAATTATGTATTATTTTACCTACACAGCCAGTCATCAAACATGCTGAACCAAGCTCGTCTGAAGGTACTTAAAATACGTGAAGACCATGTACGCAGTGTACTGGACGAGGCCCGCAAACGCCTGGCTGAAGTTCCCAATGACACCAAGCTGTACTCAGACCTTCTTGTCACACTCATGGTTCAGGCTCTATTCCAAGTAAGAAAAAAAATATTGACATATGGGGTCAATAAATTTATTTATAAGAAAGTTAAATTAGTTTTGTTTTTCTTATTTATAGTTTCACTGATTTCAAAATAAGTATTGGATTGCATATAATGAGCAATCCTATACAAAAGGTTTAACAGGTCATTTGTTGCTTTAAAGTATAAGTTTAAAAAAAAATGTATATGAGTAGGATTTTTAAGCTTGATTGTTGTTTTTATAAACGAAATTTCTTTTTCCAGCTTGTTGAACCATCTGTGACTATCCGTGTTAGACAAGCAGACAAGGCCCTTGTAGAATCCCTCTTTGCCAAAGCCCAGCAGGACTACAAGGAAAAAATCAAGAAGGATGTACAGTTGAAGCTTGATGCAGACAACTTCCTTTCACCTGATACCTGTGGTGGAATTGAACTTATTGCTGCTAGGGGACGCATCAAGGTATGTGTATAAATTTTTACTTTATGTAAGTAATTATGGTTTATGCTAGTTACATATCAACAATTTAAAAAAACATGTCAATTATAAAATAGAAGTACAAATGAGCCTATTCCCAAGCTCCAATACATTTTTCTAAATTTTTTTAATTATATAGATGTCGAGTTATAAAATAAAAAAATAATAAGCTTTATTTTTATTCGGAATGTTAGTTTGAGGCTTAAACAATATTTCTATTTAGGGGTAGATATAAATGCAGTTTTTTTGAAAACTTTATTGGAGTTGTAATAAAATTTTAGATTTCCAACACTTTGGAGTCCCGGATGGAGCTGATCGCTCAGCAGCTGCTGCCGGAGATCCGTACCGCTCTGTTCGGACGCAACCCTAACCGTAAATTCTCCGACTAGATTATCACCCTATATTTGTTACTACTAACATTTAAACTTTCTTATTAGTACTAAATAAGTGTTTTATTTTGCCTAAATAATAATTATATATTTTAACATGTAATGCTGTTTAGAATATCTTGAATAATTAGTCATCAGAAATGTTGATGTGAGATCATGTAAAGCTGGAACCTGGTTTTACAGTAAGTGCATTAGTTTCGCCAAAATATTTTACTAACAATTCATTCGAATAGCCCATTTATATTAGAGGATGTAGTTTATAGGATTTTGGAAACGTTTAATGTTGCTATAGATCATGTATGGAATTTATCAAATGTCTAACCAATTTCAGTATTAAGGCACAAGTTACGGGACACCTTCCTCAGAGGATGGTGTCTTACCTGTTTTCATTAACCTGAACTCATCTTCTAGGGAATAAATAATGACTGTAAGAATGAGGTATGACGGCAGCATCCTATGCTATGTCCACTTAAATCTAGATTTGACTGGGCGCAGTGTAGTGTCATAAATCATTCTTGCAGTGCAATACATTCCTTCCTGGTAATCTTCGTTTTTGGCTTGCTTAAATGAGCACTATAGCTCATAATTTAAGATATGTATGTTTCAATTATGGCACTGTTAAAATTCTTATGTAAATATATAGATGTGTTTAAAGAAGTGTTTTATTTATATTTTATATCATTACGGTGTGACCGTATAGGTAACACCGTAATTATATATATATATATATATCATATAATACCGTACATAGTTAAAACAGTATTATTTTTAAGTTTATTGCAAGTATTTTTTTTTAAATCTACGAAAAAGCAAGACGACTTGTAACGACTTTGAAGATGTCGAGTTTATAATTAACTATGGATCAACGTATTAAAGGGCCACGAGACGACACGACAACGTATTGAAGAGTTTACAGACTTGCACAAACTAGGTTTAATAATATTAAATTAATTAGGTATCTGTCTAGATAGTACCTAGAACAAAAACAATAAAACACTATTCCTTGAAATATCATATTTTATGTATCGGGATTTCGCCCATGTTTATTTCATATAATAATTTAAACAATAATATTTTTATTTGCTATCAATATAATTATAAAACTTGAATTAGTTATTGTATAAATTAAATTTACGATTTTGCTTTTTAGAAATATCGATCCTACTTTCTACTATGTTATTGTGCTATCAAAATAAGAGTAATCTCTTCGGCATATTAGGCATATAGCTCCCATATCCACATCTTCCGCGCGGTTTCTCTCGTTGGAGTAGTTGTTATATAGCCTAGATAAACCCTTTCATTTGAAAATGTTCACGTTGGCAGTATGGTGGACTCAGTTTCCGCAGTTAGACTCGTACTCGGTCCGTTGTCCTTAAATTCTGTTTAGGCTTAGAAGTCGCTTTGTCATTTGCGGGTTAACTACTGGCAGTGCCATTTGAGACTGTGCAGTACGCGCTTCGCGATGTTCATGTTGGAGTTCTGCGGATCTTTGGCCATGTTGGCAGTACAAAATATTGAAATTAAACAGAGAAAGGTCACTTTCTTATGATTCTTTATTAGAAAACGAAAATAAATACATACATATTGTTTGTAGTGATATTAAAAAAATAACTATCACAGGAACATTGTTTATAAATTATCTAACTACTGGAATTACATTGTTCTATTAACATTATATATATCTGACTGAAAACAATAATAACTATATTATATACTTAAACCATATTAAAGTACATCATTTGGTAAACCATGCAAGTAATATTTGTTTAATGGTAAATCGTTTTCTGTGAAAAACACATTCATATTTATAGTCCTGCCTACTACTTCAGGACTTTCAACTAATTAATAAATCTAAAAATGTGCTAATATAGTACTGTTATATTTAAAACTAGTCTTTGAATGGCGGTAGGCCAAACAGTTCTGGTTTAAATTCTTCTAACGAACTAAGCACAAGCGTAGCCTCTGTGGTCAAACTTTTGTCTATACGAGGATCAGGAACCATGACAACTTGCATACCAGCTGCGACGGCAGCTTTTACACCATTTACTGCATCTTCAAATACTAAACACTGCAACAAAAGACAAGACGTTTCAATTGTAATGTTACACATATATCAACATATTTGTATCAATACAAACGTGGAGCGTAACCTCTTGCAAAAAAAGTTGTAAGTTTATCAATAAATGAGTGTGAGAAGCTCGAAGGATAATAAAAACGAGAACAGACTATTGTTTTTGTCGTAAATAACATTGAAATAAATTTAATTTTAATCATGATACCATACCGCGTAGCTTTAATAAACGATTTTGATTTTTATGTTGAGTTTCCATGCCATGTACTTAAATCTTTCAAGTTTGTGACATCAGCGGCACAGATATTGTAAGTACAGTGGTACCTCGACATAAGAGTTTATTTCGTTCCGTAACCTTACACGAATGTCAAATTACTTGTATTTCAAAGCAATTTTCCTTATTGAAATGCCATTAATCTGTTCCAGCACCCAAAACACAGTTTTTGACGTGACAACGTCTTATAATTCGATGGAGCCGGCTGCACGCACGAAAAAACATGACTCATGCGGCGTTACCTCGCTCTGAGGCGTTCCATTTAAGGCTAGAAGTGCAAGCGAGAGCGTGGAACGAGCGACAAAGAGGCACGATCGACCTCCGCGTTCGGCAGCGTTCGACATCTGTCATTCAGGAGAACGTTGTGGACGCATCGTTCACTTAAGTAGGAACTTAAGTGAACGATGCGTCCACGTGGAGAGCTGCTATACAAAAATACATTTACATGTTTTTGTCAAGTATGAAGTGCAGTGTTTTCAGTATTTTCTTATGAAGTTGTCACGTTCAACTATCGTCAGTAAACCGACTTTACAGACAACCGATTTTTTTGAATAAGAAAATGATTTCACGTTTTAATTCAATAGACATCATCTTCTTCTTTGTACCCATAAATTAAAAATAAATGTGATTATGTTGTATAAATGTACAAAAAGTAAAAAACGCGAACCCAACTTATCAACAAACAAGCAAACAGACTGAGGTCTAGTCTGAGGTGGGTGAAACTGTTAGTGTAGTGTGTAGTGTGCGATGCCTCATATCACAAAGCAAAATGTCGGTCGCTCTCGCACTCGTATTTTAATTCGCAAATTATTAACTTAATGTCGATCTGTACTATTTTTACAAAGTATTGGGAAGGGTATCACTTCACTCACTAATTCTCGGGCGCTGTACCAAATTAGTCGTACATGTAAAACTAGACTTGAGATTTCCTGAAATAATTCTATCCTGAATAAGACTATTCGCTGGTAACCCTGAGGATATGGCTACCACGATCAGCAACTTCAACACAATGGACGGCCGAAAGCCTGAGCGGGTGAGACCCGCGTGAGCGACGTAGTAAGGGCTGTCGCAACATCTAAGTGGCGGTGGGCACGCACACATAGACATGCGCATCGACAAGAACTCGCAGGGTCCTTGAATGGAGACCTGGGCAGAACAAAATACCTGACGACTTCTTAAAACAGTTTGGCTTCCAGTGAATGCAAGAAAATGGATGAAGCCTACGTTCAGAGATGGATCTAAACAAAACAGGCTCATGATGATGATAAACGTGCTTGGCAAATTTAAATATGCCCGGCAGCGTATTGCAGCACTTCGATAAAATTACCATTAGTTTGAGAAAGTAATAGGGTGATATTTCGAAACGAGAATTATCGGATATTGGTGTCAAGTCTAATTACCGAACCTTACCCATAGAACCGTAAAATATTTCCGCGTCAAAATTTAATGAAAATCTAGAACGTACGTAAAAAAAAATAGACATTTCCTATTTCGACGTTAAAAATAATAGCAGAGTCTGAAGCCTAAACTTATTATACTAAATAAAAACTATTTAATAAAAATGTTTTTTCATAAATAAAGCACAAGTCAGAGTTGCTTTGAGATAAAGCATGTAATGATAAAAAATGTGCTATATCTTTAGTATAGTTGAGATAAACTTCTCGTATCAACATGTAATGGTTTTATTAAGCATTCTTTCATTTAAAAAAAGTAGGGCACCTATACCTATACTGCATGTATATTGAAAGTTTACTTATACCACACATTAAAAAGTATATATAAATTTATATTCCATTGCCAGGAAAACTAAAAAAACAATCTTACTGTCTTAAATGTAGAAACAAAAATTTATATTTGACAAAAGAAAAAAAATACTTTGTCAATATGGAACTGGAAATGGATCTAAAATGTTAATTAGTTTCAGTCTTTCAATCAACTGAAATGTATATAGATATATATTTTACTCTTTTTAACTTACTTTTTCGGGCACAGGTTTATCAGGGAATTTCATTGCTGTTACTAAAAATATGTCTGGATGGGGCTTCCCATTCTTTACTGAAGGGTCTGAGGATCCAAATGTTTTGTAAGGAAACAATGAGAAAAATTCTGTATGATGTTTATCTACTTTGCAATGGTAGCTCTCTTCTCCAGAACTTGTAGCTAAAGCTATGGGTATTTTGTGTTGGTGCAAATGTTCAACAAGTCGTCTAGCACCTGGAATCAAACAAAGCCAACTTTTAACATTAATATGACTGTTTATTAATAGTTCTTTAGTCAATAATGACTTTACAGACACAGGATATTCAAAAATATATAAACCAGTCAGATAATAATATCTGAATATGGTTTTGACTTATTATTAATAGTGAATCATATGAGAAAATTTCACAACATCAACCTGGCAATAACTGGCAATCAGCAAAAATATTTTCTCCTTTTTTACATTCTTGTAGAAATTCTTCTGGGGTCATTGGAAGGTCAAGTTCTCTGATAACCATTGTAGCACTTTCAATTGCTTGAGTTCCCATTATTTTTAACTTTACATCAAATGTATATTCCTTTCCATACTTTGACACAATTTTTTGAAATAGCTTAGTGTACAAATCTTCAGTATCTGAAAAATTTATTGTTTTAGTTAAAGAAAGAATTTTGATTTAAAGTACATAATTTGTAAATAAATTTGAGATAAATATCTATTACCGAAAATAAATTACTCACTTAGTAATAAACCATCCATATCAAAAAGAACATGTGTTACTGGTTTAACATCCATGTTAAATTTACAAGTATACCAAAAATTTTTGAATATAAAATAGTGAGTTGTATAATGTATTGTAACAGAGATTAACAGCTGTTGATTGGGATTTGGAATTTCAGGTCCAAATTTACCGATTCTAGTCTAGATACCTCGAGTTCAAAGTTACTTGGTAATGTAGATTAAAAATTGTAGTTTCTGTAATATTTTTTAATCCTCAATAAAATCAATTTTACCAAAAATACGAAATATAAATAAACTTCTATCAACTCCTCTGACGTCTAGTCTAGATACAATATGCCAATTTTTAATTTTAGGGATGTGAAAAAATAATCGATTATTAAAAAAAACGATTTTAATCGATTTTTTTAAAAGTAAAAATCGATTTTTTTACGCGATTTTATATTTGAAATAATCGATTAATAATCGATGATTTTTATAATTGAAAATCAATCATAGTCGATTTTTCATCTGCCACCTCCCGACATTATGTCTGGTCTTTTATAACCCGGACCTCGAACTATTAGGGATATTCGATATACAACGATGTTTACAATGTGATACATTGAATCCGATTCTTTGAAGATGTATTGATATACTCGTGCATTGGTGTTTTTTTGTAAAACATCGAAAGGATGATAAAACCAGGTTATTTTACAAAAACTCAAGTTTGAATGGAACTATAATATAAAAGTAAAATATATTTATTCAGCAGCACAAGACTACATACATTTAAAAAGACAACAAAAATACTGCAATGTGCTACTGAAAAGGCATACACTCAGCATTTATCAAATTTCACCTAAAATCTATCAAAACGAGAATAAGTTCATTTCAATTTTGATTATTCTTGAAAATTGAAAATCCATGAAAACTAAAACATTTAGGGTGTTTATTTTGAAATTAATTCAAAAATTAGGAAAAAATCGATTAACAAAAAAATCGATTATTTTTTTAAGAAAAATGGATTATTTATTAATCGATTTTTCATGCTAAAAAAATAATCGATTAATAAAAAATCGATTTTTTTATGCAAAATGTCACATGCCTATGCCAAGATTACTAAATTATATTTTTTTTTCGTTTATGGCAAATTATATTTTAGTATTCATCATTAGACGTGCAGTGCTGCCAACTCTCGATTATGAAACTGCATCGAAAATTCCAGAAAAGCACCAAAATTGTTTAGATGTAGACGATGTTTGACGTATTTCACGTTGTATTTCAGATTAGAGATTTTGAGAAGCACCTGACGTCAGTAATTATTCAGTCAAAATTCAGAATTATGATAATCTCAAAGAGTCCCAATAAAACTATTTAAATTTCAGACTCAAAGTGAAAGGTCGTTAGCCATATCGCTTGCGCCAGGTAACAAAGTCGTTAAAGCAAAAGCTAATTTTATCCTATTTGACGATTGAAACACTGTTGTTATGTTAATATATAGCTAAACAGTGTAAATAGTTAAATAATAACTAAATGTACATTGCAGTAATTTATCTAATTAGTCTGAAGATCAAAAGTGTTTCACTGTTTAAACATAATTACCGACTATACAGTAACCGCACGGTACATTTTGACAAATGTCTCAAACGTTCTTTATGTAAATCTTTATGTTTGTTGCTAACTATTTCAGGAATGTAAGATTAGGTAAACGAGTATTACTGAAATTGTGCACAAAATAATTTCCATAGAATCCTCGTGTTTTTCTATATAAAAATGTTTTGCAAAAATTTTGAAATACTCAAGGAAGTCAAAAATGAGATAACATTAACTGTCGTTATATTGCTATCGACTTTGTTCCCCGAGGCAAGTGATATTTTAAATGTATTTTTTTTTTTGAGAAACCAAGAGGAATCTAAATAAAATAAACACATATGTAAGCTGTGAGTAAATTTTCGTTAAAATAAAACCAATCTAAATAGTTTACGTACAAAGCAATATTAAAAAGAAGGGGTTATACAGAAAAGAAAGTAGGAATAAAATTACCACCAATGGTTAATTATATTTTCATTAGGTTTATTTAATTGCATTTCAGACATTTACAATTGTATAACGTTAAAAACATTGACAGTAAATAGTGTTTTATATTATTAACATTAATTAGGTTTTTATAATAAATATTTAATTAGATGGATCTTCTTAACAGCAAAATTATACAATATTATTTATATGTATAATATAACTTATGAAAGTATAGGTTTCTTTTTTGCAAATAAAATTTAGGCCAAATTTTGGATCATTGTTATTAATGTGTATTTTTAAATATAATTTTGGTATTTGATAAGAAACTTATTTTTACAGTTAAATCTAATGATTTAGTTTTTGATACACTATTGATCTTTTTTTCCCCATTTTGTCAATTTGAAAAATTTGTGAAACACACAACTCAAGATGTCAAACTTCAAAGTCAGTAGTTAGAAACGGTACAGTAACAGTTACAGCGTCTAAAACTATTACCTTATTTTTGTATTTAATTGTAGGGATTCCGAACAATTTAGGTAAATACATAAAGTATGTAAGCTTATTCCTATAAAATTGTATGGGAGTGACATTAAGCACATCCTTATTAACGTGGCTACTTTCATAAAAATACAAAAAGCGCCACTAGGCCACCGTCGACATCGCAAATAATTTTTAAGGCTCTAGGAATAACGAACGTAACGAATTTGTTTGATTTAATCTTCTAAATATACTTCTACTTGACTCCTTTAGTTATAAGAATTATTATACTTTCCCTAGAGAGTATTATAATACATTTATATGACTAGATGGGATACATCGGGAGTGTAGGCGGGACTGTAACGTGGTATACGTGGCACTTCGTCCCTTCTTCTAGCTCCTCTATCAACAACGAGACTAATACTCCCAGCTTCCTTCAAACCATTTGATTTGGCACGCCTCTGTGATGGTAATATTGCCGCTCGTAATGTCTTTCGCTTCTGGAAAAAATGAAGGGTTACTTTACGTTCGTGGATTGTGCTGTACAATATATTGTACTTACAAAGCTGTTTCCCAAGCGGCATTACTAAGTAGGAGATGAAGTAAAGAAATAAAAACACTCAAGAGGTTGTTTATTACAAGAAATGTAACATAAATTTGGTATAATAATACTTTAAACCCAAACTTATTATGACAAATTATATGAATTTTTGGCTGGTTTTTTATGAATTTCAACTCCAGAATCATCACGTTATTACCTTACTGATTTATTTTAATTGAAATAAAAAACGTACAGTTACTTAAAATTCATAACATTTACAAACGTATTAGTTTTCATTGCTTTCCTCATTCCATAGACATCTAGAACTAAAACATTGCTGAGCATTATTGTATCAAATCTATAAAAAAGGACTAACAAAAGCGTATCTAAATGATCATGATAAATTATTTACTAATGTATATATTGTATTCTAGTTTTTTCGCCGACATCAGATTCCAATTGGATGACTTTTGCGCGATTTACCTCGACTGCGCCACGCCAGCGATCGGCCGCGTGTCGTGCTATTTCCATTCTCTTCTGTTTCTTTATTTGATGCTTTTTATACACGACTTCTATGACAATGAGTACGATTCCGCCGATTATACCAGCTAGTACCAATATAAATACGCCCGCCATGTTTTTTAAACCCAAAGTGTTTGGCGTTTTTTCGTTTTCCTCGCAATTTAACATGTTGTTTTGTAATATCCACTTGTTGTCGAACGATTCCATTATACCGCCTAAAATAAAGCACATTTCTCGTAAGTGGAAATATGTAAAAAATATTAACATAATTACTTCAGATAATTTCTTCAATTGGATTACTTTCGTACTTGCTAAGTACCTACTACCTAAGGCAATTATATATAATACTAGCGGACCCGACAGACGTTGTCCTGCATGATATTTCAAGCAATTAGGATATTAAACAGAGTAAAATCGCCGACTGCAGCGCCATCTGTCGGGCTGACTTTGAATCTAAACCATCTAGGGCTCCACCCAAACAGGTACAAAAAATTCATTCCAATCGGTCCAGTCGTTTAAGAGGAGTACAGTGACATACATTCGTACAGTAGAATTATATATATAAATATATGATTTATTATTTTTGTGTTATTGGGTCTATCTGATAAATATTTTTATGTCAAGACTTTCTACAGCTGATAAATTCAATATTTTTATCATTTAAGTAGTAGTTGTAGTGTAGTATATACATATTTAAATTTGTTATTCATAGTGAATAGTCAAAAGACCTTACTTTCATGAAAGTCCAATATCGCCAGTGTAACTAAATCGGCCCATGGGGATCCCTTTTGCAGTCCGACCCCATAGCCTGACCTCCCGAACAGTTCCCCAGCGGTCACAAGTTCGCAATCCTGCGCAGCTTCAAATTCTAGACGTGAAGAATCCCAAATGAACGCCATTAACTTCCTGAAAAAAAAATGATAAAGTAAAATGGACGAGAAGATCTGGCAACTATATACAAAATGTTTGTAAGGACCCGCAACCCATTGCTTCACATTTTTAAGCAATTAATTACAATAATAAATAAAAAACAATGGTTTAGCCTCTGTGAGCTTTTACGATTCCAAATTCAAAAAACATCACCTACTATCTAAAGTACTGCATTAAAATACGATTCAAGTCGTCGTTAAATTTTTTTAAATTAAAATAGATGTTTTAATATGTCAGCAGACAGGGTAATGACATTATCACTTTGAGTTTTCTTGATTCTAAACGAACGAACTCGGTGCTTACACATATTTCGTCGACGCGAATACAATAGCTCGAAGAGAAATCTATTCTTTTGATCAAGATAATCAATTATTTCTTCATCCTGTAAAATTGATAAAATACTGATACGCGGTATTGCAAATTGTTCTTACGCGCTATTGTAGTCGCGTCGACGATATGTATATTGTATAATATAGAACCTACCCGTCCTTAACATCTTGAATAGCCAGTTCAGCATTGTCATAGTTATTGGCTTCCATAGTACGATACATATTCGACAATTCCACTTGCCGACGGAAGTACATGTCCACAGCCGAACCTTTCACTGTAGCGCATGTCAAGTTCTCCATTGTATTACGAAGCTAAAAAAAGTGACCAAAATACACGTTGATTTCAATTCAACAACCATTTTTAGATATAACTTCGCTGTCACACGTATGAAAACTGACACGTGTTACGAGTACGACAAATGTGACATAGCTAGTTTTACTTAATAATAAAGTAATATTTAATGTAAGTTATGGAAAAACATATCTAGAGAGAAATCAACGTTCAACTAAAATATTCATGATTACTCAAAATGGTAACTGAAGATCAATCAACTGCTGACACGGCTCACGTGTGTCACAAATCTTAACAGCTGAAGAGTAATTTTCAATAACAGTAGAACCTCTATAATCGAACATCAAGGAGACGCCAAAAATCGAGTATAGAGTTCAACTATGGAGGATTTCGACTAGCGGATTTTGATTCGACATAAAGAGTTTGAGGTTTATTCTTATACATTGAGTTAGAGAGGTAAAATAAATAAAAATTCAACTTGCAGAGGTGACAAACATATTTTTATTTATTATAAATCAACATCATTTCAAATCATTTTAAAATAAAAAATATGGCATTAATAAAAGTCAGTAATTTTTTTTGCTTTAGATAATTTGGTTGTTCTCTTCTATGCATTGTCTCTTAAAGAGCAGAAAATTCTGATGTGTATTGCAGTAGAACAAACTACTTCTGACAGTATTTAAGTCGAAAACAAATGACTGGCTTAGCTAAATTTCAAGGATCAAAATTTAACACCTGACACAAACAAGCAAACACGTGTTTCCATGAGTCATAAATTTATTATTGTATACTCCTAAAATGTTTTCTAAGAAACAATAGTGTACTCACATTGGCGGCAAGTTCTTAAAGTCGGTAACTTATTTTTGTTCGAACAATAGAGATAATAAATTCTAAATGATCAAGTTGTAAAGGTTGTAAAATAAAACGTTCCTATGTTCGAGATACAGAGGTCAAATTTAATTTTTCGAGTTATAGAGTGAAAATATGTACCAAAATGGCTGGAGGGACTCAGTGATTATTTCTGATTAACAGAGGGTCAAGATTTCAAGTAATGGAGGTTTTGGTGTTTTAAGGGAAGGGAACAAAACATTTTTTCGAGATTTGGAGGTTTATGACTTATCGAGGTTCGACTTAACGAGGTTCTACTGTATATTATTTGAACATTGATCAACTGCTGACAATTGGACAATTAACCGGTCTTGTTGCGGGTAGGCGCAAGTTGAATATCAGTCCTCCAAAATAACCAATTAAAAATAGAAATAAGTGAGAATACACAATAAAAAGTAAATATTGAAGCGAACCAGGAGAAGATATACCATAGGCAAACGTATCTGCCTTATTATTAGTGTAAAAAATAGAAAAATATCACGTTTTTAAATTGTGTTGTCTTGACTTCGATTTCGGTGACTTTTCGTTTTGACTAAAACAATTAAAAGTGCGTGTACAAATCAAGTGCGAGTACTTTAACAAGGATCAGTCAATTTTTGTTGATATTACTACAAAAAGAAGAAAAAATATGACTTTTTATCTGTGATGTTAAACGTGTGTACGTCACTCTTTGTAAACGTCACTCAAGAAAGAAATGTTCAAGTAATTCGTCCTCCTCGTCATACAGTACTCGGCTTCGCAGTTAAGCTGTGTTCCGGAATCGAACATTTCAATCGGCCTAAGTTCAAACCTATACACGGGATATTGAAAGAACAATTCTTTTTAATTTTTTAATTTTTGTTTTATAAATTTATATGAAGATATCTTATTTTTTCTAACAGATAGTATATAGAGGGAAAATAATTCTGTAAGGAATTATACCGCCGCCGCCGCTCCCGAGCTCAAGCGAGGAATTATTTTCGGACAGTAACGATAACATATGTTTACTGGCTGACACCGACCGCTGGTGTTGACAACCCTTATCTATTTCCAACTCAATAATGGAAAAGGAGATGGATTTTTTTGGCACAGAATGAAGGAGGAGTGGCTGCGCAAACAAAGCAATAACCGAAGCTGTCACTAGAAACGTGTCAGAGAATATTAACGAAAAATTGTCTGCTCTGTGGAAGAAAAAAAACCTGAAGACTGAAGTAAACTTACAAGACAAAATTAAGTCGATGGAAGAATAAGGAAGGGAAAAAATAATCTTCTTTGGTATAAAAGAGGAACACGCATGAGTCTCCAATCAAGTCATAAAAAAAGTACTTGAAGAAAACATGAATCTTCATCTTAACTCGAATGAAATAAATAAAGCTTATCGACTAGGAGAAAAAAAGGCAACAAACGCGTCCTATCCTTGTAATGTTTACAACAAACTGGAGAAGAAGAAGTACTTAGGAAAAAAAAAATTAGATTCTGATTCTATATTAAGGAGGACCTTACAAGGAAACCTTGGAAAAGAGGAAACAACTTCTGCCTCAACTAAAGGAGGAACGAGCCATGGGAAAAATTTGTTACTTTTTCAAGGATAAAATAGTTGTGAAAAGAACCGAAAGAGGACAAAAGAGATAAAGAAAAAAGACTCCACCTCCCCCAAATCCCCAACTTACACACGTACTGCGGGCCCAAAAAGATTAATAAAATTGCATCTAACTACGTACGTGGTGATCACTGTCACTACCTTCACCCTCAAACGCGCCGACCACGACCCCCCATAGACACACTTAGCCAAAGAAACATTGAAAGCAATCACCCCAAGACGGTTGGTCACCGTGGGGGAAAGCGACCATTACCCTCCAAATACTACTCCCACTCCCCACCTAAACGAATACTTGTGCAACTGAGAAACAATTTTTCCAAACAAATATATATACCACATTCACACATTATCCCTAAAGTCTGAAGAAAGCCTTAAAGAACTTCTATATTCTATCAAAAATATAAGTGGGACATTATAGGCCTGAGCGAAGAAGAAGGATTGGCGAATCAATTCAGGAATACATGAAGTCATATTTTTATAAAGGTGAAATCCAGGAAGACATGGAGTAGGTTTCCTGATCAAGAAAAACTCAAAAACTCTATAGTGGAAATAATCGGCAATCAGAAAGGATCGCTATTTGAATGTTAAATCCCTCAGGCAGAGAAACATGGTCTTAGTGCAAATATTCACCCTGAGCAATCAACGAGTTCAGAGATCGACCTTTTCTACTCATCCCTTAACACCGCCCTAAGAGAACCCAAAAAACTGCTTATAATGGGCATTCAATGCACGTGTTGGAACCCCAAGAAACGGTGAAGATGTCGTACTAGGTCCTCAGTACTGGAAAACACCGAACGGGCAAAAGATGATGGAAATGGCATTTGAAAATAATATGAAAATAATGAATAGTGTATTCAAAAAAAGCTTCCAGAAGATGGACATGGATATACCAATGGTCATACAAAATGATAGCTACTTTTTAACGACAGCCCAATCAATCGACGACTGTGGCACCATCTCTACCCTTAACTTCAACAGTAACCATAGAATGCTTAGAGCGTGTTTAAACGCATCATTTAGTTTGAAGTTATGTCGACCCTTCAAAATTAAAAATCCACAATGTGCAGCACACTATTTGCCAATAAAAGAAAACCTCAAGTCCGTCAGGTATCATCCTCGACACCTAAAAACTCAAAGAAATACAACTAATACACGTGATACTACACAATCGAAAACCACGTCTAAAACCAAATCACAGGACAATGGCCACATATCAGCTAAAGCAAAAACCTCATAGAAAAAAATCAAAATTAATTAAAATGACTTACAAAACAAAATCTATCAGAGAACAAATAGGAAAAACTACAAAGAAATTAAAGCCAAATGAGAAAGACAGAAACGTCTTAGACTGACACTTTTGAAAAAATATCATCAAACGGTGGCATAAAAAAGGCTCTACTCTTATCTGACAATACAAAGTGGATACCTAATATGAAAGACCAATTTTGCAAGACAAGGACTATCAGATCGGATATTTTATCAATACCACAAAATTCTATGAAACCTTTACTCCACAAATTCATACTTACAATTAGACTTAACTACAAGATAATGTTCCTCATATAATAGACAAAATAAAAAACAATTGAATCCCAAAGAAGGATAAAGCTTCCGGCCCTGACGGGATTAATAATGATATGCTTCAATCTGCAAAAAAGATATCACCACTACTAAATCATCTTTAACGATATACGACACTGAACAAATTCCGTTACAGTGGACCAATCCTCATCCTCCTCCACAAAAAAGGTGACAGGAGTGACTGAACAATTATAGGCCGATAAGCAATGTCAAACATCTATAAAGTCTTTGCGAAAGTAATTTTGCGGCGAATAACCAGAAATCTGGACGAAAATCAACCTATAGAGCAGGCTGGTTTCAGGGCGGGATATTCAACATTAGACCATATACTTGGTAAGACAAATATTTGAGAAAACAAAAATTCAATGTGCCGTTCTATTGTTGCTTCATAACTACAACAAGCATTCGACTCAATAAGCACGGAAATATCTGGCACTGCCTCAAAAATCAAGAGTCGACCCAAAGTACATCAGAATATTAAAAAATATATACACGAATAGTACCGCTAGAATTAAACTAGAAAAAGTAGGAAAAGAAATCAAAATAAATAGAGGTGTACTCAAGGAGACCCCTATCACCTAAATTATTCACAGCTGTACTAGAAACATCTTCAGAGAATTAAAATGGGATGGGTACGGACTAAACATAAACGGGGAACACTAACACACCTACGATTCGCCGATACATCATCTATTTGCTACAACAAAGAGCATCTAAATTATGATTACAGACCTGGAGAGGAAAACCGCAAGGTAGGGCTAACAATGAACACCTCAAAAACTAAACCATGACGAATGCATCAGAAGATATTATTATAGTAAATGGAATCAATTGATTATGTGAAAGAGTACACATACCTGGCCAATCTCAACCACTGGTATAATGTCGAAGGAAATTGATACAAAATTGGGAAAGCGTGGAAATGTTACTGGGGGCTAGCGAAATCATGAAAAACACAGAAATAAAAATAATGTCAAATCAAACTTATACACTTGCATACTTCCGGTATTAACATACGGCTCCAAACTGGGCACTCACTAAATCAAACCAGGCAATTGAAGACATGCCAGACGCATGGAAAACATCTAAATATCAAATCCGACGAATCAATATAAAATCATACGAAACCACACGAAGATTGAAGACGTCACAACGAGGATACGAAGATTGAAATGGAAATGGGCTGGTCACGTAATAAGAGGTATAGAAAAGTGGAAAAAATCATATATTGGTACCCAAGAAATAATAAAAGAAAAGAGGTAGACAGTTTCGAAGATGGGAAGACGAATAAAATCCGTAACTGGGAAAATTTGGACCAGGAAAGCTCAGAACAGAGCAGAGTGGAGAGAAATGGAGGAGGCCTTTGCCAAAGTTGGGCAAACAGATGGGTTGTCGGTGTCACCGACTCACTAGTGTTAAGCTTAAGTTTAAAATTATGTTATTATTTTCTATCTGATTAAAGGCTTTAATATATATTATTTGAACATTGATCAACTGCTGACACGTGGCTGTTCTAAATGTTAATAGCCAAAGGTACGCACCAACAGCTCACTAGAATATTATTATGTATGTGTCAATAGGTGTAATTTAAGATAATGTCTTTGAACAATAAATCAGATTTGAATATTTCTCGCTCTTATTAATTTCTCGCTTCCTCTTAAAGTAGCGAAGACTACTTTAAGCCCTTAATTATCGTGGTAAGCCTGCCGGATAGCTTTAAGATAATCCCACCAGCTTGAACCTTTCATCCTTCTCTTAGGATGTTGCCTTAGGTCGCTTGGTGCAGACATCCCATACTTATTTATATATTCATTATTTATGGGTAAGTCTGGATCCGTAGGGTTGTTAGTTTCTTACATCTCACCTTCTCATATATTTTGTTATCTAGTGCAGCTTCCTCAAATATACACTACATTAGGAGTATCTGTATAGTATTATACACACACACACATTTCACAGTCCACTGGCTGGCAAGCTGATAGTAACCATTTTTTAACAAGGTAAATATCAATTTAACACAAAGATACTTACCCTTGCGTCATTAATGCCACTTAACTTAGTTTTGGGCCTTTCAAGCACGAGGAAAGCAGCCAAATTAGCTGTGTATGATGCGACTATGATCATCGCAAAACCGGCCCATACCATACCTAACACGCGGGCGGAGAAACTGCGGGGAGTTCCTGTAAAAATGTAGAGCCAAGTAATAAATCTAGAATATTGTGTATAGTTAGCGCAATGAAAAATCATCTAGGTAGAGACGTGAGATATTGTCGCTGACGACTGCTGCAGTAAATATATATTATTTAGTGATTCAGTAGTAGTTAAGGAAAGTAGTTTTATTTTACAGTTTAGGCTTTTATAGGCATTAAAGCCTTTGTGCTTTTTGTGGTAAAACAAAAGATAATCAAAAATGGTTGTTCTATTTCTATTTTTAGGCAACAGCTGTGTCTTAAAACCGATACCTTAAACTTATTGAGATATACATAAATCTGAGGCCAAGACAGTAGGTATGTCCATTTTATACCTATATTATGATTAGATTGAATACCTACAAATTCATAAAACTGCTCATTTCGACTGTATGAACTAATTACCTTCTCCAATTCCACTGTTGAGTAAAACTCCCCACGCAAACCAAATCGCACTGGATAAGTTCAATGCATCCTCCTCAGTACCATCAATATTAGCCAATTTAAACCGACCGAATGGTGAGAATCTATCCAACAAGTAAAGTACTAAGGCCACAACGTGAACCGATACCATCACCAAAATCCATAATGTATTTGAAAATGGTTGCAAGAATGACACAAGCGTCGATGATCTTGATGGCTGAAAAGGATGATCGATGGCTCAAAATTTGTACTCTCAACAAAAGACATACATTAATAGGTACATATAAAAAATACAATAAAACGATCACTTATATAATATTTTTAATAAACAAGTAGGTACACTACTACTTACTGTTACAAAATTATATTCAATATTATAACGAAATTTTACCTTTTTTTCCAAAATAGTAATGCCTTGATATTTGAATGGTTTGCTAAACTCAATGAATTCAGCACGTTCGGGATTTATTGTCAACGGCGCAACGATCATATCAGCGCGTTCATAGACTAATTCGCCTGAAGAAGAAATAAAACTTGAATATATTATTGGTATAGGTATTAAACTTTTATATATTAAGACGGAGTAAAATTTAAAAAAAAAGTGTATTTTTGTAGGTGGGGGAAACGACTTAGGTCAAGTAATTTGCGAGAATTCAACCAAGCATAATTTACCAATGAGTCCAGTCCATTCCTTCTTCGATCCTGGTTGAGAGATATTCTTAAAAGCATAAGACCCGAACTGACCATCAGGGGATAATGCTAACGAGAATGTAAAGTTTATGGCTCGTGACAAATACGTTAGAAGGTCCATACAGAACCCCTTGCAGCAGTACAATTGATCTGGAAATAGTATAATAAGTATAAACAAGTAGCTCTCTCTGAGTTTGACAAAGTTCTATATGTTCTGTGTAGGATTATTGTATGAAGCCAAAAAGCCACAAAACGACACAATAAAGTTTAATAATTTGTATAGATGTAGAATCAACTAAATAAACGATGCTATCAAACAATAATAAATATAATCTAGCGACACAATAGTTCAATATAATATAATTGAAATGAAAAGACTTACCAGCTTCCTCGCTAATATTGAAATGTGGACAAGGGATTTCTTCACTAGTACAATCGAGAATATCATCAACTCGACGGGCGTATACAAAAGGTTTCTCTTCTATAGTTACTACCTTCAAATAGATAATAAGCATAAGGTAATTTAGAAAAATAAATAGACTTCATATACATGTAAATATATATACACGTCTTCCAGACATTTCAGTTCCCTAAGTTGGAATATACATAGTTAATACAAAATCTTCTCCTTATGATTCCTAGTTTCCGAACGAAACTAAAATCATCATACTTATAAAACTTATAACCTCATTTTTAATAAAATTGTTAAGTCTATATAGAGAAATGAAAGATTTGAACATGAAACAATGGAAATCATGTTAGCGAAAGCAGTATTTAAAGAACAGCCTTGCGATTCTGTAACTCACTTTTCGAACTCACACAGCGGTTTTCGCATCGGCGGTCGCTCTCAAATCAGTCGTGAAGCAGTCATTTTATGATTTGGCATTCTGATAAACTTATTGTTTATCAGAATGCCTAAAGCTCCCATTTTTCAGAATGCCAAATCATAAAATGACTGCTTCACGACTATTTGAGAGCGACGCCGTTCGAAAGCTGTGTGAGTTCGAAAAGTGAGTTACAGAATCGCAGGGCAGTTGTTTAAGTTTCAATTAAGTTTCATTGATCACAATCTGGTCGTAAAGGAAGTTAACGTGGTAGTAACCTTCAAATGTGTCGGAATCATAAATCCTTCAGGCTTAGAAGAGCTGCGTCCCATCCATATGATTTCGTGTTCCTTCAGTTCGAGGCGCATTTTTTGAGTTTCCTGTAAACAATCAAAGTTTGAGCGCTTGTTATTCAAAATGTGCAATTTATGTGTAAACTTCTGCAAAAGCACGTCATTATCGACAAATTCAAAAGCATTTTTTATGTCGAAATAGGCAGCATCTACCCGTTTTCCACAGTACACTACTGGGCCAATATTCGCCATATAAATTGAGTTGAGCTTCTGAGAGTTACGAACTCACTTGATTAAGTGTGCATTTTTGAAATGCCACTTTGCTATCGCGGCATAGGCCGATAGCTTATATTAGTTATTTAACTATCTGCCTATGCTGTTCCACTTTATCACGGCACTCTGGGAACTGGAATTACCCGACTGTTCTTCCAACATGTGGGAAATGTTGCTGTTTTGAAACACGTACTATATATGTGTAACTGTGGTTCAATATGTACAATACATATATTATAGAATTGGAAACCTTTTTTAAACGCCAAATAATCTTTATTGTTTTATTTATTTATTTACACTTCGTTGCATTACAATATAAAAATTCAACATAATTAAATGTAAAGGAGGGCAACTGACGGCCTTATCGCTTTCGAGCGATCACTTCCAGGCAACCACTGTGAGAAAAAAAAATGTATTCAATTAGATAAGGTAGTAAGGTAGGCAAGAAGTGCAAAACTACATATTACATTTAGTTATTAAGAAAAAAACTAAACTAATAAAGAAAAATATAAAAATATAATACATGAAAAATAAAAAGTAAAAAGTAGTAGTAGTAGTATTTTATTATTTGTCTGTCTTTTTAATTATTCATCTTAAATTAAAAAGACAGACAAATTCAAATTTACCTTAGAATAAAAATATTTTCCAACTGCCACATGCTCGCCTTCCGCTCTTATATTGACCATGTCGTACTCCGCATGGACTCTATCGCCATGGTCATCAAAGGCCACATGCCCAGTAGCACCATTCTCTAACCTTTGCCTCCTTATATAATCAAAAAGAACCTGTCCAGTCTGCCATATCGAGCCAGAATTGTCACAATCCGATGGTGGAGCGTTTATCTCTTCAGTTTTGTTCATTTCGCGTATTGCTGATGCTAGGACATATCTGGAATTGAAATCAAAACAATTTACAAACCAATTTTTCCGAAATTTTTTAAAAAAACCCCCAGATTTTTTTTTCCAGTGTATGGTTCAGATTCAGAAATAAAACAACTTCATAAACAGTACATATTTATCGAGCGTAACAAAAAGTCCGGAACCTATCTGGGAGTGTACATTGGGGACTGTTGTCACTTGAAAACAGGCATAAGTATCGTTAATTTAAATTTTAGAAACTTACATAGAATCCTGTATATGAGCGTGTTCATTTGTGGCGTTTACCAGCCTTAATCCCAGAAGTCCCTCAGGAGCATTAGCGGCATCTAATGCTTGTTCGGTGACCATCCAGACGTAGCCAGATGTAGTCATGTTCATGTACGTTGCATCACGGAAGATTATCTCGGCATCTGTTTTACTGTAAGATGTAGGTATTATAAATCGGAAAAGAACTTTGTTACTACTTCACCTCAAATAATGAACCAATTGATATTATTTTGCCACCTATGTTGAAAATCCTGCCATTGAAAGGAGCAGTGTTGGCCTAGTGGCTTCAGCGTGCGACTCTCATACCTGAGGTCGTAGGTCCGATCCCCGGCTGTGCACCAATGGCCTTTCTTTCTATGTGCGCATTTAACATTTGCTCGAACGGTGAAAAAACATCGTGAGGAAACCAACATATATTAGATCCAAAAAGTCGACGGCGTGTGACCGGCACAGAAGGCTGATCACCTACTTGCCTATTAGATTTAAAAATGATCATGAAACAGATTCAGAAATCTGAGGCCCAGACCTAAAGAGATTGTAGCGCCACTGATATTTATTTTATGTTGAGAATCCTACATAGTTCTGAACTGATGCATTAGCTCTGACACCTTTGTGAAAGGCCAGTGTTACGAATTCTTTTAGGCAAATTAAATCAATGTTCTCAAAATAAATACACATTAGGCTAGTGTAAGCAACATTACGAATAGATGATATTTTTAACTGTTTAGCATTAATTGGGTTGACAGGTAAAACTATATTTTACTACTCTGATGTGGATAGTTTACATACCTTGCATACATAAGAAATACTCTAGCTTGTGCACTTCTGACATCAATAAGTTTCTCGTTAAACGAGTCTAATCCTGGTTCAAATTCAATCACCTGTTCAACGACAACTTTTCTGTCAACATCTTCGTCTACACTTTGTGATGTTGTTTGAAATCTGTATTCAGAAATTAAATGTTACCATTGAAAGAAAATACTATTATAGAAACGATTTCTCTTTTAAACGATTGCTTTAGCTTTACGTATTTTAATTTCCAGTTCAATTAAATATTCAATTTCAGTCATTTCGTTGAAACAACAAGAGGAGTCTTAAAACCACTTACCGTCCCAAGATGGCTCTACCATCCGTATCGGAGCTGTGTATAACAATAACTTTCATGTAATTGAAATGTTTAAGAACATCCACCCACACGTCAGCCTGATGGGAGTACGGCGGTACGGTACGTAGAAATGATACATGAATATTTTTGTCGGAAAATGCCGAGTCCCTTGAAGAAATCCCAATAACCGGTATATGGTAGAAACCGCTGGTGTAAGATACTGCAGCGGGTGAGAGGTCGCCTGTTATTGGATGGGATACTATTACTGCGTAAACCTGTAAAAAAATGATTTCTTTACTATAGGACACGAAAACACTTATATTTCGGGACTTCATACTATCAAAATCAAAGTGCAAAGAGATTGAAACATGCCAAAGTAAATAAAACAAACCAAGGCAGTGGCATATTTGTATACTTTGCGGAAAGAAGGAATAAATCCATGATTTCTTCAATCTTACCCGATGAGCTATGAGATCCTTACAGACATTAAGCGCTGTCATAATTGGATTAGGGTCCATCAAGATTGAGTAATCATGGTAGGTCACACCGCGAGGCACATACTTATCCTTGAAGTTTAGATTCTGAAATACAAATACATTATGTGTGTACAGCCTTTACCGACTGGTTACTATAGTTGACTGGCGTTTTCTGACATTTAATATTTTTTTTAGAACAGGGGGCAAACGGGCAAGAGGCTAGCCCGATGTTAAGTGCCGATGGACGCACACTCACACTGCTAGAAGGCTCGCAACTGCGTTGCTGGCAGAGAATTGGTACGCTTTTATCTTGAAAGACCCTAAGTCTAATTGGTTTGGAAATACGTCAGTAGGCGCCTGGTTCCACATAGTATTGGTGCGCGGCAAGTGCCTTAAAACGCTCAGTGCTCACCATAAAGTAACTTAAGTAAAATAATCTTCAAATATAAGATTTGGCCTTTGTTAACGATTGAATGGTTATTTAACAATTACCAAGAGATTTACTTACAGATATTGTATCTTTGAAGAATGCAACCGACTCGTTACTTGATAGCACCCCACCAACATTGTAATAAGTAGGATTTGAGTTCCGGCGTCTATCGATATCAGCAATCGCTGAATTCCAGCAGAGCACTGCCAGCGTCAGTTGAAGCCACATGTTAACTGAAATGATATGATTTTTCACCGTGACCACGCACGCTGTAAAGCACGCGAAACGTCGGATAAATTTAAAATTATGTTAAATAGTTGTAAATTTATAATAATACATAACTTCAATCCGGTCAAAATAGTGTTTTATTAAATGATATGATTTTGTTTTTTATTTCTTCTGAAGTTAAGTGGAAAGCTGTAAAGTTTTATAGCCTGTATCTATTATTAATGTATGTTTTTTAAATTTTATTCTATATATTTCTTAAAAAATATTGTCGTATATATTGTTTTCACTCATTGTTTGATTGCAATTAACGAAATTATGTACTCACGCTTCTTTTAACTTTGCACACTCATACTATTGCAAACATTTAAATAAGGTTTTACGTAATAGAAATAAGGTGGGATTCTGCGACCCGACGGCGCATGGAGCACTATCTCAGGTTGCTATGGAAACCACGCAGGCGTCCTGGTGCAAATCGATCCTATTCTTAATACGGAAACTTTAAAAAATACTCGTAAATTTGAATAACAAAAAAATATATTTTTAAAAAACTTTATTGATTACATAATTAATATTTTGAGAAGGTTTACACAAAACAAAGAAACATAATTATAAACGATTCAGAAATAGTTTTAAGACCATGCCCATGGCCTGGAGGTTGGGGACCATGTAGACCAGGCAGGGTTCCAGGGACGAAGCGCTGCAGCGGCGGCAGAAGCAGCATGCTGAGCAGCACCCGCCGCTCCAGCTGCTCCAGAACTTTGCAGCACCGATAACTTCAGGGCTTCCAGATCTTGTGGATAACGCATTTATTAAATTATTTTTCGATCATAAGTCTAAATTGTTTCAAGATTTAAAGGCATTGTTATGTCTTACCGGGATTAGCTTTTTACCACTTTAGTTACTAAACTAGCAACCATACAATTGCACAAAATTAACAGCCGTACTTAAAGAATCTTGATGTTCAGCCACGACATTCAGTGTCTGATTAGTTAATGACCATTTTAGAAACACATCAAGAGACCTTTCTGAACTTTCAATTGGAACTATGGGGACTTGTGTAAAATTTACTTCATGGCTTAAGTAATCGTTAACTCTTAACTCTGTACGGCTGTAAGTGTGAAAGAAAACTTGGAGTCGGGTTTCAAAATTTTATAGATATTTGTAAAGCTATAGACATACATATATATAAATTTGATAGTTTGAAAAGTAAAGTAACATACCAGCACTCTGCAGTCTCGCAGCTTGCTTGTTAGCAGCCTGTTGTATTGCTCTAGCCGCAGCAGCTTCGTGAGCTGCGGCGATTTTCTGCGCTGTGGCCGCACGTGCTTTAGCAGAAGCGAGCTGCGCTTGAGAATGCACAGCTGATTGAGCTGCTTCGAGGGCGTGCGCGCGGGCAATACGCGCAGCCTCTTCACTGTAGGAACGTGTTTATTAAGAGTTGGATTGTTAATGCCGTTGTATGAGCCAACTATAATTAAAAAATAATTATAGTTGGCTCTTTTACAAATATTTAGATATATTATATTATTAATTTCTAACGAAAGATATCATTACTTTCACAATACTACGATAACGACCCATACGTTAGGAAAATATTAACCTTTTATGAGCCGCGTGAGCAGCTTCAGCCTCTTTAGCACTGGCATAGCTCTGCTGCTCTAGAGCAGCGTGTTTAGCAGCTGCGACCTGTCGCTGGGCAGCCATTACTGCTGCCGCTGCGGCTTTTGCTGCTGCTATTGCACCAGCTACATCCGAGCTCGAGTCTCAAAAGTAAAAAAATAATATTTAATTTAATTATTGTAAGTGTAAAGTTAACAATTAAATGTTGAGTGCATAGTGATTACAGGCTGTTTATAATTGTTTAGTTTACTACTCGTATAATAATATAATATTATTTTTGTGTGACGGACTCAGCTTATTTACGAGTAGGTAGGTAAGTGCCAAACATGATCCAGAATAAATTTAATCTTTTTAAATTAGTTTTTATTATATAGCCCTAAAACCACAGAAATAATAACAAGACTTGACGATCATACCACTGGAAGTATGTCCAATCCCATTTGTCTGAGCAACTTGGATTAAACTTCCCACAGGAAACAAACCGGCGACATCCCATCCTGAAGCACTTCTCTTTTCCGCTTGCTTGCCTAGCGTTATAGCGACGCAGACACATACAAACAAATACTGAAACATAACACATTTATGTACCAGAAAGGACACAATATTAGTAATTTATATGTTACTAGTGGACCCCACAGACGTTGTCCTGCATGATATTTAAAGCGATTAGGATATTAAGCAAAGTATGAAAGTACCGACTGCAGTGCCATCTGCCGGGCTGATTTGTGAATCTAAACCATTCCCAGATCCCCTTGAACACACACAAAAAATTTCATCAAAATCGGTCCAGTCGTTTGAGAGGAGTTCAGTCACATACACACGCACAGAAGAAATATATATATTAAGATTAGGGCTTTGGAAAACTTCGGTTTACATTCTCTATGGCTCTATGGTACGGTTTACTTTCTGGGAATGGTACGGTCTCTTCTTTAAGGCCTTAGGGTATCGGTTCGGCTTACAATTAATTAAATCGCTTTGTTTTGATTTTTTTATATTAAAATACACAAGTTAGGATAGCATCCTTCTATTAATTCTCTATCAGTATTCTAAAATTTGTTCCACGACTGAGCCATGACAATTTGACTTACAACGAGTACAAATAAGAACCTTCTCTCAATATTTTTAAGGAAAAGTGATACAATCATTCCGCAACAATTAATACTTAAATTTATTATTAGGAAAAATAATTCTTACCAATTTTACAAAACTCATGTTTTCTTGAAAGTAGCAGTGGTTTACTCGACTTGAAATGGAACTATGATATTGTTTTAGTTTACAGAAACATTTTATAGTATTGAATACGGAAGAGTTTTCAACAAAGGAGAGGGATGATGACCGAAAATTACTTTAATTGCAACCTATCATAGATTGAGCGGCAATTTAAACTATCCCTTTCAAAACAATTTGAGCGTTCTCTTTTCTAAGTGTTATTCGGTGGTAAGTATGTACAGGAAATGAATCCTTTGATAGTCTTGTCAGCATTGATAAAAATTATGTGGATTAGAAAATTGAAATGAAAATAAAACCATATTTACTGTCTTTGGTTTACTGAAGTATATTGTAATAACCGAAATATTAAGAAAAGGTCTGTATTAATTTTCTTTTTGCTAAAACTATGTTTTTTAACTCATAAGTGGATTTAACTTTATAAATTAGGGAAATTAATACTAAAATTAAATTAAGAATTTATTATCATACAAAAAAAAGTTTGCATTAATACCTACGACAAATCATATTATTTTACCACCACATCAAAATTAAAACGCATCAAAATTGTTTAACCATGCCATCTAGTGAAAAAATTAAATAAGATAAAGACGACACCTAAGTACTATAATAATAAAATATTGATTCACGCCATCTAGTGAAATAATTACACAACGCCAAGACATGGTTCTTATGCAATATACGTACATATATATGCATGCGTGAAATTTTGTACAAATTAAACTAGATGGCGACAATGGTTCAACCAATGCTTTAACTGTAATTTCGACATTCTTCCATTTCAAAGGATTGACTCCTGTGTTAAATTTTAGTATTTTACGACGATTCTATAATATTAAATTATTGATGGTTGACTACGCTCGTGTAAAGATTAATAAAAATTGATTTTATTGAACATTAACGATGCCAAAGTATTCTACCCTCGATAAGCAATGTCAACCAAGTTTACTGATTCGTACATTGTATATCGCAATTCATTATGTTCCTGACACAATTCGTATGCTACCTAGCAAACCGAGCGATGAATTAGTTAGGTGAAAAATATGTCGTTACAATACGAGATTTGATGCAATTTTGTAATGGAACTTGTTAATTCTTTATGCACATAGACTTGAAGGTTCCAACTGTGTTATCTTTTTTACGTTAAAGTAATAATAAAAGAATTAAAGCCTAGAGAAGAAAATCAAAACATTTAAAAAGTTTGGCCTGTGGCACGCTGTACCTTTAACTGCTGGCAATAACCTGCTATTTTGATATTATGTCCGACCAGTAAAGTGCAAGCTCTGTAGGGTAACACGTGTAACTATCTACACGTAGGGGCCAACTTAAATGCTAAATAATGCGCATGATAATCTAACTTTATTTAAAAACCTATTCGTCCCCAAGGCCTCTAATGGCCAAAGGGAACAAAATTGAAGTTGAGAGGACCGACTCTTAGAAACCTGTGACGTATGAATTAAAACTCGCCTTACTGGCCGCGAAAGCTTTAGCTAGGCGGAAGCAAATGGAAGACGGGGCAAAGGTATCTTATCAGTGTAGCACCAATACTAAAGATAATAACATTTTTAAGGGACTCATTATAGACAGTCCATGGTCCGCTTGCCATGTCTTTTTTATCCTGTTGGCTCAAAAATAACTAAAATAAAAATAAAAATAGCGCTATAATTCGGTAAGTTATATCTTGATTTTTTTGAAAGTCCATGGCCTTTAAAGGTATTACTCTGTGCTACTTTACGTCCGACGGAGTGCCGAAGGTTTCTCTTTTTTGATTCTTGACTAGCTCCGGATTTAATCAGCAATAATTTAATCGCAGCATGTTACCGCCTATCCTTCTATCATCGATAAATGGAAGTGTTTACGGTGGGCAAAATCTTTCTTTTGACGCACAAACGTTCCTTCAAGTAATGGGTCCGCTCAACCAAACAAACCGAGCGATGAATATGTTAGGTGAAAAAATGTCGTACGGGCCATTTGAGGTTAGCAATTTTTGTAAAAGTTACAACATGTTAATTATTTTAAAGCACTTCTGAACTTTACCCTATGTACGTTTTTTATTTTGTCTTTTATCCTAGGGTTTATCAATAGTTAAAAAATAGTCGCTAGTGTACCGATAGTCTCGAAGTTTTGCTTTAGGGAAAATTTGTATAACCTAAATAATTTTACAATTATGTGTTCGTATAATAACGATAGTTAGGGTAACGTATTGATAAATAAATACACGATGGAGGTATACATGGAAATGAATTGGCAATACAGATAAGAATTTTTATTAATTTATAAAATAGCTTTATTTGTCTCTAACGGGAGGCCTTAATGCGCAATAAATTTGTTCACATTAAGTAAGAAAAATAGTGTATGGTCGCCCACGTTAATTTATCATGGAAATGTTGTTTGTATGTCGGTTAAATATTTAACAAAGACGAGCTATGACAAATGGAAGAACTGTATAACAGAATTCATCCGGCTTGTACCGAATAATTATTAAATATTAATTTTTATTCTTATTGTTAATCTTTTTAGGTATTGTTATTACTAGGCAATTTTATCTTATTTATCAATAGTTAAATAATAGTTTTGCTAGTGTAGTTTTTAAAGTTTTAGTTATGTAGGTTTACTTAGTAAAAAGTATATAAAATTTCAATTGTTGAATGATTTTTTTGGAAATATGAATTGATAATGAGATACAGATATTCCATACTTGGTTATGGCATTGGCACTAAAAAGAAGTTTCTGATATATTCAGATTCTAAATTTTTTTATTTTTATAGCGAAGGTACAATAATTTCACACTGCAAAGACATATCATATTCACATAACCAGCTCCAAGAAATTTGCTGTAAGGTTGTGTTAATTATATTATGATTACTTTGTATACAGGAATTATAAAATATCAATAGACATATGTTTTATATATTTCAACACCCAAACGTTGTTCAACCAATGCTCATTGACATCGTGTTCGTCTAGACATGGATCGAAACTAGGACCCATGTGAGGATTCGCATTCAGGGGTCATAACCACTAGACCAATGAGTCGTCAAATTAATTATAATTTTTATCTAAGTATTTATACATTAAGCACAAACAAACATTATTATACATATAAATAGTACATACCATTTTACTACTAAGCTTTCTTACTCAATCAATCTTGAATCTATTTTATTCATGAATTTTTTATCAAGACAAGATTATGAATTGATATACGAAATAGAATACGAACCTTAGACTACACTTGTTTTCCACATATTCATTCGGGGCGCTGAATTTTTTTTCTTCATGTTGGTATGCTTTTAATACAGAATTGTAGAAAACATAAAAACGTTTGTTCAGACTTCAGTTTTCCGCATCAAACCGAATTAATCAATTGTTAAATTAATAATTAGGCGTGTTGGTAGAAGGAAGAAATCATGACTTCGCAACTAGGGATGTATTGTTCAGATGGCAACAAATTGACCAGTTGTCCGCATAGCTAAAACAGAATCAAAAACAATTTAAATTTAATTACTGGTTAGCATTTTGGTTACGATGGAACAAATGGATTACTTTCGCAACGGATCAAAAAACTGGGACTTAGGGAGTGGACGAGTATTGCGACTTCGGAAGAAGTGCTGCATCTGGCACATGACACGCTTCAAGAGACTGAGGGCCAACCTACAGTAATGGAGAGGCACTAAAAGAAGAATAGTTCTAAATAAAGTAATAATTTGTACTTGTAGTGAAATGGGCGTATTCCAATAGGAATATTAAGTTTCAAGTAAAGGATTTGCAACATTTTTACGTAGATTTGATATTACAAAGATAATATTTTTAACATGAAATTCAAATATGATTTATAAACCGCCTCATGAGTGAGTAAAATCTGGGCATTACATGTTTGACGTAATTTGAGATATTTTGACAGTATGGACTTTATTTTAAAGTTCTCTTTGTCGTTGTTGTAAAATATTTTTTAAACTTTGAGTTAATTTTAGTAACGTAATTATGAACTTATATTTCATTTAAGGCAATGAAAAACATTCTCAGCTAGAATTACTTTTACACAACAACCATTTACACATAGATTACATATAAAAGCTTAAGAATTTTTACCACAGATTGAGCATAGTCAAAACTGGAAAACGCATTCAATGCCTGCGTAAAATCTCTATTGAAACAATACCGTGTACCAATTTCGAACTTGCTAATTGATGTTCAATGCAACACTCCATCGACAGCATTCCTTACCTCAATATGGTGCACTTAAAGCATGGCTGGTGATTAAGTTGCCATATTCGTGATCTGGTTTCGGGAAGCGAGGCACGTGGCGACTTCTTACTGAATTTGTGTAAACTGGTTGCCATGGGAACGCATACATATTACACGATATTTAGTCTTAGTTTATATATTACATTATATTGTTATCGTTTTCATTCGTTTCCTAATTTCCAACCGAGTTATGGCACTTTGTCACTTTGCACGTATCGATTTTTTTATAAACCAATTTGACTATTGTAACTAGAATGTTAAATTTATTAGTATTAGTGATATTTATAATACATACAGTGCTTGATCTTAACAAAATTTCTTGAATCCGATTGGTCCAAAAATTTCTCCAAGGATTGTAGACTACACCTAGCCGGGTCCAGGGCTCCGAAGAGGAGAATTATTGTGACTTCATGGCCTGCAAACCACTATTTGACACATTTTCCTACCGTGGCCGAAATTAATGTAATTAAACTGAGTAGTCTCTTCGTATAACCAAGTCAGTAAGATCTGGGTATAATATAGTATAATTTGTTTTATAAGTATTCTAAGTTAATATTATTGTTAAACTTAAAAATAATATAAAACAATCGCTGGCACCAGAAACTGATAAAAATTTAAAAAAATATTATATGGCTAAAACATCTATTAATCCCGTCAGCAAGTCCAGATCAGCACTTCACGCGTCAAACGTTAGAGTGCACGAGCTTTTTGACTACTATCGGGATTGGGAGCTAGGTGAGATTGTCGAGGCACTGAGGCCACAGTCCACAGCAGATAGTCAGTGCCGCACGAGACTCCGCTCGAGACGGTCACGTAATGCCGCTAGCCGCTAGCGCGCACCGACAGCGCTCACGATAAATCGCCTCCGGTAACCTAACTAGTGCAAACGTCCACAAAATATCACAGAGCCCATACAATACAGTGTTTAAGATAACTTTTCAGCTGATCAAACTTTTGAGGTTAGAATTTTCCTCCCGCTTTTCCGAAGTTCGCGCCATCAAAATCCTTTCGGCCTCTGCAGTTGCATAACAATGCAGGCCGCGTGGAAATGTTTGGTACAGTGAAAATTTTCGTGTGACTAGATTCTGTTTCCACGCGGCGAATGGCGTGTTGTAGCCTATAGGTGATTTGGACCGATTTCAGTTTAACGACTCGTACTCGCTGGCCGCTTACGAAACGCTTCAAGCAAAAAAAGTTTTGCCGAAAAAAGTTTGCAATTCGCTTGACGACAGTAATCAGATAAATTAACAAAATTTCTTTTCACGTGCCGTGATACGTTAATCAACAGTTTAAAAGACTAATTATTTATCCAAATATTTGAGGGACTTGAACATTATCGCATTTACCTTTTCTGTCAATATGATTTGCATGAATTGTCCTCGATTTCAACAGTTAGAGTTACGATCTGTCTGTGGCTTTGACTGTGATATTTTGTGGTAGTGTCAGTGTATTAGTGAGTTTTGCAGCTCAGGGAAATGTTACTAATATTACCTTCCCGATGTGTATTTTACAGCAATACCAGTGTTGAGTTATAAGTTAGAATTACAATAACCACAAGTGATACGATATAGTTGGAAACGGTAGGAAAGTGACACGCTATTGGTGACAGCGGTTTTGAAAAATACCAATTGAGAACGGTATTTTGAAAGTGCATCTAACCCCGTGTCTGGCTCATACATGTGAGTATTTCCGAATTATTCCTTACATCAGATAATCTATAATTATATAACACACAAACATAATTATACGAGACTCTTTTAAAGTAATCTGGCATAGAGAAATAGTAAAAACTTTTTCAAATTAATTACTAACCGTACTGTTACGTACGGTACGTTACCGTTGTTAAAATTTCATTGAAGTAAATTTAGAGGTTAGCCGTGAAAAAGACTAGAGTTACTTTCGCATTTATAATGTGGCTTAATTATTCGCCGGTCAGTAGCTGGCTAATGTTAATGTCAATGATGCTATTTTAGGTTTAAGTCACATATAATACAGTCTATTTCTCTGTTCTAATTTGTCAGTTAAAATTAGATGTTGGCCTATGCGTTTCGCATGACATAAGTGTATTTTTCTATTTAACTATGATGACCGTCGCCATAAAACGACCTTCAAAATATAAATCGACTTGAATTATAATATATTAATGATCACTATTTTTATATATTATTTTATTGAAAAATAAAAGCACTGTACAATTGACGGTGTAAGAACATTAAAAATTCCCTGGAAATTTTTAAATTGTAAACTCCGAAACATAAAATCTTATTTTTAAGACAAATCAAATAGTTATTTGCGAACACGATAGTCGTAACCAAAATTTAAATAAAAGATTCAGATTATAAGATACAAAAAAATGACACAGCCAAAAGATCTAATATAAATTTTACAAGTCACATTCCATTTGATATACAGAACTTTCTTAACAACTATAACTATTTAAAAATGTTTTAATTGAAACGTTAGTTAAATTCAAATGACTAAAATCTTTTTTTTACTTCCGTCAAAATATTGTAAAACTACTTTACCACTGTGATAATATATAGCATATTCCGTTAAGACTTACAAATACTTTCACTCTTCTTGGTATTCTCGGAAGATAAACTAACCGACCTTTCATACTAACTTTAATTATTAAGTAAATAAATAGGCTTTAGTGACTTTATAGCTTTATGACGGTTGCTTATGCGACACTGATTATCGCAATTCATGAAAACTAAATTTAATTTCATGAAAATTAAAGTTTAATAACACTGTTTTTATCACTGTCTATTTTTGTCAAGTTAAGTGTTTAACACTCAGCTTTAGTTTAAAGTTTTAACGGACTGTTTTAAATTTGTGTTTTGTTTACGCGAGGTCTACACATAAAATTTATTTAACTGTCTTAAACGCAGATTATAACAGTTAAATAGCTCTAACCATGATTAATGAGATGCACTCGAAACCTTATGTAAATAACGTTCGCGTTTATATCCGTTAATTAAGTTTAATTAAATAGTTGGGCAAGGTTACAATTAAAAATATATTTTTTTTGTCAATAGGTTTTATCTACGATATTTCTTTAATTTAAATTTTAGTTCAACATTAATTATGTGAGGCTCACTCTAGATTTTCTCTTTCAGTGGTTAGCGCAACCTTTACAGGCGTCGTGATTATTTTTTTTATTTTTTATAGTTGTGAAATTTTATGGATTTTAAGATAATAGATACGTAATAATCTGTATTTTCATTTATTTAAATGCAAATTTAATTAAGATTGTTAATAGTTATAGTGGAATAATTAAGAGGGGATTGTGTTTTTTTTATTCGTTAAACAACCTTGTGTGGTCGATGTACGATTACTGAAAACAACAAAATTATTTTTATTTCGTTAGTCCACACAATAATTATTTGGTAGGAAATCGAACCCAAGGCCTTGTTAATAAAAGCTACGAAGGCATTATTAGTAGGATTGCCTGGCAGATATCAGATTCATAACTTTGTATTATTACGTAGTCTTATTAAATATTCTACGTCATCACCATGTTGTTATATTAGGTCTCTTATATTCCCCCTTAAGGAGGCCATTATTAATAAGTCATTGTCTTAAAACAATTCGGCTTCACTGTTGTCACAACAACGATCTTTGTGCTTTCAAGTACATTGGGTAAGAAGCACTTTGTGTTGGTCAGTTACATGCATAATTATAAAAACGTTTAGGTAATTAACTGTGCAATTAGGCCCTTTTAATATTCGAAGTTAAGATAACATTTTTACAAATACAAAATGTTTTTTTTTCTTTTTTAGTAATGTTACAGCTAACACATATCCTTATTATAGAACAAAAGACTTACAATAACTAAGAATAGAAGAAAATAACAATATACAAAGCCAAAACATATTACATTGATAAACAAAATATATGATACAGAAAACATAACGGACAATAAAAGAAAATTGAAATTAACAAACTGCAATTAATACTCAATATTTTAAAGATAAACTAAACTTTTACTGCTAAAGTCAAAGTCTTTCCGCTTCTTCAAATATTTCCTCACGTCCTCTTTGGTAAGGTCATGAGTCATCAACATTTTCATAATTAGTGTCATAGTTAGCTAAAACCCGAAACATTGGCGAATTACGCAGATAATTCGTGTTTGTACGAGGAACATGGGACTATTGTGAATATCTTGTCGCATACGGTTGGGGGATTCTAAGAGAAATTAACGACAACAAATAGAGGCTATCTATCCGCCCACTAATCGCGTTTAATTAATAGCGTGAAAAAATAATCATTCTTGCTGACTTCGCCGACATTCCAATGCGTCTAAATTAAAATATTTGTAAGAATCTGCATAACTATTTTCTACTATGAAAGTGTGTATGTTATTTACTTTAGTAACAGGTAAAAACCCTTAGGGTAAATTTCTTAGTAAATAATGGTTTACATTATATATTTGAAGCATTATATGGTCCTTGTTTGGTTTTTTTTTATTTTTTTTTTTTTTTTTTATTTTTTTTTTCCCCCCCCCTTTTTTTTTTTTTTTTTTTTTTGTCAAAATATAACATGTCAGGAATATCTTAAAAAAAAAAACAGTCTCTTAGGCTAATTGGATCTATTATTTTATTTCGATTCAATATTGTGTATGGGTTTGGTTTGATGTCTGTATTTCTTCAAGCTAGAACAATAGTTCTTAAAGATTTGTTTCATAATAATTTTGTAGTTTGTTTTCAAATATCAATTGTAATTTGCTCATAAGTGTTCGTTAATATTATTTAAAATTTGAAATGACTATTTGTTTCCATTTGTTTTATAGTTCACACTAAATGAATGGCGTGTAGTCACGGATCTAGTTTTCTAGTCGTTCGACTCAATGAAATCAGTTTCGGATGCAAAGATGAGTTTTAATAGGATTAAAAATCCATGTTCTGTAAACTTTGTGTCTGTACCGTGCCTGTTATTTTCAATTTTGCAGAAGACTTAAGCTTTTAGCAAATACCTCCAAAACTGCTTTATTAAGATGCAGGCTATTTTCATACTCATGAAAAAGCGTAGCCTCCAGATTTGTCATGTTGATTGTAGCAGTCGAAAAACGGGATCTCTTTAAAAGGCATCATATGATGTTCTTTAATTAATTTTTATTACAAAAAGAAAATAGTATTCGCGTCTAATTGGAAAGAAAGATCTTTACGCCTTAAAAGAAATTGTAATGATGTGTTTTCGATTGCATAATATTTATACAAACTCAGGTACATTATATTTTCTTTGAAGAAACATAGGTTTTCTTTTCTTTTTCTGCTTCTTAATAGTCTATAATTTTTGGCCCTTACTCTGTAACTTCCAATATATACCTATACCAACAGCGAACCCGATCTCAATAATGAGTTTTTGTACCGCGACTTCAGCGCTATGGATATTGAGAGAACTACATCGAACTTGCATACAAAAACTACGGTGCCGCTGTTTGTACAAACGAAGCCAAAGTACGCGCGGAGGTCCAATTGACATAAAAAAGACAGTACTTTTCTATTATGTAACCAAACATTATTGTAAACTTGAGTAGAAGTTACAATTGTATTTAGACAACCTATTTTAAAGGCTAATCGCCTTGTCACCTAGATTTCTCTTGTTTAAAGAAAAAATTCACAGTTCCGCATTTTCGTGACATATTAATTCGAATTCGCCAATTGTTGCAATATTCGAAACGACAAGCCCACATTAGCTTTCGTATCGCTAAGATTGTTATCATTTACAAAACTAGCGGCCTTTCCCGGCTTCGCACATCTGGACTTTTTTATTATTTTCTAAAGAATTATAGCCTATGGTACTCGGGAATATTCTAGCATTCGATTGGTGAATTTTTTGAAATCAGTCCTGTTTTTGAGATATTTCTTGACAAATATTCCAAAATACAAATCTTTCCTGTTAATGTAACGTAGAAAATTCTCCTTCTGTCTGTCGCTGATCATGAATGTAAGCACTCGAAACGTTGAGTTATGTAATGTAATAAATTCGCGTATATGCCCTTTTTATATCATATTTGTTAATTTTAAAAGTGTATTTGACGTTACACATATGTTTAACATACGTGCCTAACTCAAAAGGTATTAGAACTGTTGGTCAATGAATAAAGAACTTTTTTTTATAAATCATTCATACGGGCGCGGGAGCAATCGCATTTTTAATTAATTAAGAAATTGCGTCATCGACACCTTGAGATGATTTATAAAGTTTAATTCATTATTTGTTAAACAATTTAGTGACCATGAGCGGGTTCATTGACACGACTTCGTGCAAACGTAAGAAATGGTGCGTTATCATATATTTTTCACGCATTACTGATAACGTAACTGCACTATGATTATTGTTTATGCGTTACGTCGCTAAACCGCTGTTTGTCCCATACCCCAATAGGATGAACAGTGCTTCCTAATTTAGTGACACCTAGTAGCGTGGACCCTTTTTCGGCCTTAGACGCACATTTGGTCCGTTGTGCGGTTAGTGACTCCTTTTACAACTTAATGTGTTTAAAAGTTAAAAAAAACTTCTTGGTCTTGGTAGCAGCAGGAGCAGTGTTAGATTACGGTCTGACCGTGCGCCTCTTAACCTTGAGGTCGCGAGTTCTAATCTTTCTTTAATTGACTTTTCTTTCTAAGTGCGCAATTAATACGGTCTCGTGCTGAGGAAAACCGGCTTGACTTAGTCCTAAAAGTACGACGGCGTGTCGTGCCTCGTGTAGGTGTTATAATGAAGGCTCAAAGACTTTAAATTAGCCATTGAAATATCACTAAACAGATGTAGAAATCTGAGGCCTAGACTTGTTACTGAAATAAGGAAGTGTTTTCAGTTAATTTAAGTTCGTACTTTAGGCGTCTAAACGTCATAAAAAATATTTAACACAAGAGTACAGACTCTTATTCATACACCCTTCGTGTGAGAGGTTGCGTAAAAAACGTATGAAGAGTCACGTACGCATTTGAAATAAAACGTTCTTTGGTTCATTCATTCGCTATTTTGTTGGCGTTTAATGAGTTACCATTCAAATGAACGGAACGCAATTTGTATCCATTATGAATGACCTGTTTTAATTTTATTTATCCACGATTTATTATACGACTATATTGAGATACGAAACGGCGATTTTCAAGTGTAATTTTCAACCTCGATTGGAGTGTTCTTGTTTACAGTAGAGTTTTAAATATTTGAATATAGAATACTAAATTGCTTATTATTCGAATTGTTTTCTTCAACGGGCGTATAGTCTATAAATTATGTTTTTAGTTTTTAAACTATAAATGATATAATTATGAAGAAGCCCATTCTTCTTAACTACTTAAGGACTATTCCCTTCAATTGTTAAGGTACTCATCCAAATAAGCATAAGAGAGAAAATGCAATTGATTTTTTTCTCTTTAAGGATACCGTATTATCAAATCGTTATTGTTTTGTTTACTATAAAATCTGGGATAAAGATAAGTAATGTCTAGACGTTGAAACCTTTATTTACTGATCGATCATTATGACATGAAGAATGTGGTCAATAAATCACAATCACATTAAAAGAAAAGTGATATATATATATATTTATTTATTTGACCGGGCATTCCATCTTTATGTATGCAGAAATACAAATATACTTATATAAAACAAAAGAACAAAATGTTTAGTTTTCTAAATTAAATAAAACTACATATTACATATATATAGTAACCGCATTTCAGTATGTACTTATAATTAACGGAAATAACGTAAAATTGATACATACAATAGCAAAATGCATTTCACCTATGCGTAATATATTATATTTTCAAATGCCTTACATTTTTATCTTGTAAGGATTCAGTTAATTATACAGGAATTCAAGTTATAAGACTGCGAAAATTATTTACCAAAGAAATATAAACACGCGGGACTAACTTTTTACTTATCAATAGTTAAATTACTATGAAAAAAAGCTTTAAATTTTTAGAGGTTATAATATTATTTGCACGATTTGGCTATTCCATTTCCGAAAATTTTAGGTGACACGGTATTTTAAATTTAGAATTCCCATAGACTAAACTTTAAAAAACATGTAAAAACAACGACCTCGTGAATAAGAACTAAAAATATCACCTAGTCTGAAGGCGGGACAAAATATTTTAATGATAGACAAGGCGGCGAAATGCTTTTATAATCTATGGTTACATTTAAAAAGTTTATGCATTTCAAATGCCAGTCAGTTCAACCGAAGGACGTATAAATCGACGTGTGATTTTATTACAATATTACAAGTATTTAATGTCTACATATTATGTCTCTGTGTATGTAATCGTGTTTTCAAACCAACGAAAATACCTTGTGGAATATTTTTGAAGTTATACTTCTTTAGGCGCGTTATGAAAAATTGATGAGAGTGAAATTTTACGATGCGCGCGCACCGTGACACAAAATTAACAGAATGAAGTTGCCCACGGAAGATGCTACGGCATTGGACATAATTTTAAAACAACTTTCGAATAATACTAGAATTTATGTTACACTTAATGTAAGAGAATAATAATAAATATTTATTTATTTAATTTTTCAAATGTAAACTGAACTTTATTCACTATAATGACTCCTTTTCCAGTCTTTGATTATTTAATTGTAATTAATTATTTGCATGCAATCAAAAACTATTTTTTAATAATGCCACAGAAGTATAACTTCTAACGCGCGTACATAAGTACACGCACCCTTTTTTTAAATTTCAAGACTTTTTAATAACGCACACAGTTGTTAGCTATGTATTTATATATTTTTTAACCCTTAATAAATCATATTGTAATAAAATTCAAATAATGAGACAACATCCATGAAATTCAAGACACATCAATATTTTATCTGCCCTTTAAATTAACAGTTTTATATTCTGCTGACAGTTAACACATAACATTTATAGTATATTACATAATGACGTTAACAGTGACGCAAAAAACATAATTCACACTCTAAAGAGTATAGACAAAAATATTTAATTTTATTATGTCCGGTGGCAGTTGCGTAACATAACACTAACACTACTGCCACAGGCTACTAATGATGTATGTTTGCAAAATGAAATTATCGCGATAGGTGGTACGTTTTACTTTTATTTCGTTAAGGTAACTTTTTTTAGAGTCTATGGATAGGCTACCTAGCGTCATCTGTGGTTACGGAGATAGTAACTATATTTTTGAGTATATACTTAAGTCACTAAAGATCTGTAATAGAGACGTCCTTCAGCCATTTTGCGGGCATAAAATATTATTATATTAAAGAAATAATTGTATTGGATTAACTTTAGACTGCATATGCCTGAAAAGTATTTCAGTTCCGGAGGCAGGCCCTGCTGTCCTCCGCCAGCCCATACCGGATATGATTTCGCTACTGAACCGTTTCCTCAGTTCTGCAGCAGAACTGGAACTGTGAAAGGTTTGGGTAGACTAAGAGACGAATGTTAGATGTTTTTATCTTTTAAGTAGTAATGAAATTTGCTTAATTTAAAAACTCAAAAATATTACCATTGTTGAGTCATAATTGATTGACACAATTACTTCGGCTAAGACTACCTTTCAATGTGTGTCTTTGACCTACTTAACATAAAATAGTTTTTGCAATATATCATGTCGATATTCTTACTATCAATTCCTATGTTGTAAACCATATCTACGTGGCACTGATTTTCTATAGATAGCGTAGAAAGTATACAATGCACGATAGCGGGTTGATATATTACTTATCTATCTGTTATCTATGGTCCCGTTTACATTATCTGTACCGAAAACATAGCGGAAGTGTACGGGTTACTGAAATTGTAAGATTACATCTTTTTTAATATCTCAATGCTAATATTTACTGTCGCTGCTTCGTCTCGTCACGCAGCGCTTTAACTTTTCTAATAGTTTTAAACTAAATATTCAGGGTAATGCGAGCTAAACCAGTAATTCACTTTCACATTTACGTAAACTGTCCCGAGAACTGAAAATCTATGGCTTTTTTTGACATGTAAGTTGGCGTTTTGGCGGTAAATGTTTTTATTTATCGAATGTTTTACGCAAATATGTATTGCTATTATTTGTAGATTATTATTATCTTGTTTTTAATCTAGTGAAATAGGGCTATCTTTCGATTAATTATTAATTGCGTGATACATAGATTAGTCGTCTTCAGACGTCACCTATTTAAAAAACATGGTGATTGTATTTTTTTCGAGTCGGAATCTTATATAAGTTACTTCAGTGACAAAAAATTGTGCAAATGTTTCAAGTATTTGTTGATAGTATTGTACTCAAATATTAATAATAAAAATAATTCAGATTATATAATCGGAATAGAAAGAAATCAGGGTAAAACTTCGACCCCGGTTGAGAAAGCTCAAAAAAGTAGGGGAAGGTCGGACCTTCACGTTCACATTTTATTTTTTTATTATTTTATTTTTCCATGAATCAATCATCTGCAAGCTTAAATTTATAGTCTAACTATCTGAGATTCATTAAGAAAATGACAAATGATTTCATCTGATGGTTCAACCATAATTATGATTTAAACTAAATCTGGAAAACTACGAATCTACCCCATCAACGGGGCACCTTCGTACAGTGTTGAGGGTACCTTCTACGCTGTGGGTAGTTCCTACGTGCGATTAAAACGACACATATAAATCAAAATTCATTTATTAGCAATGAAATTAAACACAATAAAGATTTAATTTAAATAAAACTTTAATTATAGTGAACAAAAATTAATAGCTTTTCTTAAGAAAACCAAAATTAATTAGTTAGGTATCTTAAATTTAGAATACATTCTTTAATCTTTGGTGCGGATTAGCACTTCTTATTTCGGGTGTGGAGTAAAATTCGTGGTTTTCCTGGCCGTCGTCATTTTGTTTGTTTTATTACTTCTTACAACATGCGTATAGAGTCGAAACCTTAAGGTGTCAAAACGACTTCGAAGGAATCTATTGATGGATTGGTAATTTTCAAAGCATCTGGTTCACAGGCATCAAAATCAACCTTAATAAAGATAATAAAAATAGGTATTAATTACATCGACGATAGCAATGATAGCAACACAGACAAAGTTAATGCAAATATTAGAGCAATTAGCACACTAACCAATCTTTCCTACCTACCAGAGGGTTTAGTCAAGATGCCTTATTATTATTTGTATGTAGCAAGTCGAAAACTTAATTTGTATGAAAACGACAGTTCGTGTCGACAAAATATTTTCTACAAATTTAGTTGTACAATTCGTTCAAATGTGCCCCATCTAGTGCTGTCCGAAAGTACCCATAACTGATAACAAAAAATATAACTTATTTTAATATTAATAGGAAAACGTCAAAATTAAGTATTGGAGAGTATCTAAGTTATTTTGCTAGTTACTGATAGAATACTCTACACGAAAACTTATTTTATCTACGGTAACAAGAGAAAAAACATTGATCAAAAAATTACTTACCGAGCGAAAAGTCTGCCTTAATATTCATCGGTCGAATTTCGCGAAACTTCGTGTTAGTTCGTACCTCGACTCTCCTACAAAAACAAGACTGTACTTTGTTTCGTTCAAGTTTTATTTCGACTATGAATTGCCCGCGTACGAAGGGAACAACTTCCCTTACTTTCGATGTTTTATCTCATTTAAAATTAACTGACACGCCCTTAAGTAAATTATGAATATTGACAGAATAAAGTTCGTGTGAAAAGCATTTTATGTTAAAACTCGGAAGTGTGTCGTCGGCCCGTTAATTTATAATGAAAATCGACTGATATGTATCTCGACTTTTTAATTATCATTAGTTTATTGGACATGTTCAAATTAGCATGTCAATGTGATTATTCAAAACTAATATAAACAAATCTTACTAATTCTATTTTCTGGTTAGGAGGTTTTTCCATGTAGAACGCATGAATTAAAGCGGTTAACAAATAGGATATACTAGGTACGTACCTAGGTAGGCTCAGGGCCCAAATCCAGGAGGTACTAGGAACATGTTCAAAGTACCCTTAACCGACGAGGATGCATGGTGAATGTCATGTGGATCAAGCGAGATAGATATGTCAGGACCTTAGCAAGTGGAGGTCCGTGGTCGCTTCCTATCCCTTAGGAATAGGCGTGAAGATTTAAAAATAAACATGTGTGTGTACGTATGTACACGCGGTAGAAGTTATACTTTGACGTAACAAGATAAAAATCTTTTAAAAAATTTTATCCTTTGCCTTATTCTACGTTTGTAGAAAAAACGACACTAACTATAGAAAAAAGGTATTTAATACATTGAAAGTTTTATTATAATTAATTATCTAGTTAAATAAAGTTTATTTAAATATCACAAAAAATATTTCTACATAATTAAAGAAATTGACATTTTTATTTTAAAATGTTCACTATGCTAATTTCAGGGTGTCGGTTTTATGTGACGGTGTGTGGGTCTCATCATTTACCCTAACGTGCCAAAAGAAGTATAACTTCAAAAATATTTTTGTAATTAATTCTGTCCAGTGTAAATTGTAAATATATATCAAAGAGTACCTTGGATGGCTAAGCGTTATTATTAAAACAATTTTAATATTTCGTTATGTACTGTAATCGTGACAATTGACCACATCTGTCAAATAATCGACTTTCTCGCTGGTAGTTGAAAAAACAGAAACAGTTATGTATGTAAGTTGATGAGCGAAATTTAAATAAACGTATTAGACAAACTTGTAGAATGCATCAAGATAACCCTGATAACTGATTTTACGGAAAGTTACGAGAAGTAATGTAATAAATAAAGGGCCAGCTGAATAATTTAATGATTAACAGCTGACCCGAAAGTCAGATCGACTATTGGATTTGAATTCGGTTTCTATAGACATTAAGTCTATGCATTTTTATATGCAAATGATAAATGACATCTAAAATGACGTTCAGATACCTGCGATCGGGCTTGTAGCAATCACATTTCTGCACCATTAGATACCGAATGGATACTGGATACTATGGTAATAGTCAATAGGTAGATAGTACCAGTGACCCCAGAGCTGGTGTATTCCTCGCTCGAACGAATAAGTATCGCAATACAACGAAGAAATGCTGTCTTTTTGACGTGACAACGACTTATAATTCGATGGAGCCGGCTGCACGCACGAAAAACCATGACTCATGCGGCGTTACCTCGCTCTGAGGCGTTCCATTAAGGCTTGAAGTGCAAGCGAGAGCACTCTTTCCGCGCTCTCGCTTGCACACAAAAATTGACATAATTGTATTTATGCGTACAAATAAATGTAACTTGATCAATTCAATTGTGATTTCCATTTACTTCCTTCTCTATATCCATACAAAATATCTATCTAACAAATAAAATTAAAATTTTCTTTTGAAGAATGCAAATCCTCAGTATTTTCTTATGACGTTGTCACGTTCAACTATCGTCAACTTTACAGACAACCGATTTTTGGAGTTTACTCCTTAAGAAACGATTTGAGTTATAAGGCCCGGTACGGAAATTTTATGAGGAGTAAAATCAAGTGTAACACGAAAAGTTGAGGCGTTATGTAGAAAGAGACAAATGGATTGAACGTGTAAAAGAATGAGATGGAATACATTACACAGACTTTTCTATTTTGAATTCACGTTTTGACAGCCACGTTACAACATTGTCAGTGTTGACAGGTGTAAAAAATAAAAGTAGATTGTCTAGCGTGCCATAGAGTTTTGTCAATAGTAATGGTCAGTGAAATTAAAACTAAAAAGATTGTTCATTCTTATTCTTCTCTTACTATAAAGGTAACTTTGGTCACAGAAAGAAAATCCTATTTGGGCATAGATGATGTAGGTACGTTTTATTACTACTACAAACATTTATATTATAAAAACATATATTCTTACCACCTTTAGTATGAAAATATGGTCGACAGCCACAGAACATTATCGCCATTTTATCGTTCGTAAGGAGTAAACTCCAATCGTGCGTCGTAGCTGACACACACACACACTTTTTTACACGCTTTATATTAGCTTCACCCGTATGTATGTATGTATGTATGTAACCGACTCCTTCGGACTCGATTTTGACCCACTTTTACCGGGAAGATTTAATTCAAACTTTGCGTACCTGTCAAAGATCGATGACAATGCAATAATCCGAAAAAAAATGAAAAAAATAAAAAAATTTAACTTAAAAAATAAAAAATATGGCGCTCGATAATATGGCACAGAGCGCCCCACGCTTTTTCACAATAATACCAGTATTTTTTGTTCATTACCATTTTCAGCCTAAATTAGGAATTATTTTTCACTTTTTAGTTTGATGTGCTTTAAAAGTGTGTTTTTTAGTTTTTTTAAACTATTATTTATTTTTTATTTTTTAGTTAAATTGTTTTTTTTTTCGACAATTTTTTTTTTAAGTTTCAATGCATATCGCTAAAATGGACCTAGTATAAAAATAATATAATATTTTATATCAGAATCATAGAATTCAAACAGCCCGTAGACTTCAAACAGCCCGGTACTTTATGTTTCATATTTAATTGTGCCACCTGCGTGGTCAAAAAATTAGGATTTTCTGTATTCTTTATAGATTTGTGTGAATGATTTTCTACTTATATCCTATTGGAATTAAATTCCATTAATACGGTTTATTCATACAATTGAGCTAAGACATGTACTACAGCTTTATAGAAGACATCTATTAAAAAGTCCGCGATATCATATTAAGTCAAACAAAAAATTTATTACCGAAGAAAGCTTTATGATATAGAACATCTTGCTACGACCGAATTAATGCGGGTGGAACAGCAGAGCACAGCTAGTCAAATATAAAATTTTCCGCCATTAACTAGCCGAAACGTAAGTTTAGTAGTATAAATAGATTCCGAGTAAAACAGGTTCAATCCGGTTATCTATACGCGGAAATATAAAAAATCCGCTATTCTGCATACGTTCAAAAATTATAGTAGCTTACACCTTACGTTTAAAGATACTAAAACAATACTATGCGATAGACGGACTTAAAACCATGAGGCCCCATTTACGAATAGGGCCTTTACAAAGCTTATAAACTTATTTGAAGCTATTTACATTGATATTAACATAGCACAAATGCCAAAATATTTATGTACCGGCATTTTTACCTATTCAACATTTAGGCGGTCAAGTACAAAGCATGTCTTACTTTAGTTTGACAAATCAATGTTACTCGGGGCCTCTACAGATTATAATACGCCCATAAATTAAAACCACTTTCAGAATCTAGCCTTAATCTAAGCCTAGCAAATTCTGAGGTCAGCGACTTAACAAAAAACTCCTTGCACGTGCTCTCGTACAATTCTATTAATTAAATACTCGTTTCGATATATGCTTTTGTCTCCTGTATTAGAAAACGTATGGAACTAAATAAATTTTGTATTTCTTTAAACGTTTTTGAACAGTATGAAAATAACACAGGCTCCACTGACCCTAAAAATCTTATTTATATAACATTTTAACACATGGAACAAAAAATCTGCTAATATGGTGGCTCGAATCTGGATGTATTTTTTTACCTATAAACAGTATCAAGAACTTTTATTACAGTAGATATAAGTTTAATAGTAAAGTAGAACATTTTTTGTGACTAGTTGTGATGATTCCTTGTGATTTAGGACTGACTACAAAACTGCACAGATCGAAGACTCGATATATAAGAAAATAAGATTATTTTTAATCTATAGAGCAATTGTTCCGTTAAGAATAAGTATAGCACAAATATTATGGCATGGAAAAGGTCACCCGTATTGGTCGTTTACCATCTGGCATAAAACTACACACCACTTAACGACAGGAAATATAATGTAGGTCTCATTATACATATATTTTGTGTCGGTAAATTACGTAAATATATGAAATGTCAACGGCACAGGTGGAGGTGGAGGACATGTCGAAAACGTGAAAAAACCGGATATTTTGCTCTGATTATCAAGTTCAACGTTTCGTGCAGGATATGCATTTAACTGTACATATTTAAGTTTTTTACGATCCAATGCAATTGGAAACTAATGAACCATGACTGTCAAATGGCTTGTGTTAACACGAATATAAGCTATTTTACAAAATAGAGCTGTGTTAGCCGAGCTTCAGAGTACGATTCTTATCCCTGAGGTACGAAAACTAATATATAAAGAGACTATGGATACAGGTGTTCGCATCATCTCGACGTCCGTCGTTCTACAACAGTTTTTGCCGCGCACTACGATTTGGAACGAGCTACTCACTGAAGTTTTTCCAAACCAATTTGACCGAGGGTCCTTCAAGAGCGTACCAGTTCTTAAAAGGCCGGCATCAGCTCGCTAGCCCTTTGGTATTGAGAGTGTCCATGGGTGGAGGTATCACTTAACATAAGATGGGCCTGCCCGTTTGCCGCTATAGAAAAAAATGCAATGGACTACAAGTCTATGTGCGCATTTAACACTTGCACGTACAGTGAATAAAAACATCGTGGGGAAACCGTTGTGCCTTAAACCGAAAATGTCGACGTCAGGCACAGAAGGCTGATCACTTACTTGCCTATTAGAAAAGAAACACGAAACAGATACCTGAGGCTCCGACTTAAAAGCTTAGTATCTCTATATTACTATTTTTTAAATATGTCATGTTGTGGAATATATATATATATATTAGGAAAGCTCAGCACACCTCAAACATAGCACACAATACTTATAAACCGTGATATGTCCATTAATATTTGAACGCATAATATAAAATTATCTTTATATAACCTGTATACTAATTTCTTTTTAATACATGCATACTCTCAGTTAATTTGTTGAATTAAAGACATAATTATAAAGCTTTTAGTGCATTTCGCTTTTTGGTTTGAGAGAATTATCATGTATAAGTCTTCTAAGTTATAGAAAACACACAAGCTTTTAAATAGGTAAAACATACACACATTGGTACTAATAATGTTACTTTATACGGATTCTTTCCACATTTTACGACTAAATACTGGGTCAACGCGGGCAAACGAGAAAAACAATTCGTAATACGATACTTGGACTACATGTGCGATGTCAATGTGTTATAGGCTAAATTAAGTACTAGATAACGCAAGTACTTAATGGACCTAGATTTAATAGTGTGTTTTATTTACGCAACTATCATTTAATTAAAGAGCAGGTCTAGTGGCTAGTGGTTTAAGCGCGACTCTTCCTTGAGGTCGTGCGTTCGAATCATCGAATGGAATTTTCTATATGCACAATTAGCACCTGCTCTTACGGTGAATGCAAACATAGTGAGGGAACCGGAATGTCAGACACATTAAGCTGATCACCGATTTATATATAAAATAAAAAAATATAGAAAGGGTTGTAGCTCAACTTGATTATTATTATTATATCATTTAATAAAGCATTTCATTATCACAAATAAAAATATATAAAATTAAAAAATATTTTTGTTTATTTTTTCAATAATTAAAAGTTATTTAAATAAAATTAATATTTAATCAGTACAAAAACCGAAATCATTATATAATTTAGTTTCATCAATAATAGAAAAATAATAAATACAGTGTTTTGATCTATTTAATTTTGTTAATTAATATTAATATTTAATATATGAAATATACTATATATATAATATATATTAATAGCCTTAATGTATTTTATTAAATAGCTTTAAATTATACGTCAAAATATGGTGATCATTCATGGGTGTTTATAGTCACGTGATTTTTATTTAAATTTCATCAATTTTTAATTGTTTATAATTAATAAAAGATTATTTTCAAGCTTTTCATTAAAATCAATATTATTAAAATAGTTTTAAAAAACATAAAAAAATAAAAATTTTTTTTTTTAAAACCCCAATTAAAACAAAGGAAACGCTGCAGTTTTGCCAAACTATTATTTAGTGATATAGATGGCGCTACCACCTCAAATTTAGTTTAGTTTTATATTATCATCCCGACAACGTTATCAATCTTATCGACCCGTGACTTTGCAAATTGTATATGTGTATAATCGTAACTAAAACCTTCGTAACCATGGTAATGGTAACATATTTAGTCCACGTTTTATAATAAGGCCGTCAGACTTTACATTTTGCACCGGCTAATTGATTAGGTTTGTAACTTATCCAATCCAGGACGTAACAGATAACACAACTTACCTTATTGTGTAAGCGCCATTCTTATCATGAAAGTACTTGAATTTTATGAAATTCATCGACCCACTTAAATTTTTTAACATTCAATTTTACACTTTATAAATACACTAGAAATTAAAAAAACAACTACGTTATCTCGCCAATTTATTGTTGATATTTGGGAAAGGAATTCCACAAAAATGAGACTGGAATGTGGAATCCAATGGAAATCTGGGAGACTATTGACTTATGTGTAAATCAATTTTAACAACGCTCATAAAGAGTAAAGAGCCTCTGATACAAATACTATTATTGTTCCAACGCTTAAAGATGTTAGAAAATGTCGCTTTTCTTTTTATGACAAATATTTTTGTAACTGGCCATCATTTATAAATAAAATACTTTTTGGATTCTTTTTACACATGTATGTGATATATTATTGACAACACTGAACGAAATAACACTTACCAAAGTTCTAAGGCTTGTTTGATTCGGCGTTATCTCACGGATTAGTGGGGCGGGCTATTTACGACCGTGCTAAAAATACACCACAACAGATTACGGACGGTAGGATGAATCGAATCAGCCGCGAAGGTATTGTTTTATTGACAAAGTGTATAAGAGAAATTAAAGATTTATTTTACTGGCATCAAAATATATACTAACATTATAAAGATGTAATGTTTGTGGCGTTGTACGGAGTAATCTTTGGGTCTACTGAATTGATTTTGAAAATTCTTGTACTTGTAGTCCGATTAAAAACAAACCGAGCAGCGTAAATGTTTGTTACAAACGCTTAACGATAAGAGATGTATGATTGTGTACTAGAGTAAAGCTTGATAATGCCTACAAAAAATTCAGCGACAGCATGTTGAACTTATAAGTTCCAAAAAGTAGCCCACGGGCACAGGTCAGTTAGTTTATTCATATAGGTAATGTACACCTATGAAAGTCAATTAAAATTGTCCAAAGTTTCAGACAGTTCTCAAATAAAGGGAACTGACTGGAAGAACTAGCAAGAAACTCTCCTTCCTCCACGAATTAAAGACCAGAGAAAGACCTACGTACAGCAGTGTGAGTGCTTTGGCGTGATGAAACAACTGAAAAAAAAATTCAGTGGCGCCTTTCTAGGTCTGGACCTCAAAAAGTCAAAAGTCAAAATCATTTATTCATATAGGTAACACAATGTACACTTATGAACGTCAAAAAAAAGAAAATACATATTCAGATTCAGATTTCTATATCTGTTTCACGGTCTTGTCAATCTAATAGGCTCGAGCGAATGTTAAAAGCGCACACAAACAGAAAGTCACCACTCCAGCACTGCTGGGAGCAAGCCATTCATAACTTAATAATATGGATAGATTCCTTTATCAATAGTTCTTCATAGCAATACAATACATATAGCTATAAAATTATTAATGTTTCATACAAAAATGTATTCGTTTCGATCATATATACTTTTAATTCGCGTGTAGAATTTGTATATAAAGCCAAATCTTTTGTAAGGTCTACGATGTTTTTTCTATGTAAAATAAGTTTCTGTCCGTTTTATAATAAGTTCAGACATGTTAATTATACAACGGCCTTGCTTTCGGCTTCATAATATTGGGATATGTTTAGTATGAATACATTCCGACCATGCTACCCAAAAGTAATAAAGTATTGATATTATTAAGAAAATATCGCAAACAAGTCTTCACCATGGGGTGCAATGTGCAACTTACGACATTTTGTATGTAACCTATAAAATAATTCCAGCCAAATTTCTATAAACATATCTTTAATGAAACTAGTGGTAAACTTATTAAAATTACTTAAGCTTTTTAGTAGATTTATAAGCCACCAATGGGAAGCTAAACTTTCACTGCCTAAGTTTCATTAAATCAGATGTTTTCTGGACATTGAATTAAGCTGCTCCATTCATAAGGTATTTTTATTATCTTTTAACTAACCGTTACACATTTTTTGAGGAAATATATTATTAGAGGATTAGTGAAAAATCCTAATACATATGAAGATTTATAAAATAACTAGCTGACCCGGCAAACGTTGTTTTGCCATGTATATTATATTTCGGTTGATCGTACAGGAGTGTAAATTAGGGGTTGTATGAATAAAACATAAAACAATAAACATCTAAAAAAAAATGTTTGGGGTGGACACCCCTTCTCAATTATTAGGGGTTTGATTGATAGATAGTGGCCGATTCTCAGACTTACTGAATATGAAAATAAAATTTCATAAGAATCGGTCGAACCGTTTTGGAGGAGTATGGGAACGAACATTGTGACACGAGAATTTTATATATTAGATAATAACATAGTAACTTTACTTGTAAATTCATTAATTATTTTTAAATTTAGTTTTCTGTTTAAATTCAAATGCAGACATTAAAAATCTGTTCACTTTGTGTGTATTGCGACTTTAATACTGGCGAAGCCGCGTTGTCGGGTTAAGCTGCGCAGTAATGGCGGGTCGCTAGAAGTAATATCGTTAGACCTTAAGTCTAGCTTATCCTATTAGGTCTCCTTTGCTGGGTCGATAGCCAAGCGAAGATAGGTTAGGCGCAGTTGACCCGCCTTTGTCTAGTTCACGTCATAAAACACCGTTTGGATGTAATAGCCCAAATGGGAGTGCGTTCACCTAATAAAACTAACATTGCGACTAGCAAATATTTTGATTAGTGCTTTCCGCTATACATTTTAATAATTTTATTGTTATATCTGATGGATATATCCGATGGTAAACTCGTATCTGACTGTTAAGGTTTTTTAATAATAAAACCGGATTGTTTTACCGGATTTAAGTTATGTACTTACAATTATTTTTCATAACGCTACAGCTGTGATACTTTTTGACATTCAACACCTTTTGTCTTCAGTCACCGTGACCACGCACGCTGTAAAGCACGCGAAACGTGGGTTAAATATAAAAATAATGGAAAATTATGAAAAATAATTGTAAATACATAACTTCAATCCGGTAAAAAATTGTTTTATTATGAAATGTGTGAAATTTATGTCAATAAAAGACAATACTATGTTAAGGTTTTATTTATAAGTACATATATTTATATATATATATATATATAATTGAATTGCAGTTCGTTTGTCTCGCTAAAACTAGAGAATGGCTGGACCGATTTGGCTAATTATTGAATTGAATGATTTGTGGAAGTTCCGGGAAGGTTTATACGGTGGGAAACATAAATAACAAGTAAAGAAAAATCCTGAAACGACAATTGAATTTTCCAATAAAAACTGTTCCGAGCTGGGGAGGGGAATATTTGATGTCTTTTGTCTTTTGAGGAATAAAAAATTGTCACTTAGTTCTCTTATATTTATAGACACCTTCAGCAATTTTTGTTTCAAAGCTGTAGTATGTAGTCCGATCACTTCGGTCTATTTTTAAAAATGTTGTTTTAAGTTTTGATACAAATATATGTAGATGATGTACGAAATCTCGCACTATACATATAAAATCTGGGATAAGATCTCAGACCTCATAATAACGATTAACGGCGTTCTGGCTTGCATCCTTAGATAGTCTAAAATTTTGTTCCATGTTTAAAAATAGACCTGCCATGATTTGACACGTCACGTAGACAACAAATCTCCTATTTTCAGTTTCTTTAATGTTTGTAGTCAGTTGTATGTAAGTCAGCTGTAATAGTATTTTCTATTGCTTTTATTGAAACACTATCTCAAAAGAAATAAATCTGTAGTGACGAAAAGTATGATTGATTGTGTTATCATAACGCATTCGTTATGACGCCGGGTTTATCTTATTACATTGAGACCCACGTTTAATTTAACTGAAATGCCTGAAAGTTTTCTTGAATTTGTAAAAATGCAATAAAGTTTTAATTGGTTTCTAGTAATTTAATAAACTACGAAATTTTAAGATTATACTTTGGGATAAATATTCATGCGAATGTTTACATATTTCGCTAGTAACAATATATAAGTTCGAGAAAGCAGCCCATCTTCAACAGTCCCGTGACCCTAATAGCATATGAAATTAAACTATTATTTCGGCGGAAGTAAAACTAGTGTTATACGCTACGTACCTTTATTTCAAAGCCACAGAATACCTTAGGTAAGTGTTAACGTAAACTGTATAGTGGTTTAACCCTGAAAACGTAACAGCATCTGTATTTACGAATTAGTTATGTTACACTAATGCCTTCATTAGATATTAATAATGGATTGAATTAATATTACAATATTATTGATGATTAGATAGCGCTTTTCTGACCAACCTTTCTAGTGATAACAATTACTTTAAAACTAGTTATAAAATATATTCCAATTATCTGTGAATTATATAACAAAATTGGTTTGGAAGAGGAAAAACAACTGCAAGAAATTACCAAAATACAATTTATGGTTTCATGTCATGTTTAAAAAAAATCAGTGGCCTTTTTAGGTCTGGGCCTCAGATTTCTGAATCTGTTTCATGATCACTAGTCTTAGGAAAGTAGGTGATCAGCCTCCTGTGCCTGACACACGCCGTCGACTTTTTGGGTCTGAGGCAAGCCGGTTTTTTCACGATGTTTTCCTTAAACGTTCGAGCGAATGTTAAATGCGCACATAGAAAGAAAGTCCATTGGTGCACAGCTCGTCATGTTTAGTTCCTTCTTTATTTGTGAATTTAAAACCTGTAGTTTTGCTGTATTTGATTTGTTGAATCATACCTTTTGTTACTAGACTTTTGATAATGAAGTTATTTAAGATAACGAATTGTCGCTTGACTAAGCAACGAGGCTTAGTTCTTCTATACCTAGGTCCGAAAGATTCTTCATTCCCACGTTAATTCTATGCCAATATGCACTGTCTAAATCAGCGTGCGGTGGCACTGCGTAAGTCATTATCCAATTGTTATGTAAGCCGGCGACGACCTAAAATCAAATCTGGCTACAGACTGCCGATGTGTGCCACTACTTACAGCGGTGACCGAATGGGAACGACAAATTTTTAATACGGATGGAATATTTACGCACTAAGTTAAGAAATAAAAAACACTAATGCTGAAGTCATGATTATGGTATAGGCTGAAGTGACGTAAATAAAAAGGGAAGTGCTGCTGCTAAAATGTCAGCCTAAAATACATAAGATAATAATCGATGCGATCCTACAGACAATTAATGCCAATACTCGTTCAACAAGATAGAATCTTTTTAATTTATTTTTTAGCAGTTAAGTTATTTGATATTGACGAGGTTAGTATTTATGTAAAATATACTGTTTTTTTAATTACACAAAAATAAGATTTTTAAAATAATCGCTGTGTCACTAATATATGTAAATATATATGTATAATAATATATTATAATAATATATGTAATACTAATATACTATGTTTACATTATGCAAACGACCCTACAAACTAAATGAGGAGCTTAGCTTTTATATTTTTTCAATATCCATTTGTATACAAATAGCTGAAAACCAAAAATACTGCATTTAAATGAGCGTTTCGCTCATCGCTCCTAATATAACCGAACCCTCTAATGCGGCTAAATAGTAAAGTGCATTTGACTTTGCTGCGAGGTAGATTTCAAGGGTATTTAGAATGTGGTCAGGTTACTTTACTTGTATTTTAGCAATCGATATTCAATACAGGTGTTACTTTATATTAAGTGGAATATTTTAAATTTCTCTAGCGTCTATTTTTTGTGAAAACGGGACAGCCCATAACGGTAAGACATATTTGTAATGCTAGAAAAAATCCTATAGTAAGGAAAATACTCGAAAACGAGTTCGGCATGCCGGCGTTTAGGTATAAATGATGTAACTTGGTCTTGTAAAAACAATGCCTTAACACATAATAGTACTTAGATATCAAAATGTATCAAGACAGAATAATCTATTTGTGTATATGGCGACCCCATCTTTTATTTTAAAGAATATAAGAAATTCTTAGGTAAAACTGCCGACGCTGATTTGTGGTATTTGGAATATATAAGTTAAGCAACCTTTAGAGAAAATTTTCCATGTGTGACCACGTGCATTTGGTAGCCGTTCTAAATTCGACCGGCTTTTATACATATATCTATACTTCATATACATATCTCTAAACGTTTCAATACCGTCAAACTAATTTATACTATAACTATCAAAATATAATCTATCTAATACCTGTCTTTGCTTGATTTAGTGGTATAATGGTTTTAATTAATTACCGACGCTGTTTGAATCGGTTATCGTTTCAAAAAGTCCACCAATCGCAAACAACTTTCCCCCTGCTTCCTTATAAATTAATCTTTGAATATATAGTAATTATATTCCATCACAAATTTAGTAGACGACTCTTAGTACTGCTTTATACAAATATTAAAAAATATAAATGTTCACTGGGCGTTTTTCTTCCATATACATTAGTTGGCAAGGTACATACAAAATAGTTAAACTGTTGCTCTTAAATAAACTTTCAGGAAGTGAAACAGGACAGATATATTTGTCATTGACGAATGTGGTCAAACTGAAAATGTAGGGCGTTTTACTCTACTCCTTGTAAGAACAAAATAAGTAACGCGATTAATGAATATTATTAATATCGTTATAATCAACCAGTTATAATTTATTAAAGAAAAGTAATTTTGTTTTCGATTTTTAAAAAGATTCGAAATACGAATTTCGTTTTTAAATTTTCATTTACAGCACTCATACAAAATGTACAATAAATATTAATAGACTGCACAATCTCTTTAGACTTCAATGAAATAGGTTTTGTCATAGACAATACTAATTCAATACCATCTAAGCAAATTAAATTAAACCGACGCCAAGGAACTAGGAAGGTGTTAGGTAATGAGTTCTTTGGAAGATTTCTTACATTCATATCGTATAAATTCTACAGTTCAAGTAATTTACAATCACTTTTAAGGCCGTGCGGTTTTCAATTAAATCTTATGAGAAAACTAGGCATGTGTTAAAATTGACAATGTACGTCGGCACACACTAATTTGATAGTTATAGTTAGATGACGTCATAACTTTTGTTAAAATAAAATAATAATTATAGAGTCAGCTTTTCTATGAAATCGTAATAGTCGATCACATAATTTAATATTTCTTGTATCTAACATGTAATAAGCAATAAAGCTTATCCACACGACTTTAAATAAAAAAACCGTAAAACCGTGTATTGGATAAACCATTGAGTACATTATGAAAGTTACCGATTGAAAAAGAAAAATGATTCAAACAAGATATCGATCTGTAAACATGTTTATTAAACTAAGATGTTGTTGTACAAATAATTAATTGTTGTATCCATAATCGCGGTAACTAATGACCATAGATAAAAAATGTAGAAATGTGTAACCACGTGTACGCTGTGTCGCCAAATAGAAAAATTGTGAGATTATTGACCTAGAGTTGCGAGGAAAAAAGGTAATTATAGACAATTGCCAGACATTTTAGTATTTGTGCTACAATTTTTGCCAAAACATATTTTTAAATGATTGAAAATTCTTTGTTTTATTTTTCATATCGTTTATTAAAACGTAAAAACCTTTTACAAATGTAAGCTAAGCTGAAGCTGATATTTGGTTCATATAACATTGAAATTTATTACAATTAAGCATGTCTTTCTTTAGATAATGTTTAATATGACAACACTCTCACACATTCTCACAGTCTTCATTCAAATCGGTAACAATCGTATTAGGAGCCGTCAATAGCGTGGAATACTTACCGCGTGATAGCATTGATGTATTCTGGTGTTTACAGCGACTGAAATAGTTTTGTGACGAGCTACTGCCAAGTGGTTGTGACGTAACGGTTCAATAGATTCGTAATGCTTGAGAAATTACTTGGGTTGATTCACGACAGACGTTTTAAAATATGCTTTTATTTTGAGTCTAGACTTTTACACCGCCTATATGAGTTAAACGTTTTTGAAATATTTTAGTATTCCCTGCCCCCTAGAGCAATTTTGGCCGAGTGTCTTCACCTTGCGACTCTCATCCCTGAGGTCGTAAGTTCATATAACGTGCGCATATAACACTAGCTTATACAGTGAAGGAAATCGTGAGGAAACCGGCATGCCTTAGACCCAGAAATTCGACAGAGTGAGTCAGGCACAGAAAGTCACCTCAGCCTTTCTGAGCCCTGTGATTTGAGCCTATCAGAAAAAGCAAATGATCACGAAACAGATATATAAATCTGAGGCCCGGACTTAGATGATTGTAGCACGACTGCTTGCTGTTCCCTGATCGCAGAAAATAGACAATTGTTTTTAAACCGACAAAGGGGTTGGTTATCTCATATTTTTAAAACAATGTTATGCATGTACTTTTACAGTCAAGGAATTTGTTAAACAAACGATACTTATAAATTCGTCTGAAGCTTTAATATTTTATTAAGTTATATTTACTTAACGTACAGAAAATTTTAAATAACGCGTAACTGACGGTTGTTCGTATGAATAAGCAAGCCTTTCCGAAATTGTATTTAATAAAGATCTGTATTTTAAATATAGAAAGGATAAATAGATATCTTTATTCCCATTGAAACGTCTTAAGAGACATCTCAATAAACAGTATTGTTCTATAAAAATATCAGATAATATGCATGTAGGGAAAAGATATGAGAAAGACAAGATGACCTTATATTGTTTTTGATACTCCGTTTGTATGTTGTTTTCCTTTGAATGTCTTAAATATGTATACACTTTTCTTTCTTGGGTTTCTCATTTGAGGCTATACTTAGATGATATTGATTACCCAGTCAAGTCCTAGATCAGGCATTAGATGACAATATGATCAATCAAAACACCCAAATATACAGTATTTACGATATTCTTAACCTACAGAGTAATAATAATAATTAAAAATTCATGAATAGAAAATTATAACAAATTTAACAAGTTTGGTCGTTGGCAGCATTTCCTCGCTGTATTGCGATACATATTCGTTTAGCTAGGAAAGCACCAGCTCTGGGCTAAATATATAAACATAATAAAAAGAACTATACAAAATGCAAAATATAATCGAACATCCGGGGTTATTCACCATCTATTGACCACTAAGTCACGAAGGCGGTTCGTTAATACATTATATAGTAGAATAAAAACATAGGTAATACATAAACTATATTATTGCCATGAAGTGGGTAAGCAAAATCAATTAATAATAATCTTTATAGCATATAACTTCACTCTCCGATGTAACTCAAATGATATCAACTCCCTAGAATGGAGAAAATTTAAATTTTATTCCATTGAAAAATCAATGGTTGCGCAATTACCTATCTAAAAGTGATTATCGCTATCAAATGCCAATAACTTAAACAGCAAGGGGTCAGATAATGGACAATTTCATCATAGGTCTCGAATCCAAGACGGAAATCGATTCGTATTGATTAACGTAATTACGATAATGCCTCTTATCTGAAACGGTTAACTTTTGTGTTCGATCCGAGAACAAAATTTCACTAGAGGTCAAATGTTTTGTTTCAAGTGTTATTTATTGGTTGTATCAACGTCACAACATATATGGGATTTTAAAATCCAGTCTAACGAAAAAAAATGGGAATTTGTACTTGGTTAAGCTAACAGATTTTTTCGATGTGTTCTGGAATTTTCTATATTTATTTTTAAGCTCGATGGATAGAAGATTAGTCGTATGGTCCTAAGATTTTAATGACGCTTAAGTTAGTTCGAAATTAACTCTGAATGGATAGGATTCAAAAGATTATTTATTAAAAGCAATTGACAGATAATATGTAAAATATATGGACTTGTTATCACAACCACAAATCATTCAGTTCATTTAGTGACCCACATTACACGTAAATGGATAATTATTAAGATTTCGACGGCGGCGATGCGATACAATGATATGTTAAGATGTAGAATTATAGGTCTATCTATCTAAAAAGATGTGTCAACTTTTTTAAAATTTTCATTATAATACAGGCTTTTTGTTTTTTTGGGAATTCATATAATTACATGCACAATTAATAAATTAACAAATTCGGCCTAAACTGGGTAAAGGTTCAGTAATGAATAAAACCTACTTAATGCTTTTCTTGAAGCACGACTGAGATAAGTTTTCACAAAAATTTTTTAGTATAAAACCATGGGGGGTTTACCCACGGCCCCGCCGACTGAACAATTTTTTTTCCCCGGGATATTTTAATCATTATAATTTTGGGATTCATATAATACATGCACATTAATAAATAACTTCTAAACCTTAAAGGTTCAGTAATGCTACTTTGCGAGCGTGAGATAAGTTTTGATAGATTTATCGACTATAAAAATTATTACCATTAATAAAAAATTTATATTGTCCGTTTTTATACGCTCAACGTTAGCTGTGAAAAATACCTATGTAATATAATGTAATACGTCCTAGCCTATGTAACAAATTTAATTTATTTAAATGTGAGTTAATATGTTCTAGCACGATCTTGTAGTAGTGTTATCTCAATATATTCATAAAAATGAATCGCAAAATATATGACTATGCCCAAAACTCGAATACGGCTGGATGAATTCGAGTATTTTTTATTTATTTATTGAACTCTGAGGGAGGTTTTTATGTAAAAAAAAAAAAAAATATTGAATAAGGTTTGTAGGAAGCATAGAGAAATGTTTCATATGTAGGTATGTAGCTGCTAAAAAGGTAGGCTAAGTAATAAATCATATTAAGGTGAAAAGAAGTTCGCGGGGAGATAACTTACACAATGTACTTATATTTCTAAGAATATGAAACAAATTTGTGCCAAACATTCATTAAACTCAGATTTCTCTATTACTTATTTCCAATACATACCAAAATCAGATGTGTTGTTTGAATAAATTCGTTATTTCGAAAGGATATACATGCAACATTGTATTACCCGCTCCAATCGATAACGTATCGTAAAATATGTTTATATAATAAAATTATGTATCAGTAAATGAGCGAACATGGAATTAAGTATGTCAAAAAGTAGGCGTTATATTTAATATAAAGACTGAAACGTACGTATTCCAATAAGATTGCAAGATATTAAACATATATACTAGCAACATATTATATGGATTCGTATATACCTACTGATAAAAGCTTTACTTTTAAAAAAAACTTGATAATATTAAAGTTCATATTTTCCAGACTTCAAATTTGGTTCTGGGTCTTAAAGTCTTAAATTTAATTAAGAAGATGATTTACGACGTTTTGTTATTTTTATTTGCTATCAAGAATTTATGAGCTATAAGATTTTAAAAGCTTTTCTTAGAATACTTACATTATCTGTTCTTCTGTTAGAAATATGTTTAGTTGATTGACAGTTAATGCAGCTTCATTGATTTTTATTGAAACTAAATCATGTTAAGGAACTCCCGAAAACCATTAAGTCAAAGGAACACCCAAATTCGTTAATTTTTTTTCATTTGACCACAGTTTATAAATTCACGTTACCTACAAATATTGCAGATGGAAAAATATATTTTTCTATTTATTCATAATTTAGATCTTAAAAAATATTATTGAATTAACTGTCATACGTATGTGTATGACGTAGTTTGTATCTAGATTCAAACAGATGAACGGGTTCTTGATCTTTATTACTCATTGCGATAAACTTCAAAGGGAGATGACAAATAACTTTTATATCACCTAAATTAGTCTGATTGCAAATATTCATACCAATCAGACTCTTAAGACCCCGGTAGTGTCTAAGTAGAGACAAATTCTAGCTTTTATGGACTTGCGGCAACATCACAACACTAATTAAACAATATGAAGTTTGATGCTAAAACCACTTGAAGCAATTGAGAGTTGTTAAAAAACCGCCTCAGTCAACTGTCATGTAATTGGCGGGAAATTTTCGACAGGTCGTAATTTAAACTGTGGATTTGCTGTCTATGTCTGTATGATAGAGAAAATAGTTAAATTTTGAGGTTAATTATAATTTTTTTTTGGCGTCAATTTCAATGATTGTAATTGGTTTGATTTGAATTTTCAAAAAAAAAATGTTTATTAATAATTGATTGAATTTCTATTATTTTATAACCAAAAAATCTTTAACAACGTCCACTATCCAATTAAATATTTAATGCACGATAAAAAAAGTAAAGTATTCCTAAAAGCATTGACTTGTTCAACTTTTAATTGGCATAAGTAAAGGGTCGCGATTTAAAAATGTGGCCAAGTGTGTCTGTTTGCTTAATATTAAAAATAAACTTAAGTTTTTTAATTGTACCGGTTTTCAAAGCCACCTGGTTGTAATGACCCTAAATTAAAAACAAAATTGTTACAAATATTTGAAATGTTTTTGATAACGACATGTTCATAATTTACTTTTTTAACGTTAATTTTATTATTATCTGAGTATTTCATACTAGTACTTAAAAATATTAATATCTTTAAGCACGCTTTTTGACAATTGTTTTTCGTGTTTTATGTTTTTTTTCCATAACAATATTAATCTATTTTTATAATCTATCGTTATAAAGGTTATTATAACGAGGTTTTTATTTCGTTACATAGAAATAAATAATACTAATAAATATTAGAAAAATATACAATCTTATTTTTAAAAATAAGACCTGACTCAACTGCCATTTTTTTTAAATATACAAATATTGATCTCTTAAAGTGCCTACCTACGCCTAGTTCATTGAGCAAATCAGTTTAAATGATATACATTGCGCGGCTGTTTGATCTTGTAGTGACGTGATGTTTTATATTGGTATCGATAAAAATTATCAGCATAAGGAAAGAACACTTGGGTCGTGGGTTTCAACTATATTTAAAAAAATCTTCAATTTTTTTTAATTTTGGTAAAGAGGGTTCATGAAAGTACACGTTCTGTTCTTCAAGTCAGAGACAAAAATTACATAAATTATCAATATTTCTTAATAATTAAAGTAATAAAGTTTTGCTTTGCGTGTGGTCGGGTGTTGGACGAATTTCACGGTCGAATAAATTTTATGGTATTTCTGAACGTTTGTGTGTTAATTGTAAATCGAATGCTTCTCATATCGACCATTGACTGCAATATCAATTTCATTTTGGATAATATAAGAATAAGAAAGAGTTAATTAACTCAAGTACAGATTCGATATGATATGACCGAACAAATGAATAAGCTTGATAATATTATAATTAATACAATACTACTGGACTGATGACTGCCCAAATATATAATATTACTAGCAGACTCGGCCAAGCGTTGCTGTGGCTAAGGTTTTTTGTAATATTACATAGTAGTAAACTATTCAAAGGAAACGGCAGGAAAACTACAGTCATGGGGATCACCATGCTTTTTTGGTGGCTATGCCATTAAATTGTAGCTTATGTGAAACGTTGGTACTTTCAACGCAGCGCCATCTGTTAGAATTGTGTCAAATAATAAACAAATAATTTGCAATAAAATTACATTGCGGTTATAAATTAAGATGTAAGCTATCCTATCTTTTAAGTTGGATCAAACTACTCACGGTGTGCAAATTTGATTGATATTGGTTCGGTAGTTTAGGAGTCCATAGCGGACTAACAACGTGACACGTAATTTATATATATTAAGATTATAAAAAGTATAGGAAGAATATTACCCATGACCGCTGTTAAGATGCTTTCATAGCAAATGAAAAACACATACGTTATTTCATTAGACAATGTTGTCTTACAAATCGTATTTTATTGATAATTGCTATCTAAGCCTTGGCCTGAATAATACAAGAATATTTAGATGTTAGGACTATTTGGAATATGTAATAATTGTCTTTATTTGGTTTTCAATTATTTCAAAGTAAAATTTTTATAGAAATTTTAAAAATGATAGCGTGAATGACAGTTGAAAAAATTATATGCTGCTATACTGTTACTAGATGTAAGTATTTGTATGTAACATCTACCATGTTGTAAGAAAACACTGCGTGCGTCAAATAAGACGAAACGGGGACTAATTTCTTCCTTAACATTATGTCCGGTACTCTGGATCCGCAAATTAGGTTTCTTTTTAAGTTTGCACGAACTATCTATCTGTGTGAAATTTCTACGACTTTATTAAGTGTATAGTCGTTGCAGAAACTAGTAAACGTAAATATTTATGGAATCATGTTCAGTTTAGAACAATCGTGGGTTATTCAGATTTGGCTTCCCTATGTTTATTCCCTCTTTTTCAGAAGAAAAGTGAAGTTATTCATAACATTTAAGTGCAAGCAAATATTTGAGCACGTTCACAAATATTGCAAAAGTTTATTATCTATTCAATATTTACGTACGTTGTGTTTATGGATGTAGTAAATTGAATAGTAATTTGTATTTGTGGGCATACATTTTCTAATCTTAATAGTCGGAACATGATTGCTTGGATGGATTATTTGTGCAATTAACAAGTTAGACCTTAACACTGTCGACGTGTGCCAGGCACAGGCTGATCAATATATGCATGAAATGTTTCCCCATGCCCCAAGAAGGAAATAGTCCAACTTAAAAACACATTTTTATTATTATACCAGTAATCTTTATTCCAAATACTGTTTAATTTTGTTTTATAAAATTTTCAGTTTTCTATATTGATTTTAAGTAATTGATCTAGGCATAAGTGAAAATTTTAAGGCACGAGAAAGTCAGTAATTAACTGGTTTTGAATGTGTGTCAATAACGTTTAGCTAGCATCTTATTTTTTATCGTGTTGTTAATATTTCATTCAAAAAAAACATATACAATTAAATTTAAAACTTAAAAACCCACTAATTGGGGCATTGAAGCAGAAATTTGCGAAAAGTATCGTAACACACATTATGTTCATGCAAGTCGTTTTTTTCAGAAACTGTTGGAATGACAATACAATTCAATAGTAAAATCACACTGATTGTATTTAATAGAAATATGGAGTTAAGCACTAAAGCAAACTAAATTAAGCAGCTTCAGATCTTTCATAATCAATTTGGCTTTTTTAACACCTCCCTGCTTCTAATATTTTTACTAAATATTAATAGGCACCAGTTATAGTAGCCAAAATACTTTTTAATACATCTTCAAATTTTATTTATTATTTAATAATTATACCTTAAAAACTCAAATATAAAATTGTTTTATAAAATGGTTTTTTCGAATTCCTTCCCCATTTTAGGCCATAATCGTCCTACCAGAGGACTATTGGAGTTGGTGGATAAATTTGAGTCACTTTCATAAACATCAACCAACACCCTACTGACAAACCAAATCTACCAAAACATCACCTTCGTGAGACCAGGAGAACAGGAGTATTCGCTCTCACAAAATCCCTTATAGACCACAACTTGGCGAATTTTGCGTGTACTTGGGCCTGCACCCGTACAAAATTCAACTACCCAGGACTGAAGGTAAAACCATAAACAATGCCATCTCAAATTCACCTGATTTATGCACCATATGGAAAATTGGACATTTTGGATGCGCAAAAGACATGAACGATGTTATATTCCACACATAATGGGTCGATAGGCCTTTCAAACAATAAAAATTTTTGATGATATCTAAAAAATTTTGTTTTATTTAAATTTGAAGATAGGAAGCCCTTAATAGGCACCCGTTATAGTAGACTGTGAAATAAAATATTTCTAACAGGGAGTATTTAACTTAATAATATATTTAGTCTTTGGTAAAAATGAAAATTTCTGTCATCGATAATTCGCGTACAACACTATGCGCTAAAATAGTTCGTGCTCGCAAAATGGTCTATGCTAAATCCGTCGTAGAGTTATGCATTGTCTCTGTTTCATTCTGCTATAACCCAGAGATCATCCTTATTTATGGCAAGATGTGTCAACAGCTAGTGGAGAAAATCTAATATAAATGTTGTCTTTTTCTTAAAGTGTTCTCAGCAGGTTAAAATATTAAAGAAAATGAGTTCTTGATGCTATTTTAAATATTATTGTGATATTTTAGTATGTTAATCACAATTACTTATAAGAAAGATTATTAAATAATAACCCCCATAGTCTACAATATTTAGGTAGACTATTTTATTTTATTTTAGCTCTCAAACATCATAATTTTTTTAAAATGAGGACATTATACAAATATAGATACTTACGAAAATTTATAGATATAATTAACAGATATAACCCGGTCCATGCCACTTCCTCACAATCGAGTAGCCCGTATTATTTAATTTGGCATAGTTTAGTTTAGCGAGAATGTTTAATTTAAATACATGTGGCCGTGTCATCCTAAACTCGTGACTTGCTTGTCTAGAAATTTTTATATGTAACTTGTAAGCGAATTGTGTCAAATATACCACCGCTACAACCGCTACGAGCATAGACAGTAGACCATTCCTGGCATTTAAAAATAAATTTGTAGGAAAGGAACTGCTTACCTATAAATTCCTTGTCTTATTTGTTACTGAGGTGACTAATTCATTCCTTAAAAGTAATTTAAAGATGATTCGAAAACGTATCAACAAACATTTAAAACTCATAAAGAAATACAATGGAAAATATAAAAACTGGAAACGCGATAACGGAGGTGAATGACCTGTGACGTATGATAAACAGAATTAGCCATGGCAATTAGGAAGCTAGAATATTTTGAGATGACACCTTTTTTCGGCAAACATTTTGGCAGCATCGACACTCGTTTGAATACTTTGAAGTAAACTTCCCGGAACCTATTGTTTTTAACTGTTGTCTTATTTCCCGTTTTGGACTATTGCTAAAGTCTTATTTAAGTACTGGCTAACGGCTACTTTATCTGGTTTTCAGTTGGCCATAGACAAAAGAAGCGTTTAAAGGAGTTCGTTAGTTTCGTTTAAGTTAATTATGCGACTTAAAGAAAAATGTACTTCTATAATAAATATATATAGAATATTTATATGTTTATACTATGTATTTCGTAACGATAAATGTTTAACATTATTAAGTCGCGTTAAATTCATGAAAGAGGACACCTGTCAAAGGAAATTCTCGACAATCTCGCGGATTGCGTCATGTTCCGTTAAATGTATCGAATGCGTTTACACCTCAAGTGCACTGACATTTCCCTATAGACTCAGAGATAGATCCGATATGCTTTTCATATTCGAAGGTTTACGACTTTAATCGTGCACGAGAGAAGGACATAACATAGGTAAGAATATCGTTGTCTTTTTTCATACGATTTCTTAGAAATTTTTTATAAAAAAAAATACTATATGTATATGAAAGTTTTTTAGGTGTTCGTTAGTATCTGCTAAGTTTTGGGTTTAGTTTAGGACCTAAAGTACAACATGTTACATTTCAATATACTTAAGCTCTTAAGCTAATCCCATTGATCTCAGACGAATGCGAATCAGTGTTAACTTGTTCAGAGTAAGGTGTGAGTTGACACGTGATAAGATATGACGTGTTTGCATAAGCATACCATAGAGTGTATTGTTACCACGCCTTTGGCATAACGACATAATTTTTTTTAAAACTTTTTCTTTATTAAATGTTTATTTTAGAATATTAAAAGAAAACATAATGTATAGTAATAATATATCAAGAAACTTCCATAATAATAGCTAGTTTGGTCAACGAACTAATCTATTTGATCACTTCTAATTTCAAACAATAGACAATGTTAAATTGACTCGCATCCAGAATATATTGTAGCGACAGTCTATAATAATAATTAAAACGTGACAGATTATAAAATATGATCGAATTTATGAAACTGGCAAGTCAATTTCACTTTTATTATTTCGGCTATATTTTAAATGTCACTTTCAAGATTGGAATGACGAAATTTTATTTACAGAGGCGGTTATTGTTGTCTATTTCTAGCCATCCTTTGCGCTTAAGTTTGTTGTGTAGTGTTTGTTATAACTAGAAATAACACTACACGTAAAAATTAAAATGATGTTATGGGAAAAATAAAAACATCTTTTTCTTTTCATTGATAAATAAAAATGAAATGAATGATTTTCTAAAAATACGGGCTTACCCGCTTATCTTCGAGTTAAGAGAAATTCAATAACTTATTATGTTTTTATTAACCAAGGTCAATGGTTTATTGATTACAATTTGTTTATTTATTGAGAACACTTCTTACTGCATTAATTATTAATTATACCGATTGCAATTGCATTTCTCAATATACTAACAATGTATCTAATTCAAGTCGAATTAACAGTTTCGTTGCAAAACGGTGACCTTATCGGACCTAATAATTTGTAAAAAGCAAAACGAAAGGTCATTAATTCGTGTGGTTTGAGATGTCAATTATGATCCGTTCAATCATTCCTCGCTAATTCATTCAGGATCGAATGACAGATTGATGAGTGAGATTGAAGCTTGTTAGCGGCTGTCCGCCAGTTCATTAACAATGGTTATGATTTCATTCTTAATTAATGTACTTACAAAAAACGTAAAACGTTTTTTGTTGATGAGTTAATAGTGATTTGATTTTTTTTTAAATGATGCCAATTTTTTTACTTGCCAATTGATAATTTATAGAAATTACAAAAAATTAAACATCTAATTTTAGAAATCATGGCAGTCTTTTCCACAATTCCGTACAGATGTGTCATGCGTGTAGTTTGAATTTAAAAAAGTTTAATTCTAAAACACAAGTTAGTTTTTGTTTGTTATTTTGGCAGTTTTATTTCCATTTTCAACACAAGTTAGTTGTTTACAGTTGACTATGTTTTGGCTAGTGTCAAGTTTGTCAAGTGACACAAGAAATATGACAACAAAATATTCAACGGCTATTGCATTAAGCACGTTCAGCACAAATTTCGAAATTGAATGATTAATGAATCAGAAGCAATCAAGAGTAAAAGAATCCGCACTTTGGCACGAATTAATTCTTTCAATAACGAAAGTCGTGGCCCCAATACAGCAAAGGGAGATAACTTTTAATTCACCAGTGACTTTGCAGAAAGTTTTGTAGTTTGTAATTAATTTAAGTTTTGTAGAATTGAAAGTAAAGTTATAAAAGACTCCCAAGATGTAAGATAACGTTACTCATTTCGAAAGATTCATGTTTTATTTGTATCGATAAAAGTCTTTAAAACACATTTAAAATGATAACGAAATAGTAACAGAAATCTGAGAGACCTAAAAGCTACTGCTATGCTACTGGTGTTTTTAAATACAAAATACCTGTACGTATAACTTGCAGAGTTGAAAGGTATTATATTGTAGGTGAAGAAAGGTGATCACTTATTTGTCTATTAAAAAATAATTACAAGTGAAACTGACAGTTATGCTTCACTTTTTACTTGAGGCAGCATTTTTTTTTAAACCCCTAACAATTGTATTTGCAATTTAAAACGTATCTCACAGTTTAATCATTAAAATAATATTTTCTTCTGCGATTAAAAATAAATATAATTCAATTCATTAAATATTACTTACTGCGGTAGCGCAGCAACCCAAAGTGAGCCTCCAATAGTATAAAATCTTTATCACAGTAGAGTTGATTTATTTGTAAATCAAATGAAGAATATATCTTTTTGGAAGGAAAATTAAACACCAATTTAAGCTTTTCGTCTGTCAATTTCTACGCTTCCTAAAACATCTTCATTTATTTTCTCCAAATCGATATTGGACTTTAGCAATTTTATTTTAGAGCTTAAAACTTACTATCGCATTTTCAAATCATTTAACAGATACTGTGAAGTGATGTTCGCGGTTGTTAGGTTTAGAAATAAAAGAGTTTGATTATTTTCGTGGTTTGCCGTGAAAACAACAAATACCAAGTGTAAAAGAATTCTACCGTTTTGTTTGCATATTATAGCTCAACTTATGCATGAGTTTGCATTTTCTATACAGATAAAAGCTTTTTCAATACACAATTATCACGTTTCCTCATGATTCTATTAATAATATTTACATATGATATATCATTACAAACTTAGTCAATTTATCGCCGCAATCCTATTAATAACAACATTGAATTGTTTCAGATTGTGATACGGATTCCGCAAACCTCACATTGTGGTGTAAGCTACACCGGTGGTGCAATATTAGTGCATTATGTATTACATGAGCTGCAAGCATCGATACACAAAACGAACTGACACCTGAAGATAAAAACGAAACTGTCAATGTCACAAATATTAGATTTACGGGTCGGCTACACGTGACGGATTAATGCAATGACAGACAGAACGTAGGGTCGTATTGTGTGAGGTCGGGTGCGTGTTATGCGCACAGTTTGAGCAGTGACGGCGAACGGGCGGCTGCAATGGGCGCGGCGCGCCATGCGTCCGCGTTCGCGCCCGCTGCGCTTGCTTCTGGCGGCGCTGGCGTTAGCTTCGTGCGCGGCGGCTCCGGCGCCCGAGCCGCGCGCGCAACGCTCGGCGAACCTAAGCCATATTACGGGCACCTCGCGTACAATACAGATGTTCCTCAAGAATCGCTATCTTCAGCTTCTGCCGGATGGCACCGTCAACGGCACCACAGACGGCAACAGCGTTTACAGTAAGTCAGTTTTGTATTCATTATTTCAATAAGTATTAGTAAATGATATCTATGAAAATGTGATTTTCTTCTAATGCCTGTGAAAAAAAGGGAATCACAACCTATATCAAAAAACTATTGGGTACTTACGGAAGTCATACTTAGCGCTAAGTTTGGACTGAATCTTACCTTAAGACACTCAAGTATATAGTACTGTCTTTTATTGACATAACTTTTACACATGTAAAGGAAACAATTTTTTTACCGGATTCTAATCTCTGTCCTCTATCCGCGAAAATAGAGGACACCGTGAGCCATTTCTGCCAAAACCCTCCATGTTTTAGTCGATACCAACTCCGGGGAAATAAATACAGATAATAACAACCTTTTCTACAGCTGTGATACTTTTTGACATTCATCAGATTTTGTGTTCAGTCACCGTGACCACGCACGCTGTAAAGCACGCGAAACGTCGGTTAAATTTAAAATTATGTAAAATAATTGTAAACTTCAATCCGGTAAAAAAAATTGTTTCACTCAAATATAGTAAACCATCACCGGTAAGCGATACAGATACCCATCAATCGTCGTCCAAATAAATAAACAGGCTAGGTGCGTCGATGGTAATATACCACATTGTTGCAAGAATGCTACCTAAAAGTCTACCTATTAGATACAATATATGCAGGTGGGCGGCGGGTTACTTTTGATTAGTATTATAATCCATTCAAACTATATATTTATCTTATCTATTATGTAAAATACATAAAAAACTAAATAGAAAAATATGTGCCATAAATTTTAAACTATAATACATATAAATTTGTTAAACTAATAAACGTAGATAATATTGCCTAGACGTTTTTGCTACTTAAGATCTAAACACTAGAAAAACTAGTCGAATTAAAATTTTAGTAGGCACTTAATGTGGGGCAACTATAACGACAAAAGTGATTCAAATTTAATGGTTGCAAAACGGGTGCGATAAAAATAAAAATTAAGAATGAATTATCATAAATTTATGCAAGCATAAATTGTATTTGGACGCATTGAACAATAAATTAAGCCATTGACAGTAGAAGCAATATTTTGTTTAAATTATTTCGTTTTTGTTTAAGATTAAAATTTTATTATTACTAATACAGCAGTATAAACACTAGATACTAAACATAATGATCGTCTGGAAGCGGCTGTCCCTAACAAATAACTCCGATGACGTAGACGACGAAAGCCATGTTCATTTTCTTTAAATACTCGCAAACTTGAAAGGACCTGGTATCCTTACAGCAGAAACTTTTATCTTGATCAAGTTTTTACTACACTTGATAACGGATAATCATTAAAACATTGATACATAAAGAGACAACGGATACAGGTGTTCGTATCATCACGACGTCAATCGTTCTACAACTGAGCATTTTTAAGGCATTTATTCCGAATCAACTCTACTTAGGGTCAAGAAAAGAGCGTACCAATACCTCAAAAGGCCGGCAACGCACTTGCGAGCCCTCTGGCATTGAGTCACCACCTAACATCAGATGAGCCTCCTGTCAGTTTACAGTTCTGTATAAAAAAAGATGTTAATGATGTATCAACTCCGTTTCATTTAATTATGTCATTTGTATTATATTTCTGTACATGCAACGAAGTGTTAATAAATAAATAAATAAACTACTTACAATAATCTCGATAGTTAAGACATTGAAAATATTACTAATGGTTTTAACGCATGTTCTAAGAATTAATTGGAATGTTTTAATCTGTTTTTTGCTCATGCTAATTCGGCTTAATAGCAACCAGACCGGGGGTAGACACGTTGCGTATTATAATGAGTCTAGACACTCGCGTGACTTATGGCAGAATACACTATCTTACATTTTAATAACGCGTTATTTATTAGTTTAGTATCTAACGATAAAGTTGTTTATTTTTAATTTAATGAAGATATTTAAGATTCATAAAACGTATTATTAAATAGCTATAATGATATTTGTTCTATTTTCAAAAGTTTAATTATCGTTAAAACAAAAGAAAATCGAATCTGTGCAATTATCAATATATTATGTATTTCAAAATCAATAGACTTATTTAGATAATCAATGCTCAGTAAGTTGTGCTTAGCTCATATCTGCAAGAGTATAAAATACTTCTTTTACAACGTAGTTAATTAGCTATTATAAAACAACGCAACGGTTTTAGTCCAAGCCTGAAACAAAAAATTTGAAAGTGTGGTTCTCTTACAACTGGTCAATTATAACTGTATAAGATCTTAAATTCAATCTCAAATATAATTACACCGTTGTTGGCTGCTGTCAAATTGTAATAATGACTCTATTATCATTTGAAGAGCCTAGAGCGATTCTTAGGTGGTCTGTCTTGAATATGGGTTTATTCGAATAAATGCTTAAACAAATTACTATGCTTTGAGATTTCAGATACATTTAGACAATTTCAAATTAAAAGTGCTTTTTGCAGTGATCGTAACATATCCAGTTTCTCCTTCCAAGAGAGAATACTACCTTCTTAGACGTTGCGATGCGTCACTCCAGCAATATCTGACCCGGCAGACAAGTTCTAAAATATTCCAAAGTGTACCTTCCAGTACTGTCTTCCACAATTGTCTTGAGGTGGCCAGTTCCAGCTTTGAAGTCACCAATTTCTTCACATTTTTCGGTTACGCGCCATGTTGCTTTTTGAAGTCAAACTTCTTTATCGGCGTTGGAATGAAACTTCTTTATCGACGTATGGGAGAAATTTTGTAGCAAATCGTCACGTTTTTCAATGATAGTAATAATTCTATTACAATTAATGAAATTCTATAATAATCTTCGTAGTAATAAGGTAAAATGAAATATTTGTATTCATGTCTATGATAATAAAAGCCTATTGTTAAACTTTATCTAATTTAACGAATTTCTGTAAAGTTGCATATAGTAGATCATTTTTCGAAAAATAAGATCATAAAGAAGTTTCACTTCTTACGTGTGTACACCCTAGTACACGCACAATTTATTTTTTTAAATGTCATACAATTTCATTAACATATCTTGTTAACTTATATTTTCTTAGGGAAGTAAGTAGATGATCAGTTTTCTGCGCTTCTATCTAAAATATTGTTTCGCCATGATTCCGAGTTTTATGCAGTACGCATTTCGCAAACCCACAGGACCCAAAATGACATTTAGGTGTGAGCTGATATGTATTTTTAACATATTAATAATAGTATAAGATCCCGATATACAACGACCTTCACCGAGATGCTTATTTAATGAAACGTATTTTATATTTAATTTAAGATGTCAATAAATATAATCCATATGGGTTGCCTAGCTAATTTCAGTCCAGAGTATTTTAATTAATATTTAAAAAAAATATTTTTTTAAACATTTCACCGGTATGATTATTAGATAAATTCTATACCAATCGAAAGTATGAAGCCCATAGAATATGCAAACGTTAGGTTGTTTTTAATCAATTAATTATTTATGTGTATATTTTTTATGTGACACTAAAGTATATATACATCTTTAGTAAAAAAGAAAGTTATAGTGATACATATATAATACTACCCTGATTAAAAATATTGATTGAAAAAAATTAAAAAAATTTATTACATGCAAATTTAAAAAAAAAAATCTTTTTTAAATATTAATTAAACATACTCTGGACTGAAATTTGCTAGGCAACCCATATGGATTATATTTATTGACATCTTAAATTAAATATAAAATACGTTTCATTAAATAAGCATCTCGGTGATGGTTGTTGTATATCGGGATCTTAGACCATAAGATACAAGACTTCTTTCGTGTTTCGAATTAAATTCCAATCGTAATAATATCGAACCGTTTTGAACAGATCATTTTGCATATTAAGGTGTCTCAGAATCAGGTTTTCTAATCGCATGCAATGTTGAACTTCTGTGCTTCAAGTCATTTGTCATTGGATAGTTATGTTGTATTTTAAAGAAAGGCTGTGTTTTTGTTAATATAGTATACGAACTTTGTTTTACTATAAGTATTGGGATATGAAGACTTTCTTTTTCCCCGATCACTTGCGTCACACACGTATACTATGAGGTTTAAATAAAAAATAAATTAGTATCACATATTTAAAAATACAGTTTGTAACTTTCGTAATTCGCTTCCTTAAGCATAATTCCGACTTGACTGGTCTTGTGAAATGAAAAATTGACTATAACAAACTAATTTAATCTTGATCTGATCAAGTAGTAATATCGTTCAGCTAAAGCACTTTTTTGTTTCGATTATAGCAATCAATCTTAATTTTGAGAACATAATTATCGTTAAGAGTTAATGTCGATGGGTTATTAATGCTAAAATTAATTGTACGCCTCCTTAGTTAATATCACTCTGAGTTATTCGTAATAACAATTCTTCACGATTCTGCTTCTTAATTAATAACAGTTTTATATACTAATATACTATATATTATATCTTATTATATTATCTATATAATATTATCTATATAATATAATAAGATAGATAGATAAAGAAGAACGTGTCTCAGAAAAGGACTTTCTGAGACTCCCCTTGGACTTACGGGTATTGTAACAGTATTACGTCGTTATTTTTACTAGTAAGAAGAACTGATTTCTAGGAACCGAATCGGCAATCGTGAACCGTGAACCTTGAAAAACTATATACCTAAACTTTCCTCATGAATAATTTGATATTCGTGAAAACCGCAATAAATTACGTGCAGTTATTTTATTTTATCGTGAACTGACATTATACGTATAGCGACGACGTTGTTCTTGTTATTAATTAATATAATATAGACAAATGATGTCGCTGACTTTTTTTGCAACATTAAACTCTATCTTTTCTCTATATATCTCAAACATATATCTCTCATCGTTTTTTCGTTAGCGTTTGTAGGAAAGCGATTTTTTTTCACCTTTGCAAATCCGACTAACAGAAAAAAGTATTTTTATTTTTCTGGTTATTATATAGCCTATGGCACTTACAAATAACGTGGCTTTCTAGTGGTAAAAATATCTATTTCTAATTTCAAAATCGGTTGATTAGATCCAGAGATTAATTTGATCCAACCTCACAAAGCTCACCTCTTTTTAATATTAGTATAACCTACATTCCAATCTTCATACCAATCATATCACCACTAGTTAAAGTATTTTAATCAAATATCTGTCAATGTAAGTGTTTCATTGTTCTTTTCTTGCTAATATTAGCGTAGAATACTGTTGAAATAAAAAAAATGTGTCATATTCGAAAATTATCAAAACTGGAGCAGCGGTTCGACCAAGAGTGGTGCAAAGTAACTTTGAGTTTATGATTTTAGCCTGAAATTATAGAGGATCAAAGAGTAAGTCCATAAATTCGTCACCGCCACAGATATGTTACCTATTTTTGTTTATCTAACATCTGAAGTGGGAAGAACAATAAAGAGTATTTTGTTTGCATGTTTTTGTTTTAGATTCGATCAGCCATACACAAATGCTCGTAAATCTATCGTTTTCAAATGTCTCAGCATTTTATGCTACATATTTTGATATTTTATTTTGTGGTGAAACAAATTCTAAATAAATCTTTTTGAATTACAAAAAGTGGGACGATTTGAAGGAACTATCGTATGTTCATTTTTTAAATTTGATTTCATAATTTCTCAAACTTCAAAGTTTGGTTTTTGAGAACGAAGCTTTAAGTCATTGTCAATTGTCATATTTTTTTAATTCCAAATTTAAATTAAATTAGATAAAAAAGTACTTGTCAAAATTGGGTTGATTGCGACATTGCTTTTGTGATTTAGGCGTAAACTAATGATGTTAGTCGAATATTTATAACGATATTAAAAATGTATCATGACGCATATCAGACCACACAGCTAGTATTTGTAAAGATCATAAACAGTAGAAAACTTGGCATACATTTGTCAGTCTGTACACCGTTCAGGAAACAAACGTGCAATTCAAAAAATTTACGACACACGACTTGTGGATACGTCACAGAATATAATATTCAGTTGCGGAGCTATTAAAGCACTTTCATATCGTAATAAAATGTGCCCTAGAAATATTCATGATGATAATGTATATTTTAGAAGTCACAAATATTATCACGACCTTATTTTATAATGTGACTATATATAATTTTTTATATCATACATCACGTTTAAGATTAATAGTCTATTATACCTAAGTTAGTATATAGGTATTAGATATTTATTTTCTGTAAGTGTATTTTTATCGATTGGTGTCAGGTTCGCTATCTAATATGAATAGTGAAATAAAACAGTGACAATAAAAAAGAAGGCATGTTAATCAAATTCCATAGGCCAGGGGAAGCCATTTTAAGTATATATAAAAGCGTTCTTCCAACGGGTTACTATTTCTACATACACTGTGTTAATGCTCTAATTCATAGGAAAAGCATTAAAGTCGTATTCTTGGTCTAGACTTCGCAATAAGTTCTAACAATAGAATCTGGCATTTATTACGAAATTTTGAAAATTTAAAATGCTCATTCATTGCATTAAAATCTTATAAGACTTTGGTAATAATGTAAAAGATATGAACACATGCTAATAAAACGAAAATTTGCGCGAGTACCACACATTTACCAATTTTAAATACAGTTTTGTCACTAAAAAAGGGATTTTCAAGAATATGAGGAAAACGTAAGCCATGGTTGAAAGACCCTTAACCTGCAAACCTAATTAACCGAAAAGGAGTCCACACAATCTGAGAAAATCGTGACTAAGTGGCAAAAACTTACCGCTAAATCTCTCAAACCAATAATTGATATAATCAGAGGAGCTCATATTCAGACTTCATACAAACTTAAATTCCTCGACATCGGTTCATTTAAAAATCAGACGTATTCAATTGGAATACAGTTTAGTTTCGACTATTTCGTATATTGACCTGAAGTCGCAAATGCCATTTTGTACGCAATTAACAGAATACGAAGAAAAGTGGTGATAACTTTGAAGAAACCTTTACACTTTTTAATCGAGACTTTAAAATGGTGTGCTGATTCAAGTTTGCGTATTTTGAAGCAATAGTCACTTGCCAGGAAAAGGTAGGAAAAAAAACTCTATATACTCTACATATATATGTGGATACGTCTAATTAATAAAATAAATAGTAATGCTTTGTGGTATTATGGAGCAGTAATTTTTTTAAAAGAGGATTTTTGTTTTGGTGGTTTATAATAAACTAAATATATAGGTACACTCAAAAAGTGCGTGAACTGATTCCGAAAATGTTTTCTGTGTAGCTAGTAAACACGCGTTTTATCATACTCTAAAATAATATTTTCCTAACTTTACTGTTAGATTCAATAGATCAAACTTTTGCATAATATAAGGCTACAAACTCATTTAATTGTAGTAAAATACCACTTTAATGTTAACTAACTTTCCCTGACAATAAATTAACTGATAATAATATAACCTTTAATGTCAATAAACAATTATAGGTCGTATGTACATTGTACATAGTGATCATAATGTTGCGAAATTGGCTTGAAACCTTTACTAAGATCGCAGAACAGATTTTTGTAAACTCACCCTGGTGAAGGAAAATATTGTGAGGAAACCGGCATGCCTTAGAAAATCGACGCGAGTGTCAGACACAGTAGGCTGATCATTGAGGAAAATAAATGAACAAGAACACTTACAGAAATCTAAGCCAAGACAAATGATTGTAGCGCCACGGGTTGTGGTCATTTAAGGTGTGGTAATGAACTTTACAAACCTGTCATTGATTTCAATTGAAATAAGTCAAGAATACAAGAACTTAGAGAGTTTTCAATAATGTTAACACGATTACGAGTATTATTGTAAAATCACTAATAAAGATATACGCACATTTTTTAGAAGTAAGTTTTTGAACAATTTCACACACCAAAGAATTCCAATACCAGATAATTTTCTCGCCTTTGTTAGTCATTTCCGTCACTTTGTCCAAACTATCTGAAGAAATCATTTTTTTGTCACATTAATTCATAAAATATTAAACCAATTTTTGCAACAAAACCATGTTGGCAACGATATGAGAGTTTAATTGAGTTTTGTTATAAGTAAATAAATGTGCTTTAATAATAGACCACAAGCCCATGAACAAAAAATACCTGTGAAATGACCCAACGTGAATTATCTATGGTTAGAAGGCTTTCACTATATCTGAAAATACTCTGAGCACTATGCCGTCATTTCTGAGCGGTACATGTGAGTACGTGAGTGAATGGATTTTCTCAGGTACAATTGGGGAATTTCGACTAATTATTAATGTACGGCTTTGTTATAAGTGTATAGATGATTAAAAATAAATGTCGAAAAACCTAGTGCCGTACTAAAGTGATGGTGCCGGAATCGGTCCAAATTTCTAATTTACGACGACAGTTGAAGAACAATAGGCCATTTATTATTGTACGGCATTTGTGTGATTCCTTTTGGACACTATACAGATATTTACCCGTAAACGCCGTACATATTTCCAGCGGGAGGGCCGGAAACCATTTTTGCACCGACTTCCGATACCATCACTTTAGCACGGCACAGGTTTTTCGACATTTATTTTTAACATCTATAGACTTATAACAAAGCCACAAATAATTAGTCGAAATTCCCAAATCTGTACCCTGAGAAAGTCCATTCACTCACGTCCTCACTTCCCCCCCCCCAAAAGAGTTTAGTGCTCAGGGCATTTTCAGATATAGTAACAGCCTTCTAAGCATAATTCACGTTGGGTCATTTCACGGTATTTTTTGTTAATAATTAATAAAAAAAACTAATAACTAATGTGAGCTATCTGATATAAAGAGTTTTATCTTTCTCATGCTTTTATATTACATATAAGCTTAAAGTTGGATTACTATGAATTATAAACACTGTGCCATTAGTATAATTTACTGCATTTTTATACAAATTATTTTACATATTATTCGGGCTAAGATTGATGATACGGACACTTTAATAGCCGATTTACACCTGGTAGTGATGAAATTTCGCTTTTGATTTGTGATACGACGTTTTAATAAGTTATTAATACATTTTAGATTCGTATCGAACCAAAACTGTTTTTAAATTTTGAATACCTGCTATATTTTAATAAATACACTATTTTATATATTTCTATATTTTAGCCTCCACGTACTTGTATTAAAATTTTAAGCAAGCTACTAGTTTAACGGATCAGTAACACAAACACGCAAATAAAACCAACTTCTAAAATTTAAACAGCACTGCAATTGTAGCTTATTACATACATTTTTTATAAGATATACATTATACAAGTTAGAAGGATATACAAGAAGGATATACTCAATAACCTTGAAGGATATATAAGGTTTTAAAGATATTGAAATATTGGTAAATGCCAGAATTTTATTTTTCACCTAACTATTTGCTAATATAAATTAAGACTTGAACATCACTTTTCTGGATTTATATTTGTAATCATTAGACCAATTATAAATATATTCCTTTAATCCTTCGCTTTGTATTACTTTTATTATATTAAGACAGGTTTAATATAATTGATAAGACCCCTTAGACCCGATAGAACCATTTTTTTTACAGAACAGAAATCACACAATTCACAGATTACCTATTACACTACAGACTAACATGCTTTGAACGTTTAAATGTTTGAAGGTATGATTCGTGCGTCGAATGGTCTTCCCAGTTTTAGGTTATTTCTTTACAGGATAATATAAAAAGGTTTTTAAAGAAGGTTTGCCAATTTATTAATGAGTGAATTAAAACAGTATAAGATTTATTTACCCCTTGGCCACAGTCCCCCGCGGGGGCGGTTTGCGGCGCGCAACAGCGGCGCGCAAAGCGGCGAGCGGCAAAAACAAATTGAGAAAATTGTATGAAGTATGCCACAGCTATCGGCGACGCGCACTTAGGGGTGCGACCTGCGGCGCGGTGGCACCCCCGCGCGCGGGGGCGGGGGGGGGGGGGGGGGGGGGGCCCCCCCCCCTGGGCGAGTGAATCAAATGCACTCAAGAGTATCGAGGCGGCCACAGCTAAGACGGCGCGCGCCGCGGCAGCGTGGTGGACGCATTTAGCATCGCGCGACCAAAACAAATAATTTTGTTTTTATCGCGCATCTGAGCTCATATAAAATAATGGATACAAAACAATTTATTAGTGAAATACTGAGTAGACAGCAAATGGATGTCAAAACATCCACATCATAAATATTGGCATGTTATAAAAAAGTGGGACGACTAATAAAACTAAAACAGTATAATCTAAATATTGGCGCCGCGGCCGCAACAGGTGTGGCTTTGGCCCACCCCCCCCCCCCCCCCCCCCCGCCCCCCCCCCCCCCCCCCCCCCCCCCCCCCCCACCCGCCCCCAAGACTTATTTAGTTATTTAATATCAGTTCGAAAAGCATCGCATTTTTTTAGTTTCTATTAGAATATGTAGCCGACACCATTTTTTAACATACAATTGTATTACAAAGTTGTGTATTGTGTATTTAGCAAACATTTACTTGAAGATTTACTGACACGTTTGGGCGTTACTCCAAATCGTTAACGTGTTTTGTTGTGAATTTATATAAAAATCGATAGGTAAAGTGGTAACAATAAATTCCTGTTTTTTAATATTATCTGATTGAAAATTTATATTATTAGTTAGTTTATGGTTATTTAAAGCTGTTTTTTGGTTTAGGTTGCAAAACTTACAATATAATTACGAACGGTTTTATTTGACATCTCAAGTACATATTAAGATCGGTCCACAGACGGAAAAAACAAATTACTTTAAAAATTTAAAACCTTTCTTCGAGGTTTTAAATTATTTCTCTTTCACTCTAGTGCCTAATAAAATGTTTATTAAAACAGAATTTGGTTTAAACATTGATAGAGTATTAACGATAATATATTTGATATCTATGATCTATGGACATTAATTAATTATGTAGCAGGATGATGAGATGCGATATAATTAAATGAAAGTGATGGTTGCGGTAAATGAAACTCAATTATAAAGACACTTAAGACCTGGTACCTAAACATTTGATTTATATTAATTAAAGTAAGGGTCAATTTATTCCAGACATTTCATGATGCATCTACCCAAAACCCAAATTTGTTATACATTACTTATTTCGCAACTTAGAATTGCGTGGTACGAAATGTTGCGTTGCGTGAAATCATCGACATCGCCATTAAAAATATGTGGTAAGTACGCAGTCCCAAGAACTCACACAATACACTAAAAGTTTTGACATCTACAAGAAGTAGATTTAAATTTGTTTATGTGTATTTAATTTAAATCCAGTTGTGATTTTTTGCATCGCATGTCCGCTACGCTTATCAAATTCGATTTGATTGCGGTGACATAAAAATAAACATTCTCAATATTTATGCCCCACCTACGTAATTCAGTTGACAGCACACGGATTATGCGCAGGAGTCGAATGTGGTTTATTACTATTTTTTGCGTTTACTATAAAATTGTAAATTTAAAGTTATATATTATCAGTTTTGTGACATATGTTTGAAATTTATTATTGTATTTTCAATATTTCCGCTGACACACTAAAATACTAACGCGGCCATAGATGGGTAAGTAGACTTCACATCAGTGATCTGATCACATCATCTCTGAAATTATTATCAGTGAATCCAATGTAGCAGTCTATGGTTGACCACGATTGCTGAAACTAGTTACATAAATTATGGTATATATATAAATAAATTGCATACTACTTTATTAATAAATAAATAACTAACCTTAATATATAATAACTAAAATATATTATTAAAAGGAGTCTCTTTAGGCAAGGTTCCGAGGATACTGGCAGCGTTCCCCCTTTGAATAGCTAGACTAATTCTTTGTCCGAGGTAGCTGCCAGATCTTCGGTAATTATGGTATTATGATAATTGTTTTTTTTTTTTTTTATATAGAACGGGGGGCAAATGGGCAGGAGGCTCACCTGATGTTAAGTGATACCGCCGCCCATGGACACTCTCAATGCCAGAGGGCTCGCGAGTGCGTTGCCGGCCTTTTAATTGTATCCCCAATGTTGAAGTTTAAGGTTCTCCTTAGTGCTTTTTGATGCATGTAGCAAAAGTTTGAAGAGATATTTGAATACTGAAAAAGTAATACTAACACATAATATTATGAAGTATTATTAAAATCTTCTACCTATTTAAAATTGTTTTGTGGTTTTTCAAATTGTTTATTGTATGTATTATGTGGTTAAAGTACAAATTGGAGAACTTTTTTTAAAACGAGTCGTAGAGTAGATGACGTACACACACGCCGCTTGTTGTCTATAAAATGAATGATCAATAAAGCTACCTTGAACTATTGGGCTATAGCGCTACTGGATTATTATTAATATCAGTTACATAATCGTTCATGTGTGTGTTATGTCTTTGGAAGGTATAAGGAATCCTCAGCCTCAGGATTTTCCCGTAAGAGCATAACAAATTGAGTTAGATCAACTATTAAGCTGGAGATTGGTAGCACGATATCGATTTTAATGCTCGGTAAAATCGGAAACATATCTCTTGACTTTTATAACTAAATCTAAACTATCAATTTTTACGGCAACTGTCGGTTAAACCTGACCAATATTGTGTTACAGCCGTGAGAGAAGATAATCCTGATAAAGTACGCTCGATTTATTAAAATACTGGCTAATACTAGGGACGCGGCCGCCTAGATTACTACTATTTAGCTATAGTTCGTTTATAATAATAATCTGTGCATTGAGCACAGAACAATGACTATTCAACGCTATAATCTGTGCATCTAGAATGCACAGATTACAGCGTTGAATCCAAAAAACCTAAAATGTCAAATGGTTATAACTTTTAAACCACCATTTTTTGTAGTCTTGTTTATTCAATTAAACTATCTATCTTTAATTATCTATATTCAATTACAAATGGAATTGAGACAATCACATTTTAGGGGATACAAAATTTGTATAGTGGCGTAACATTCTCCGACCATCTTTGTGTCTCACTCATGTTCTTTGATATCTTAACCCATAACAAAAAAAAATCAGTAAAATAGACTCAGAGGGAGACGTCTATTCTACTTCTAGAGTTAACAAATAAAAAAATACATATAATACTGTACCATTGCGGCAATCTAAATATGTAAAAGGAAATATTTTAATAATACTTAACATTCTTGTACTAATTAATCCATTTGACGACACAGTATCAAATAGGCAATTTGAATCCCTCTAATACAATTTATGTGGTCTTTATAAAAATAGTCACAAAACTCGATCCTGTCAGGACATTTTCAATATATTTATAGGTTGTAATAAAAATGTAATTGGTGTGTGAACAGTTTAAAGTTAATTTAATCGTAAACGTTTTAATCTTGTTAACATATTTGTCGCTTTGTCATGTATCAACTTTTAATGTTCTTTTTTTAATCATGCAAAATCCGCATATTGGTGCCTGATGGTGATTTTTTAAAATTAAAGTTTTGTATAATTAAATTTTGCCTTTGTTTATTATAATATTATATACATTTCTAAATCTACACTTAATAACTAGCTTTAACGATGTTTATAATATTTTTATTGAAGTTTTTAAATCTAGATTAACAAAAAACACTATTTTAATAAAAAAGCGCATATAAGCGATGCGAATGTACATAAATATATATAATAATTTTCATATGTCAGAGTTTTAAAATTTAGTAAAGAACCCTAATGTAAACCTCTTGAGGAAAACTGGAAAACCAAGACACAGTGTTCATGGGCGGTGGTTAGCAGCAGTTCAAAATTGAAATTTATATTTGAATGTTAGGATACTGTGTGATTGGAAAGATCGTGCTGTTGTTCAACAATGACAACTATAAAACAATCTAATTGATTGTATATGAAGTAACTAGCTGTTCCTGTAAACATAAACGTTTTGCCATGACATATAATTTAGAATAAAAAATATTGGTTGACAAGCCTCGTCCGATCGGGGTGAAAATTCGGGGTTGTATGTCACATTTAATGTTGTATCTTAAAAACATAAAGCTAATTCAGCTAAAAATTAAAAAAAAAATTTAGGGGGGGACAGACCCTTATCATTGGGGTTGAAAAATAGAGTTTTCAGAATACCAGACATACCCAATATGCAGACAAAATTTCATGAGCTAATAAATCGGTGAGCGTTGCCGGGGGAGTAGTTAAACTAATAAAACATCCGACCACACGGACACGAGAATTTATATAAAGTAGAACCTTTAGTCGATCCACAACAGTCAAGAAAAATCTCGAGAAAAATGCTTTTAAGTCCAGTCCCTTACCTAAGAAACCCAAAACCGTCCATTACTTGAAATCTTGATCCTCCAGTTACTCGAAGAGTAATCAAGCCAGAGTCCCTCAACCATTTTGGTAAACATATTTTGACATGCAGAACTCGAAGAAAAATTAAAATGACCCAAGTATCTCGAACTAGGAACGTTTTTTTCAGTGTACAACCTTTACAACTAGATACATTTAGAATAAATGAATCTCACATGTTCGAACAAGAGCAGGTTACCGACTGGAAGACTTCGACCAAAACTGCGAGTACACATTAAAAAACAACTTTAGAAATACAATATAATTTATGACTCATGAGAGCGACACTTTCGCACGCTTGGGAAGAAGTGTTAAAATTTGATTCGCTGGCCCAAATTTAGCCAAGCCATAAAGAGATAAAACTGCAAAAGCTGGAAGTTGGCCTTCACCTGCAGGGGTTCCTATACACAATTAGTAAAACAATTAATATTAGTGCATGAAAGAAATAAAAAATATTGAGTCTTTACTGAAAATTAGAATTGTTGAAGTGTGCAAAGCTTTAGCCAAAAAAGAAATGATTGTTAACTAACAATTGGGACCTGCAAAAGGTTACATAAAAAAATTGACAGACATTTCGAAAAATACAATAACTCGGTTAACAGTTTATATATTTCACCTTGTAAATTTGGAACGCATACAATTACTAAAAAAGGACTATCCTTTAATAATGAAACTTTGTTTCAAGCTATGATGGAGTTTCATAAATATTGATACATAATTTGTCAATGTTTGATTCAATAGCTCAGTAAACACCGATATTAATGATTGAGATGAAATAAAAGGACGTAAAAAAGCCGTACCATTCGCTCTAGCTGGGAATCCTTCTTAAAGCGGCTCGAACGCATTGAAGGTGTTACATGGGAATTGGTTGAGCAAAGCAGTCTAAAAATGAAATTATATTTACTTTCTATATTGAAGATTGGAAAATCGTGCTGTTGTTACAAGACAACTAACCAAATTGTAAAGCAAAAATACTACTGATCTAGCAATGACGTCGTTTTGCCATGTATATTTGAAATAAAATGTTGATTGATAATAAATGAAAATTAGGGGTTGTATGTCTTTGTAAGTTGAATTATCTATTATTTTACCTCTAAAAAATTTATAAGAATAAACCTAAAAATCTTTATGTGGAATCAAAAACCCCTAACATTTAGTTGAAAAATAAATTCCTCCAATTCTGAATACTCTATACACTCAAAATTTCTTGGAATCGGTCAGCCTTTCGGATGTTTAACCGAACCTTATAGAGGTTCTACTATATAAGATTACCGGCGAACTCGTATGAATATTATAAAGCAAGAGATGTACCTCTTAAAACATATACTTACATTTGTGTAATAGGACCAATATAGATTTTTTTTATTCTTAGGCATATAACTCACTCAATATATTCTTGAAGCCTTGTTGTATGTACAAAAAAATATAAACGATTTTAAAACAATTGGTGACTTTCACCAGTATAATACGGGAAATATAACTAATTTGAGTGTACGACCAACCAGGCTCCAAAAGATAAACCACTCCTTATATGGAAATTGTATTCGTTTTTACAACAAACTCCCAAGCGAAATTAGAGTATTATCACTAAATAAATTCAAAGCCCTCGTTAAACGTAAATTAATCAACAAAGCTTTTTATAAATTTGACGAATACCTAAATGATCCTAATCCTTGGGATTGATTTGCTCCAGTTCAAACAATTTGTATGACTCAATACTTGGCGATTAAAAAGAGTGGCGGAAAGTTTCTTGCCAGTTCTTCTTACCCGCTCTACGCCCTTGACTTGCGAACTAGTAATGTAAATTTATAATTAATTTAACTTCTTTTTGACGATTCATAAGTGTACTTGTTTACCTATATGAATAAAGATATTTTGAGTTTGACTTTGAGTGAAACAACAATGATACACAAAAGGGTAAAGATACAAGGAAGAAGTGGCTATTTGATATTTTCTTCGTTCCTTGCATCTTTGCAGTTTTTGACAGACAAAAGTTCGTAGTTCTAAAATGATACGATACAAACTGTTGTAAGGACCAATATTGTTACATTAGAGAAGCATACTGTGAAACATGTAGCATTAATAATCAATTACACAATACTTTTACTCATGCATACAATGCAGGGGCAATGTAAATGGGACAATATTTGAATACACGTGTTTTGTTGCTGCCCATCTTGACCTGTCTCTTAAGACAGACAGACATACTGAATAAGCTTCACGTATACAGCACGAGGTTTTGGTTATGCGTGGTGGGTGTGAAGACATAACAAACGTCCTGCCGACAATTATACAATTACTGTTGCTACGATTAGGTACGAACGGTCGTTGGATGGGAAGTTGCATCTTGATGTCTATGATTTCGATTTAACTTGTTTTTTTGAAGTTATACTTCTTTTGCCGCGTAAGGGAAAAATGATGAGAGTAAATGTACTACGATGCTCGCGCACACCGTCACAAAAATCCGACACCCTGAAGTTAGCTATAGTCAACATTTTAGATTTTTCTATTGTTAGTGTTGTTTTTTCTACAATCGTATAATAAAAAGAAAGATAAAATATTTGAAAAGATTTTTATCTTGTTACCGAAGAAGTATAACTTGTAACGCGTGTACATAAGTATACACAAGTTTTTTTAGGATCTTAGCCTATCAGCAAAATTTATAGTTACCGAACAAATAATTAGTATGAAATCCAAATTAAAGTTTCATGCTTTATTTTTTTATATATTGCTCGTGAACGTCATTTAAGAACTAAGTTTATAGATGTTCTGTCTTATTTCCATCGTCAGGTCACACAGCTTACGGGTTATATAACTGGCACTAAAGCGTTTTGTATTTTCAGACATAATTTTGCGACCGTGAGAATTACGGCGACGTAATAAAACTATGAGTGACGAAAACTATTTTTTACGACCGTAATAAAAACCTTCTGACAATGAAACATGTGTATTGAAATAGCTTTTAGAAAATTAAATGGCAAAGCTACCAATAAACATTTAAAATTATTTGATTATTAAAACAGGTATCCGTGTCATCGATTAAAAATACTTTTCACGTCTTTAATACGGCAAATTTTATTTATTTAAACTTCTTTATATACAAATAAACAATAAACATATTAAAAAGCTGAGTTCAGAGACCTTATCGCGTAGGTATAAGCGAACTTTTTTAGGCAACTAAGGCAGAAAACTTAGAGTAATACAGCGAAATGTATAAAAAAATACCGTAATGATTTAAAACATAAACTATATAAAGTTAAAAGGTTTCTACTCCACAACAATCATAGACTTAAGGAGAGGGATAGGATATAATATGTGTCGTGGCAATGGCATTACTGTCAGCTGTCATTGTCAGTATAAGTCACAGAGCTTAAAATTACTTTTGATAATAATTATGACTATGGATCACTATTACTATTGACCATTGATAGTCGTTAATTTATAGATCTAGCGATATTGGAAAATCAAATAAACCAAAAATTATATGGTTTAAACTGATTTGACTTTGACGTTAATTTATAAGCTCTGTCAAGTATAATAACAATGACTTCTGACAACAACGCCATCGGTCCGACACATATATTTGGTGCTTAGATAAAATATTTAAAAATTTATGTACCCTTTATATGCTCTTTGCCAATACAGACAAATTGTAATTAATGTCCCCAAGTCATGGCAATCAACTGAAGCTCAGTAATATAAGCAATTAATTAAGTGAATTACAATTTATCATATTACAAGCAAATTACGTGTTAAAATAATTGTGATTAATTACATTTCCTTATTGGATTTTAATTGTTATATTTACATTTAATATTGTATTGTGTTACTTATTTATTTCCATCACACAAATATACAGGATTTACAATATTCTACACCTACATTGTAATACTAATAATTAAAAAAAGGATAAATAGAAAAATAACGATAAAATATTTGTTTGTTTTTTGTTATAAAATAAGTCGTCATATGATTCATGGATGCCGCCGCCTATGGTGACCCAAATTACCTTCCAAATTGTTAAATGTTTCATACTTTTTTCGTACAAGCTTTATAAAATAATCAATTAGTATGATTATAACAATGGAATTATGGGACAAATCTTATAGAATCTACTATATGTTTAAATAACTTCTCTATATGGTGTGCACATGACTATAATGTTGCCCTTAAACTATGGATCGACCGACCTGTCTATCCTATATAGAGTTGATACATTCAGGAAAACATTAGTTTGAAAAAATATATTTAAATTCCACATAATTTTAATAACAAAATAAGTTATGAATGATTTATTGATTACGTAAAGATCCTTCCTCTATTAGGTCAGGGATTCATCTTTTAATATAATATGGTAAACTGCACCTCATTTCCTAGTAAATTTAATATAATAATCACGAAGTATGGAAAGAAGCTTTAAGTAAAATATTTGAAAGATTGAGCCTTTTTAGCCTAAATTAAAGATTTCCTGAGGTTAAAATAAAATATTTATTGATCTTTCAATGACAAATTATGTATTTTCATGACCTTTTTCAAAGACTAATGGTTGCACAATTCATTAATAACTTTTCATCGTACACATACAGTAATAATAATTTAATTACCCAGTTATAATTGCACATAATTGTTAAAGTAATATTATTTACACAGGCGCCGCATATTAAATGACAAGACAAACAAAAAATATAATTTACATCATACACTTATGTTTACTAGAAATATGATATTAGTTTCCTGTATATTATAAAAAACTATGATTGAATATTAATTCAATTACTAGAAGATAACCAGAGATTTAAAAAATCCATAGAGTCACAGTCAGTCCCACATACATGTGCGGATGTCATTTATTTTTTGACAGTTGTCTATGTCTTGAGGAACGAAGTAATAAGGGTTTTAATTAAAATTGTTATACATAAAATTTTATTTAATGTGCTTAATTGCGGATGTCTATATAATACTGATAATGTTATGGCTGTCCGGATGTGTTATAACTACTGAAAACCAGAATGTAGAAAATGTTTAATGTTTTCTAACTTATTTGGTTAATCTTTATGGTACAACGAATGTTGTAGGCATCTTAAATTTTTAACGTTAATTTAAGATAAATAAATTGTTTTACTATGTTAAACTCGTTTCCCGCCGAACCAGAAAAAATGGTGAATTGGCACATATATGCTTAAAAAAGATAAATAAAACATACGAAAAAATGTTTCTGCTCAACGTCTCACGTAACAACACACTATGAAAAGGCGAGGTTTTAAAAAAATATCCTTTATTTATGTTATCTATAGCTTAAACTAAAATAAACAGACTATTTATAAAATACCACAATATTTTGAAACATTCTAAACAATGGCTATAATTTAACTGTCAACGTGACCTAAGTGGGTTTGACCTAAAACAATGGTTTCGAAATTGCACTGATATCGTTAAAAAAAACTTTTGTTGACCACGTTTAATAATAATATTATACATGCCATACATGAATACATTAAATATTAATATTATTATTAAAACTTACGCAAAAAACATAAAATTATTGCCAAATGGCAACATTTTTTGAAACAAAAGAATTCAACGCAAAAGAAGGGTTTTCAAGTGGTAATATTAATGTATATTTGTTTAATGTCAACAAATAACTTTTGGTACATTTTCTGATATTGCATATTATTAATTTTAACACATTAAAATGAAGACAAAAATGAAAACAGTATGTCACAATGTAAATGACATCATTATCGATGGGCTTTAATGGCGTCAAATTAAACATTATTTAAACAGGTGTACGAGTAACTACTAGACTACTAAAACCATATAAAATAATGGTACTCTATTATGACGGTTTAGATTCAAGTGCGTATAGTAATAATTATGTGCCCTATTATAAGTTATAACCTATAAAAGAAAAGCATGTATTATATTTAAAAATCCCAATGCGAAGCGAAGTGTATATAGTCGGGCCCGCTGTTACAATCTGCCCATGTCGGACGTTCATCTAATCGAAAAATATAATTAATAATAGATGGAATTAAGATTTTGTATAGAGAGTTTGCGCATACATTTTTTAATACAAAATATGTTGAGCTTTTAAGTTTTCTTTGTATGAATTCAAAATGTACAACGGAGGAGGATTTAGTCACATACAACTCAGAGCTAAGCAACTATGTATTTTTGTGTTCTTATACTATGTCATATTTTGACATTTGTTCTATATGTGTGCTAAGCATATCTCCTGCGTAGCCAGTACCAACAGAGCCACCACAACAGTAACCTAAGAACATTATACCTACCTAAAAGATTGTAACTATATCAAAACAAACCCTTGACAGCGTTGAATCAGGAATCTCGATTTTAATTTTAAATGTGCCGCTTTCGAACCACATACCTATCATATTTACGTTCTAAATTGTGATTCGCGTAACTGGATGATGGAAAAAATAAATTAAATAGAAAACGTGTTCCTGGACTGGTTTGTATGAAACTGCATCATTAGGCTGTATTCCATTGATTGTTGTAGTTGAAGAGCTCATATTGTAATTTCGAAATAAGTATACTCCTCCAATTGATAACCTCAAACTTATTTCAAATCTATATTATATTTTATAGGGACGGAATTAAACAAATATTTTAATATTTAAGTAAGGCATTGACAGACTTTCCATAGAAAAATATACGTATTATATTGGTTTTTAGATATTAGGATATTAAAACGTTAACACTTGAATATTAAAATGAAAATAGTAGGATTCATTTGAAATGAAAATGGAGGTAGGCCAATTAGGTCGTAAAAACATAATATAAATATACTTTACCAGATTAAAAAGTTAAGAAGGAAATTGTGATACATTAAATAGTAGTTTAGGTAGATTAATTAACGTTTAAACGTTAATATAACAAAAATACATCGAACTTGACCATTTCTTTCTGAAGTGTAAATTTTGTAATAACTTCATTGATAGCCAATAGTTTTCTAAGTCATTTTTTCCATTCCAGTTTTCTAAGATTGATAACATTTCTTAACCCAATAAATCTACGATAAACTTTGTATTTCTTCTTCGTGATAACCGTTAAGATTTAATCAATTTCATAACTTAAACATCATTGCGAATTGCAAACCTCTATGTTTCTATTAGTCTATGGCGATTTATACCCGGATTATTAGAAATAGTTTTTAATTAATTAAAGTATAAATATGAGATTAATTGGGACAAACGTGCCTAGACTGTGATGAAACCGGACATCGGCGCTTACATCGCTCATAGATTAACTGATACGCTATTAAGCCTATAGAGTTTATTTTTAATGATTATTGAATCTCACGGAAACAAAGAAATAGGATCATAGAAAGTTATTCAGTTATGTGGTAAGCAAATGGTTTGTTATTCAGTGTTGGATATCAGTCTCTGGTTTCCTTAATGGGGTTCTTATCTATACTAACATTATGAAGCACTGTACTACTGGTTCAATTTGAATTTTTTTTTGTTGAAAACTCCATTTATCGAGAATCACTTAGGTATATACCAGCTACAACTAATGCGAGTGAAAGCAAGACTATTATATGGAGCACATATGTACTTTTCTAAATGTAATTAATAATGTATCAATATTGTTACGAGCTAGGGGATCGGATAGAAAACGCCGTAAATCTCTTCAAGAGTTTATTTTGAAAGGAAGGAACGTCTTTGAGCTGTAGAAAAATTGAGAAACATTTCATTCCACCCATTTTCGTAACAGTATGTTTAAAAATCCTGACCTCCTCCCTGCGATTCTGTAACCACTTTTCGAACTCACACAGCGGTTTTCCCCTCGGGGGGCGCTCTGAGTCAGTGGAAAGTCATTTTATGATATTGCATTCTGAAAGGGTGGGAGCTTGTAGTTTATTGTTTATCAGAATGCCCAATCTAAAAATGACTGCTTCACGACTGATTTCAGAGCGACCGCCGATGCGAAACCCCCCTCTGTGTGAGTTCGAAAAGTGAGTTACAGAATCGCAGGGCTGAGATCAAAAAATATGTTTTATGATAATTGAAACGTGATGTTTCATAGCGTATAGCATTTGGTTTAGAAATTATTTCAAGTAAACGACAAAACTTGGGAGCAGAAGTCACAATGTTTGAAATATTGTATTCGTATGTTTCTAATCAAAATTAATTGATATACTTGTTATTTGACATTAAACATAACATAATTGGATAATAAAAATGTCGAAACGAGAATAATTGGCGATTAAAACTCATTAAGACTTTATTTCCTGTAGCAAGTTAAAAAGCTCATAAATCTAAAACGATTTTATCGGCTTTATGGAGCTTTTCAACGTATTTTGAAAGCTTTTCATGCCGTACCTATAATTAATGTTGATTTAACAATTTACTTTGGAGCAATACCAAGCAGTATTATTGAGTTTGTGATTGTCAGATCTGAGGTCGCATTCGCCGCCCAGCATCTTGCTGCGTTCGAAAGCATGCCGTTTGCCGTCATATCTTGGACCCAAAAATAGACGATGTATTTCGGCATATAAGGCCGGCTCTATGGCATAGATGAATAATAGGTATAATAGATAAATAAAAAATATAGAAAAATGTCGGCTAGATACTCATTACGAATTGCTACAATAGATATATTTAAACTTTGTATGATTCTCGTTATTTCGCACGATTTAATAGATTTCTCTATGACCTACATTGTTCTAAGGTTAACTGTCGTACAAGAAGTAATCTGATAGTTAACCGCAATCGGGGTGGTGCTGACAACTAGATAAGTTCTATTGGATTTATTAAAGTCTATCTTAGAATTATTTACCTCATTTGCTTCATAATATAAGATAAGGGTGCGTTCAAGTATTATGTAACGATTTTTTGAATTTTTAACCTCATAAGTTGGTAAAAGGCATTACGATGCGCTGCGGGGATTGTCACCATAACGTGTTATTATTGGGTCACGTTTCGACTTACATGGAGTAGGGCTTCAAGTATCACCACATATTGCGTAACGTAGGTACTTAGAACGAGTGACTGTTCTTACGAAACGCTTTTACAATTGGTTATACCATATAATACATTAAGCGCGTTCATGGGGGAGTTGTGATATTTACGCAAATAAATGACGTGGCGAAATTAAAAAAACTTGAGACTTACGGAGCCAAGTCCTTCCTCGACAATACGACATCTTTAAATTTGTTTTACCATATTATGCGTTTAATATCGATCTACTAAATAGTAACAAATAAGTTTCCAATGAACTTTAACTCGTTTGATAACAAACACAATAAAACACATGGAAATTCTTCTTAGCGCCCATTATATTATTATCTTCATAATTCACATAAACAAGCCATTTTTGCGATTATACGGAATACGTTTAAAAGCTTGTTTTCAGCTAGAAAGGGGTATACGCCATCATAGTTCGCAGTAAGACACAACTCTGAAGGCCACGTCAGATGACTTAAATATCGCTAGGACTCCGATACGAAAGGATGTAGTTTTTTTTAAATGAGGTGAAAATGCGCTTACGCAGGCCCGGGCCTAGGATGTCGAACTTGACGCGGGGACTGTGGGGCTGGGTCTACACTCAAATCCCTCTGCTATTCAGAGGGGTAGCGAGACCCCACTCTCTAAAAACACCTCAGCCCTTCACACGCCCTTAAGATGGGCCCTTGGCTATTCAAAAGTATCGGTTGTTTTAAATTTCGAATATCATTTTTAATTTTACATTGGATAGCGTTTTAGTCTTTGGTGCACAGATTAGCAAACTGTGTAGTCTAAGAAATCCGCAAATTGGTGTTAAAGATACCTTATCAATCGTCTACAATGTTATCTACTATCGAGTTGGGTGGTCACACCGCTAAGTAAATATTGGCCTTATGTACAAGCAAGTAGGTTTACTTTACACTGATAGTGCAGTTTATTTAATTGATTGTTAAATAGACTGGTTAACGTGAGAAAGGTATGATGTTTTTATTTGTAATAATTGTTTAATTCTCACTTTTTGTGTATTCAAAATATTTTTGATATAATTAGAGGTGGTACATTTAAACAATACAATAAATACTATTACTAGTAACGTGAATAGATCATTAAATCATATAAATAAAATACATTTCATCATATTAACATCTCCAACTGGAGACATAAATGGTGATGAATTTCTAATACAAAATGACCTTAAATCTCTCAAAAATGCAGTTACGCGGGTTCTAACAGAACTTCAAATTAACAGTTCGCACGAAAAGTCACGCGCCTCTTACTTATTTGTCATTTGATTTTATTCCTTATTGCTTTTGATGTGTAACATTATTACTCCTGACGGCCCAATTTTTCTCTTTCCATTTGTAGTAATTCCATTACAAGTAGTAATAAATGTTATACTAATAGTAGTAATAAATGTTATACTAATTAACATGAAACTTAAATGAAGACCTACGTTTTATAAAATCAGCACTGAGAAATACTTATTTCAAATAAATTCAAATTCCTAATGAGTATATTTAAAAATATATTTTCGTATTATGTTTGATAAATAATCTAAAATATAGCTACGTCAATGATGACACAATATTTTATTTTATGCCTTAATCGTTTTGCTAATTCTACTCTTTATTTATCATAAATAATCTGTGTGTTAAGTGAAATGCTAGTTTTGACAGTCTGTGGGTGATTTTGAAACGGGTTGGTTTATCAATTTATGTTCCTTAACAATATCTATCTAATATGTTTACATTAATGCTTAGTCTAAAATTACAGATTAAGTGCTAAAACGTACCAGACAGTACGTGTTATGAAAAATATTAGAAAATTATTTATTTATATTTTTTAAAGAAGAATATTATATCTTTTAAACACCTGTACAATAGTTTTGTCTATGCTCCAATAAAAGCGCGGGAAGTGGCAAATCAGCCTCCAGAGGTACTAGTGGCCTAGTTGCGTCTGCATCCATCATTTTATCGTGTTTGTTAAGTGATAAAACATCTCAAGAGTGTTTACTGCCGGGTGCTTCCATTGACAATATATCTTCTTCAACTTTTTAGCGTATAGAAGTTATCTTGTTTTTTGCTTTGATACAAGCGTGTTTTATTTCTCATGTCCTTCTTTTACTGTGGTTCCTGGACTCCGTGAAATGTTAAATTGAAGATTTTGATAATAATAGTGACTTAAAGAAAACGAAATGGTGGATTAAAACCGAACAGCGAAAATATATAATCATAAATTTGTATGAAATCGGCATGTCTCAAATCCAAAATTCAACGACATGTGACAGAACTGATCACTTACATGTCTATGCATTAAGAATGATCAAAGACGAATGCAATTTGAAACCAAGACACAGAGTTTTATTGCCAATAGATTATTATTACTTACCAAAATTAGGGTAAAAATAATCTACATATAGCAACCTATTAATCGTAAAAAGAAATTTGTCATACTTTATATTATTATAAGTTTATAAGGACTTTAATAACGATGTTTCAAACCTCACTAATATTTTGAAAGTATTATTTTCACCTTCCTTGGTAATAAATACTTCATATTATAGCGGCAAAATCTCGTACTCGAAAGAAAGGTACTAAATAACCGTTGATAGTTCCTTGGTTAAGGTTTAACCATTTATTAAGTAGACTTACTATAAGTATACAATAGGGCTGTCACAAATATATATAACCTTTTCGAATAAAAACATAAATTAATCTATATTCATCTGTGAAGTTAATCATGTTATAAATACAAACCTTAAGAAAACAATACAAATAAATTTAGGTTTTTTAAAGTTTCACATGGAATATTGTTGTGTATGAAGTAATTTTATTTTTTTTTTTACAATTATTATCAAGCCTATATTTATTTCCAATGATTTAAATACAATTTACAACACAATATGTATATATATATATATATATAGTATATATATATATATAACGTTTCGTTATAAAGGGTAATCTCTATAACCCCTCTATAAGGTAAAATAGGCACTAACACAAACATAATGGGTAATGGGTTTCAAATTATTAAAAAAATTTCAAATTTAGAATCATTAAAATACTGTAAATTAGTCTTACTATAATCCAATGTTTGTTAAACTTCTAAAAAGACCATGAATAGCCAATAACAAAAATTAAAAATGTATTTCATTTAATAATATTTTTAATTCTCGCCTATATTAAATATTTGTATGAGAGCCCTACTTAAATTATCCAGTAGTCAATTGGCAATACTAGCCAGCTAATATAATTGCGTGGTCATTAATTCGAAATCCAGGAATTTCCTGCAATCTTTACACCTAGCGCACCATATAGCCGTCATTTAAAACATAAGCGACGAACGGAAACTTTTAAATAGTTTTAGTGTAATAGTCATAGTAATAATATTATTACTAGTACTAGTTAATAAATAAATTTTCGAGTAATATCCTAATAATTATGACATACATTTGATAGATTTGTTTCCCCGTAAAATTAAAGAAACTGTTGCAGTATCTACGTCACTTTTTTAATCTAATAATTAATGTTATTAAATATTTATCAGTTAAATTCGATGTAGTAGTTATTCTAGGCAAACTGAAGAAAACTATTTATATATTGGTTATATTAAGTAAATTAAAAATTTTAATACAGCATTCATTACGTGCAGATAATAAATTTCATCGATTCAGTCGAATTTCGAAGTTACAGATAACCTAAAATAGTGCAAGCTTGTTACTTGCACAGACTGTGGGCGTGCTTCCCACGTGATACTAGTGATTCTGTCTGCCTGAAGAATTGCCGCCACCGTGAGTTGATTCTCAATAGATAACAAATCTTACGAAATTTCAGAATATTTCGTGATAGTAAAATATATATCAAGTTTCACAAAATTACGCCTTACGTCTAGTTCTAAATGAAGGAAAAATAATTTTACATTTTAATACAATTAACGCGGGATAGCAACAGTGGTTCAATACTTTTGAAAGAATATACTTATCAAATATTTGAACAGATGGTAGACATCTTTTGTCTAGATTTTATAAGTAAATCTCAAACATATGGTTATGTAAATTCATTATACTCTGATTTAATACCTAGACAATGTATGTGGAATATCACAAACTATATTTAAAATAATAAACGGCTCAAATATCCTCCAACTTCGATTTTGTTCCCTTTGGACTAGAGACCATTGGGCCGTGGGGTTCAAGTGCACAGGTGCTAATTAAAGATATATACATATTATATATATAATATATATGTATCGCAATACAGCAAGGAAATACTGCCAGCGTTAAAGGTACACTGCCATAGGGACCAAACTATTAAAATTTGTTTTAATTTTATTTTTATTAATTTTAAATTATTTTTATAATTACTTTGTAGGTTAAGAAAATTGTAAATATTGTATATTTTATTGTTATGTTTAGTAAGGTGAATAAATATTTTCTTTGTTTTTTTACATTCGTAGAAGACAAGACAAAACAGAGACCAAGCAAAAAAATACGCTCTAAGTCTTGGCCTCTGATGTCTGTATCTGTTTCGTGATTATTTTAATAAGCAAGTAGGTAATTAACCTTCTGTTCCTGGCATATGCTGTGAATTTTTTAAGGCATGGCACTGAACGAACGAGTGTCCATTTCACACATTAGACTTAGACTTTTCGTCTACTCGTGCTCTAGACCGTGAAAATACTTGTAAATGAATAGCATAATTATTGCAGTACTCTTCCTAGTTCGATAAAAAGTATTATAAATTGCTTGTGATTAATTATTCGGTCCTAGTAATGGTTATGTTATGTTCATAAGGATTAACTTACTAATCGAAAGAGCAGTGTTAACGGTATCCAATTGACGTCTTTGATGTATTGCTACTATTACACTATCGTAGTGAACTTGAAGCCTTTGAAATATCGATGATTTCATATTATCAATTAAAAGATGTCATAAATAATACAGTATATCGTGTAGGTCGTGTGTTATCTGCCACCAATAGATATTTCTATCTAAGCTCACTACTTGCTTCAAGTAGAAAGCATTGTGAGGAAATTACCACGTCTTAGACCCAAAACGTTGACGGCGTGTGTTAGTTAGTCTGAGAATCGGCTACTATTACTACTACTATCTTTCAAACCTAAGTGATAAGGGGTGGCCACACCAAATTTATTTTTTATTTTTTAGATATTTTTTTGTTTAAATTTTTTATGATACAGCATACAAAAATATGGTATATATTTAGTTTCACTCCTCTACGATCAACCCCTATTTTTTATTATTGTAGATAGTTATTTTTTTTAACTAAAAAAATGTTTCCTAGAAATAATATACATGGCAAAACAAACGTTTGTCGGGTCAGCTAGTGATTTTATAAATTAACCACGTGAAATCAGTGCAAATTATAATAGGTACTTGTAGTCTATTTGATTTGCCAATATTATTTATAAATTATGACTATTCAATGATTGGTAATAGTTCGGTAAAAGTATTCATATAAAACTTTCGAAGACAACTAATCATCTTACAATACCTCGGACAAGGATGTACTCTGAGTCCATATTTACACAGTATTGTTGACATAACATCAATATAAAATGTGAGGCGACACTTTCAAGGAAACTCACTGTTTATAAGAATTTTTATTAAGTTGATTGAGGCCAGTAAACGAGGGATAAGCTACACGCTCTTAGTTTAGTAAGAATAGTAAAGGTATAGTAGTTTAGAAGAAGAAGAGTTACATTTAATATTTTATTGTATCTTGCCATCGGGTAGGCTTCTTTAAGCAAAAAAAATCGAAAGCCTTCCTTACTATTTATTACTTGATTCAATATATAGAACTGTCACCTAGAAAATCCGAATATGCTAATGTTAAGTACATATATAAGTTATACAATATAAGTGTTACTTACAGTATAAATAAATAAATCAGTGGCGCTACAACTTCTTTGATCTTGGCCTCAGATTTCTGAATCTGTTTCATGATCATTTTTAAATCTAATAGGCACTTGCCTACCTACTTAGGTGATCAGCCTCCAGTGCCTGATACACGCCGTCGACTTTTTGGGTCTAAGACATGTCGGTTTCCTCACGATGTTTTCCTTCACAGTTCGAGCAAATGATAAATGCGCACATAGAAAGAAAGCACCAATGGAAAAACCAATGGTGCACAGCCGGGGTTCGAACCTACTACCTCAGGTATGAGAGTCGTACGCTGAAGCCGCTAGGCCAACACTGCTCTGCACTGCGGTTAGTTACAGTATACTCGTCGTTTTTCGGATATTAAAATCTATATTTTTAAAGTCTAGGCTTAACTGAGGACAAAATATTTCATTATCAAACAAAGTTCAACAACAAAATTGGGTGAATAATAAATATTGATATTGTTTGCCACTCATTTTATGGCCACAAATTTATAGCTGTTATACAATACGGAGGGACTTTTTGTCGGCGTTTCAAGGTTACTGGGTTACTGTCACACTCGTATGTATTATCTTTATGAGTTATCGTCATTTGAATGTTTAAGTTGATGCATAGTTCTAATAACTTAACCCGTTGCTTGCATTGAATCAAAACGCTATTTTGCAAGTGGCAAAGATCATAAATAAGGCTTAGGCTTGTTGACCTTCGTCCATCATCAGGATATCTCGTTCGTCCTAACAAGAATTAGTGCCGAATACAATGGCATTTTAAACAAAACAAAAGCCAATAAGAGGGAGTACGTTTAACTATTAAGTCACACACACTTATACACAAATATTTGTTTATATACATTTGCTCCTGGGCCGGCCAATTACAACCACAGCACACACGCATTATAAAAAGAAAAAAAAATTGTTTTATATCTCTAATTATATATTTTATTTTATTTTTTTCTTTGATTATTGTTATTTTGTGTGTTTTTGTTATTAATAAATGTTATGTCTATGTCTATATTTCACTAGGGTAAGCCATGGCAATTTCCTTATTTACATTAGGATTAAATTTTTTATAATAAAACATTATAATGAACTAATCGATATATCAAATAAAAAATGATCTCAGCCTCAAGTGTGTCTAATCCAACACTTCACATTATATTATTGTCAGAAGCACATCTCAAGTGGTAATTCAAGACTCAAGTTCAGATTAACCATTGGGTACTCAAAGAGCGTGAAATCTGTTACGGTATACTACCGTGACTTGCGGAGTTTTTGTTTCAAAATTTATAGGATTATTAGCTAATAGATTGCTTTTTATATCGATCGACCTAACTCTTGATTCTAGGAAAAGTTACGAGGAAATTAAGGTTTTTTAGGTTTCTAAAGATCCGGGTTTTCAATGAAATAATAATTTATTTTATTAAAAGAAAACGCAGACTGTAACGGTAGCCTTGACCAGGCAAATATTATAAAACGAAATGGGAAATCTGGATATTATACTGAAACCTTAAAAAATTAAATGCTTTTTGCGTAGTTATATTATTATCGACGCCTAGGATTCGTCAAAAACCTATTCTATATAAGTAAAAATTAGTCCAGGTTTTTTTTACCTCTTAAATTCTAAGGAAGGTTTTTATGGAAAGAAAACTTGCACGGAAAAACCTAAGAACCAATTTTTACTCCGCAGAAACGAACAGTCTCATAGCAAAATGTTCCATATGCCACTTAAAAAGGTAGGCTAAGTAAAAAAAAATATTAAGGCAAAATGAAGTTCGCGGGTGCAGCTATTTAAATATAAACATTAAAAGTCTGTTTCACAACGCCGCGTGTAATATCTACACAATTAAAACAACATTAAACATTAAAACTCGAACAAAGTAACAACCCTTCTTCAAACTTCGCCTGAGTAAACAAGAAAACAAATAAATCTCTCATTAGAAGAGACGGGAACATAAACGATTGTGATTAATGTATGTAGCAGTCCGTCAAGTTTCTGGTGAACTGACAGTATGAATAAATAATACTATTTTTAGATTCCCTTTATACGTTAATCAACGATTAAGGCATGTTATACGATAAAATATTTCTCCTTCAAGCCATGTGTCACACGTTTTAGCATCAACTTTAATGATGATTATACCCAAAATTACTTTCGCAATAACAACCCAACGTCTTGCTACTGAGCCACAATGAGGTTTCAGAAATGTAATGAATAAACTATAATTTTACTATTAAAAATTATCTTGTAAAAAATGTCCAGGTCTCACATGATGATAATAAGAGATAGACTCTCATCATGCGGTCGTAGGTTCGAATGCCTGAGCACCAATTGAATTGTGCGCACAATTATCACTTGAAAAACACTGGAAAACATCATGTGAAAACCTTCATGCCTGTCTATGACTCCATGACAGAAGGCTGATTACCTTCTTGCCTATTAGAAAACAGATCAGGAAACAGAAAAATCAATCTGAGACCTGGGTCTAAAATGTTGTAGCGCCACTGTCTTTTTATAAATACGGAATTAGTATTATTATAATTGTTAATAGTTAATATAATAATAAGTTTATTTTAATGATTAGAATGTATCTTATTGTTTTTTCCTTCCTAAGTTTCGTAAATGTTTGAACCTCTTTAGTATAATTCTCTATCATCCTTAGCTATATATTTAGTATAATTATTTTTTGCTATATTTTAGTTAGCTGTAGAAGTACAAAATAAATACCTATTTAATTTAATATAAATGTCAAGTCTCAAAGTTGTATGCTATAAAACTCTATAATTGAGTTATCAACATAGTATTTCTTTTTGCAGATATGTAGCTCATTGTGACATCGGAATGGAGCTCTTTTAAGTATTAATATGGAAATTGCATGAAATATGTAAATTAAGAGGAATAAATAGACAGCTGTCTTTTGTATCTGTGGTCTATTCTTTTTTGAACCTTTACCTTGAAATAATGTTATTGAACATTAAACGCGAAAGTGATTTTGTATACACATTACGACGCCACAGAATTTTATTATAATGTTAAGTATATGCGTATAGCTTGTAAGTGCCTCAGTGCTTTTCTTCTAAGATTACATTACTGAATGAATGGTAATGAATCAGGGAATTCTATAAGTTAGCATAGAATGAGAAAGCAATAAGAAAACAGCTGCAATGCTAAATGCTTAGATTAGGTCAAGTCCTACAGCAGTCTTTTACGACATGTGCCAATACAACCTTCGATAATAAAGGTTAAAGATAATACGTACTTAATAAGACAGTTATTCAACGCATACAGCCAAAAGTGTGAGCAATTGTAGTAAAACATTTCTTATAGTTCCGTAAAGGTCACTTCTGTTATAACAAACGAATAGTACACATTCCTTGTATAAAATAACAATCAGTCACCCCAAATCACGGTAAGAAATCTGACATTCCTCATCTAAAGCCTTATAAATTAACTGCAATTATGTCTAGCGGTTAGCACCGTTATACGGTTAAATTTTAACTAGAATAGTAATTGCTCATTAGATGCAATGAACTTTGATTTAAACTAGGTTGGTTTTTGATTGACAGTGTTATAATTTTATTCTAGCGCATTTAAATCGATGCAATATTTAACAATATAATTACTAAGGTAACCAATATATATCCAGGGAGTAATTTTCTTGTTAATTTAATGGTTGAACCGATTTTGGTGGTATAGTTAAAAATATCGACAATTTCACGAAATATATTTAAAATAAAACGGTAATATAACAAAATCGTTTTGTTCTCGTGGATACGTACTAACTCGGAGGATGTTGAAGTCACATTTGCTGTTTTGACCCGGTAGAATAAAGGACTCCAAGCTTTGAGATGCAGTCGGATTAGAACTAGTTTGATTTTGGGTATAGCCTACCCCAGAGATATCCCTGTCCCCTCAAACAGTAGAGGAGATGTATTCATTAACATCATGAAAATCTCACGTGCATTTAATGACATATTTAATAATTTATATATACGCGATATATACCAGTTATCAACCACGATAAAATGTACATAGCGTCTTGTGCCTTATAATCGAGATTTATCATTTCGATCAGGACTTGGAGCGATCATTCCGAAAATATTTCAAGGTCTGAGAATTAGCATGTTTAAATCATACATTAAACTTCCACACTGATTTATTTCTGTATTAAGGCTTGGTCCAAAAGGTTCTGCCTTCGTTTGGACGAGCCAATTGCTTGCATATGACACCCTCTTGATATGAAACAGACGCAGAAATATGCCGCCCTATTCTTCCTACTGAACAGTGTTGTCCAATGGGCTTTCTATTTCAACACTCGTTCGTATGATGAAGGAAAATATCGTGAGGAAACCGGCAAGCTTTAGACGCAAAAAGTCACCAGCGTATGTCAAGTTTAAAAGGCTGATTATCTACTTGCCTATTAGAAAGACAAATGATCACGAAACAGATACATAAATCTAAGGCCAAAACCAAGCGCCATTTTTTATCCTACATACAATTAAAAATCATTTAATCATATAGGTAACACATTGTACACTTATGCCACTTTGCCACACTGTGCCACTTCAAATCAAGGGCGTAGAACGGAAGAGAAGAACTGGCAATAAACATATTACCTGTGTAAGGGGCCTTCGTATCCTTGCTATGGATTCCCAAAAAGCTTTTAATAGTTGTATAATTTATAATAATATATTTTCAATGTAATATTTTTTGGTTATCAATTAGAACCGGCTAAATCTGTATGCCATTAAAATATAAAAACGCGCGCAATTCGCAAATTGATCGTTTATCGCTAATTTCATCCAAGATCTTATCGCTTTTAAGAAATATGTCTTCATTCCAAGACGCGTAATAATTATGATTTTTACTGTTTATTACATGCACTGTACTTTACACGATAAATTAAGTTTTTACCATACAATTATATTCATTATAATGCATTAAAATCAATAAACTATTGTTATTACATCAGCCGCGCTGCCGTATTGAAACAATTCTTAATATGGTGTTCTACGTCTATACGTTGCGACAATACGGAATGTTAGGAAATATTACTACGTTTTAATACAAAAGACTAACTACTGCAGCATTTACGAAAGTTGATAATTGAACTATACTGGTCGTATGAGATTTGAGTTATACTAGAGTTTGAGTCTTATCACTGGAACTAGCATTATGCAATTTATCAAATTATTGACGATTGTTTATTAACGTAGACAGTCGTTATAATATATTAAATTCTATAAAACATAAATTGTCTACTTTAAACTTACGCTTAGATATTTTAAAGTACTCAATGGATTTTTCTTTTTATATTATTCAATAGGCCGAGTTATTCAAATATAATCTGTACGTACTAAAGAGAAATAAACAATGATTTCTCGTTTCCCTACTTAAGAAGTTCCGCGGTTGATTTGCCACGCAACACCACTATATCGAATCAGAAGCTACCCGAATACTGCAGAGTATTTCCGAATTTGGGTCCTTCAACAATTTGGGGCAGGCTACTGGCAGTTTGCATGTCCATGGGCTGCGTTATCACTTAAAATCAGGGGAGCGTCCTGCCCGTTTTCCCCCTATTCAACAAAGCTGGTTCGAACATGAAAATTGTGGTGGATAGTCAATCATTATGATCGAATTATGTACACAGGTACTTATCATAAATTATTTATTAAATAAACCACGTGTATGTGCAATGCCTTAAGCTAGAGTGCATTGTACCCGTTGCATAAGCAAACTATGGGTAACTCGATCAAGGTGATCCGTCAACACGTTCTGTCAACATTAACACAATTTTATTTATAACCATAATAACGCAATTAAGATTGTTCTTGATACACTCAAATTTTTGGGCGTTGCGCAGTGTAGTCCGATATTGTATGAATATAAGTTAGTTGGTGAATGCACATTATAAGGTTTTTTCCTACTAAGTAGAATCTTATATCGTATCTTAGGCTTACAGAAGAGAAAAAATCGCTTAGTAGCGATAGACCGTTGCACAATGTAATTTTTGAAACTTGTAAATCGTTCTTATCTTGTGTAAATAAATATATATATATATTCCTATGAATATAAATATATATATTAGGAAGTTTCTTGAAAAAATATGTGTATAAAAGAAGATGCACCACAAGGGGTCACGAAATTTGGTGTTATAGGATTTAGTTTATTATTTTTACTGTTAATTGTTTTTAATATTAGACATAAATATATGTCATAAATAATTTCTCCGTCCCGTAATTAATTAAGAATCTCTAATTAATATTAAAAGGTAACGAACTAGAGTAGGAACAGAGTAAAAACCAACATTACGACTTCCACATGCTATAAATAACCATGCATTAATATTTTTAAATGACGGTAACCGCCCTTTTATGGTATTACACAAATATATCAGGATTCGAGTAATTATCTAAACTAAACATTGATTTATATGCGTTTTTAATAGTCTAATGTCACGCGACGGTGTGATAGCTAGGGTGAATATCATTTTGAGTAAACGTTTCATATATTTTCGAATAATGTTAAAAGCAATAATGTAAACTAGCAGAAGAACAAAGTCCTTAGGTTGTTGTATTGTTAAAACACACACAAACGCACAAAATAACATAACATTTATCTCTTTGAAGTCCTGTAATAGAGTTGGACATAGGCAAACACATTTGTTTCAATGATTATTAGAGAACAGTGTTGGCCTAGTGGTTTCAGCGTGTGACTCTCATCTCTGAGGTTCTTAGGTTCAATCCCCGGCTGTGCACCAATAGTCTCGGTCTATGTGCGCATTCAACTGTGGCTCGTACGGTGAAGGAAAACTGTGAAAAATGCTTTAGACAGAAAAAGTCGTTGGCGTGTGTCAGGCACAGTAAGAGTTCAGCCTTGACTGTTTCCGACAGGAAATATATGTTAACACGCCGGGAATCTAAGCGCACTTCAAGCAGCTTTTTAATCCTTGATTTAAAATATATAACTAACAATTTTCGTTGTCTAACCACAGATACGATGACAGATTAGTTTTTCATAATAAGAAAGCTCGGTCTTGTCCGCAGTTTTTCATAAGCATGCTTAACCTACCTCACGGTAAATATGCGAATGCACTTTAGAAAATTGATAATATTTAATCAAAATATTATTTCTCGATTATTCGACAGCATTTTTGGCTTTGATCACATCATGGAAAAACCTTAATTTAAAATTTTGTACGAATGTTATTCAAATATTGATTAATCGTCTTTTTTAACACAGGGGGCAAAAAATATATTTTTTAATGTCTTTTATGATGGAAGCATCTAATGAGAAAGTACTATAATTTCATTCATAAAGAGTCAGATCTAGGAGATGAATAATTGTGTACACGCGTCATTATAATGTTAATTGAAGTGGAAACTTCTTTACCGGCGTTGTACACTTTTTTTGGAATAGGTAAAAAATGTTAAACTCGCGTCAGGACACGTGACCTGATCGAAAATTCGTAAGACGTATGGAGAGTAGACAGCTGGCGCGGCGTATTTAATGTAATATAAATTGTCATGTTTGTGTACGATAGCTCAATAAAGAAATATTGTATTCTACTACATAAATGATGAAACAGACCCTATACTGAAAATTAAAGCGATTTGTGCAAAATTATTCCCTAACCATTCCAAAATATCAAAAATGCACAACGTTAATATTCAAGTGTTGCACTCCGGGAGTGCCGGCAGAAGTGAGAACGTGAGAAGAGACCATACTTCAAAAGGTTTGCCAACTCATGAAATAGATACAAGGGTTCAAATAAGGGTTGTAGTATTTTTTACCAACTTCATAAGACTGCAGGAGGAGGTCATCAATTCGATGTGTATTTTTTGTGTGTTCAAGCATTTGACGGTGGACCAATCTGGACAAAAATCCATGATATCGTAAACCTTTTTATAAAAAATAGCTCGATGATTTCTGAAGGATAAGCGTTGCCTAACAAAAACGATGAATAATTTACAAATTATATATACCATGACGGATTTTAAAAACTTGACTAATCGGGTCAAATCCACATAGTACATATATTATCGTGTAAAACATTTAATTCTGTTACAAGACCAATACAACTACAGATACAAATAAGAAATATTGTTATTCAAACAGTTTTTTGTGCATTTTAAGTTGGTACAAAAAAAAATGGAATATTTGTTGTATCAACGCGAACTTGCGAGTGAAGTTTTTTTGCGGTGTAACATTGTTTTCCTATTTCACTTTGTGACTCCTTTTAAACTATGTTTTTAATTTTAAAACTATGTTGTTTCAGGTAAGTTCGTAAATCGATCTAAGAGTGCTGATTAAAAGTTATCCATTAGTAAGTATTTTGATTAACACAAATAGTAAATTGAACGTAACGAAATACTTGATGTGAAAATAATCAACCTCGTTATTTCTATGCGAAATAAAGGATCTTAAAGTCGAACTGTGTTGTCCATTCATATCTAATGGTAGACTAAAAATTAAACGAATTAATTTGATGCTCAATTTGTTTGTAACATATTTAAGAAAGCGTAGTACCTTTTCTAAAACCTAATTATTGGAGAGATTTAAGTTTTGTTTTAAATTAATTATTTATGAAACAACTGAAATTATATTATTAATAAAACAACAGTGGCAGTGGTTTGCACGTAATGACATTGTAATAAATCTAATCTAAAAAGAAACAATGTTCAACGAATAAGTATCGCAACATATCGAGGAAATGCCACCATTAAAGGTACACTCCGGAAAATTTACAATTTAAAATTTACAATGTACAGGAAAATTTTATTTTTTTTGTAGTTTTCTATTTATCCATTTTAATTACATTCATAAAAATAATTTTAATATTCTTTAACCTTTGAAGCTTTTAGTAACAAAATAATGTAATTCGTTTTTGTTGTGACTTTCCACATCACCTGTATGGAGTCGTCAATCAGCCATCAAACAGGTCGTTAGCCGAGCATAAGGGTATTTATAGTACATACTAACAGACGCATAAACAATCATCGCTTCCTGGTGGAATAACTCATCACAGGTGTGGCTAAATAAAGACAACTATAAAAACAATAGGCGGAGAAGGCGTAACATCGGTTCATTCACCAAAACTTTAACACAATTATATCGGTAGTGTCTGCTTATAAAAGATATCATTATAAGATATTCATTCTGTTAATATATTCATGTTTATTAATAGTTTTTTTCCCCCATTATTCATTAAAAGATTAATAGCACAGTTTTAACTACAGCACTGTCTCCTTTCATCACAGGCTCAATGCAATTTGCTAAAGAGAAACAAAAATGTACTTAAAAGAGTGGAATTAGATTTATTTTTTATGAATGCTCACGCTTATAAACATAAGATTCTTGCGGGCTTCGATAATATTTTCTTATACTAAACCATCAATTGTTTACACGTCGTCAATTGTAACGTGGTCGAAATCAATAAAAAATTGCGCTTGAAATATTTTAATTTTAATTTTAAACATATTTTTATAACAAGAAAATGGAAATCATTCAAATTGTTTAATTTATTCTAAGTTTTCAGCTATGAAATGGAGACGTATTTGTATTTAATATAACAGTTAAAATAATGAAATTTAATATAATACTTAAAATATTTCATTTATAAAAGCTTTGTTATTTTAACATTATCCCTTAGGTTAGTAACAAGATAACTTAGTTAAGTTTCTATTGCTTTTCATTCTACTAAATATTTTAATAAAATACCCGTGTCTATTTGTAAGTTAAGGAATCGTGTCGCCTGTAATAATACTTTCAACTGATTTGAGATTCAAAATTTTAACACATTCGAATATAGATCAGTTCCAAATTCAAAATTGCCGGGAAATATGGAAACGACAGAACTTAAGAAGCATGGCTGGTAATAAAGTTTAGTGTATTATTTTATTAAAATTGGCTAGGATTATTAATTATTTCTCTCATTTGTTGAATAGGCATCGATTGGACTTTGTTAAATGGGGAAAAGGCTGGTTTGTATGCTATTTGTTTTATTAAACGGGCAGTAGTATCATCTGATGTTAAGTGATAATGCCCATAGACACTTAATGCCAGAGTGCTTGTGATTGGGTTTCCGGTCTTTTATCAATTGACATGCTCTTTTCTTGAAGGACCCTAAGTTCCTTAGGTTTTTGAGCGCAGAGCTGCCCCCCTAGAATACGAAGGGGAGCCTGTGCGTCCACCACCGAATGCTGAAAGTTGGACGCCCAAACGGGGCTTCTCCACAGCGGATGCGTGTGGTTTCTCCCCTTGAAGTAGTCTCAGTTAAAACTTATCTTGTATTGTATGTTTTAAAATTTAACACGTTCACTGCGCCATCATTTTTAAAGAACTTTCAGCTGGTGCGTTGGAGACCTAAAAGATCTCGTAACAAGCCTATCCTCTGGTGCGTTTGAGACCTAATCAGTCTTCTAAAAATACACTTTTGAAAATAATTTATGTCTTCCAAAAAAACAATGACATATATTTTGAATTTTTTGTGGGTGAAAGATAGCTAATTGCTTTATATTTTGCTAGGTTCGCACGCAGTTACGACATTTGAATAAACTACAAATACCAAAAAAAAATTAGATATCGATTGTATCTCGTACCGCACCCGAAGATAGTTCAATATGTGTACTAAGTAGTGATGGGAATAAAATAATATCTCAGTTATCGATTCTAAAAGTTTTATTAATTATGCAAAGTGTTTTTCATTAAAACATGGTAAGCACATTGATTGCTTGCACATTACGCGCAAATGGTAACAATTCGTTTAGTTTTTTTAGAAGCGTCAGTGCTGTTTAACTGCGTGTGCTCCAACGAAAAAGGTTTATCGTTAAATATTTCATAATCAGAATCACTGTCATTATTAGTCTATGGGGGGCAAATTTGAACATTTTCCAAAACAAATATTTTACTGGACGATGCAGCAGTATAATCCGGCGTTGATTTTTTGTTAGAAACCTCACCAATAAAATAGATTTTTTACACTTTTTTCTTTTAAACTTAATCACTCATTGTTTATCAAAAATAATCAACACGCTGGTATATACGCGAGTGTTATTTCCAAAACGTGCCCGCGACTTCCCGAATGTCGATTCTAGGACAACACTAAAAATCCCATCCTCCATCTCTTGCGTCTACGAGGCGTACGATTTCACGAGTACCAACATATCTCCTAACGCAAGGAATTAAAACAATTACAGTACTGTGCGTTAGGGACCTAATCCATCTCTCATTTATTTTTTAAAGTCCTCGAATTCAGCTTTAAGTAGGAAGCAAATATGTATATTTGTCCTGCACATCCTTAAAGAACTTTACAAGTTACATCCTCCCGCAAGGAGTGAAAAAACACGATTATGTTCAACGCACAATACAAAAGTCCTGCAAGAGATCTGATAGATCTCGTAATGCAACGAACGTGTTAAACAAAGACATACGTAGATTTATATATGTCAAATAAGCACGTTTAAAGTTATTTTGTTAATTGTAAGTGACGCCTGATGCGTTATCTGGAGTTGAATTGAAAGGCGTCGCCTATTAATTTGTTTTTCCTCCCACGAAACCTATCGTTTTTCTCTCAGCAATAAAACTGTAATGGACACTCAGTGCCCTGCATTTGTCGATATCCTTCATTCCAGACTCGTTAAATATTTAATGGTTTGTGGTTAAGGCTGTTCAAACACGCAAAGACTTTTGTGGTTATTGCAGGCTTTCAGTGTCTGTGCGATAGTTTTACGATAGGCTGGTGTTGTTATTACGAGATTAAGATTCAAGTTTATCTAATAGATTATTCGTATAAGGATTAAAATTCTAAATATTTGAGAATTTATAGCTTCAATTAGAGAACCGAAACAATTTAAGATAATTTGCATAATCTCCTACCATTAAAATATTTGAGTATCCTAAAATATGCCATATTCGACACATAATTTCATTAACATATTATTATCATTGTAATAAACATTGAATTTTATGTGAATTTTTGAGGATTTGATTCGCAATTTTTTAATGTTATTTATTATATGAATATAGTATGGTAAATTCTATTTAATAAATAATCATTATATATTATCCTGCTTATCTGTGAATAAGTAAATGATTTTGAAGTATAGAAAAATATATATTTCTTTAAGATTATTAAAAGTTACCCAGTATAATAAAATATACTTCTATAATAAGTTGAACTGTCAGTAACCAGCCTTGGATCCTACCCTTAAGCGAATTCGGGCGAATTTTAAGATTAAATGACAGTAAAATTTTTACGATCATAGCTTTGTCGCAGCCGCTGTGAACGAGATACAAACAAATAATAAAATCAACTGTTTAGGGTTGTCACTTTATCGAAATATTGTGCGTCGATAATGACTAATGATAGGTTCTTCTTTTTCACTTACACAATTAAATTATTAAAATGTTTAAAATAAAATATCATTTGACCTCATAAAATTTATACATTTAATTAAAATAGAAACTCTACATTTAGATTTGTCACTGGATCTTTTTTAATTTTAACGTAATGGTTCACAAATTCTACTACGACAATATCGTTTTATTAATAGCTAACAGATTGTTTATAGATCTATCTAATAATTTAAATGACCTTTCTATTTAACACTTAAGATTTCAATGGTTGCCAGCCCTAGCAACTTCTGTTTGTCGGCTCCTAATACTTGTGATTATATCGACATTATTTTAATGTCATTTTAATTGAAGTTTTACGACGATATTATGGTTTTGTTGAGAGCTATGATAAGAATACAGCCTGATCGTGTTCCTAAATATAAATAAGTAATAAATACCTAATAAATAAGTAATTTGTTCTTGTACAAGGCTCGTTTAACCGATTATTAGTACATTGGACACGCTATTAAAAAGACTGGTTTTTGGGCCATGTGAAGATGCGCATGGGCTGATTTGTAAAAGAAATAGGGATGAGAAAAGCCTAAATTGCGAGTTTTGTTAAATTGGAAAAACTTTGATACAGTGTTTTTTATATATTACATAGGGCGAACGGGCGGTAGGCTCATCTGATGTGATACCGGACACTCACATAGGCACGCAAGTACGTTGCCAGCCTTTTAAGAATTGGTACGCTCTTTTCTCGAAGGACTTTAAGTCGCATTAGTTCGGAAATACTTCAGTTGGCTTCAAAGTTTGTTTCAATTTCAAGCTAAACTTTTAAAATATGCATTAAAATAGATAAAGGACCACAGAGATCTAAACTAAACCATAGAGTCTAACAGTGAAGTCACTGGATTGATATCTGTCAAAATCCTATGACTATTTCACATATGAAGAGCTATGATATTTGAAAGCACTTAGTAGTCTGTGACTCTTACTCGAAAACACAAGTAACAATGAGCTGAAAACGTTAACAATCTTTAAACTCCAAAGTATTGCCTTTCGGAAGCAACTGGTGAATAAAACAAAACATAAATAAGGATAAATATATGTAAGTTGCACAATTAGGGGACCGGTCAGTCCGGAACAATACGAAAAATCAAAAGTGGTCAAACCGCCCGATGGACGCCGACTGATTACGAATATTAGCGAACCTGACATCCACTTGTCTTTGATTTAACGGCGCAGAATTTAAGACATTTTATTTTCCCTTTAGAGAATGATCGCGCAATATTCTAGGGTAAAATAGAATATGTGATTTTACTTTAAATATAACGCGATTTTAATTATTTGATACAGTGATAGCTCTTTATAACGTCATTCGTTATCAAGAAAAACTCTATATATCCAGTAAAAATGGTTACATTTGTTTGGTATAACACAAATCCCATACATTAATTCGCTCTTTATAACTCAACAGCCAATCTCTATAACGAAGAACCATTTTCATATTTAGACATCAACAGCATACTTAAGTGTAATTGTTTTTATAATCAGCTTACAAAACTAGCCTTTTGAGGTGCCGAAATTTATAAGAAAGACACCTGAGGTCATAAACAGCCGTCTCGCTTTTGTTAGTGTTAATTGCATTACCACGTGTGCCATTATTCTTAGATTACATTGCCTGTTGGAAACTTTGGTCTCAGTTACTAAACGCACCACCGTCACCTATCGTGTATTATCAGTCGTAAACAAACTTTGAAACTGTCAAGATGGCCAGTAAAAGAAAAGCTTTATGTGTTTAGAATAATTAACCTATTGATAGTAATAAAATTAGAAATTATTGTAATTGGTTAAATTTGAATTTTTTTCACTTAACTCTCTATAACGAAAAAAAATGTTCGGAAAAGATTTACACTGTATATGAAGAAATTCATTTAAAATATATATTGGTTATGTTTAGAGCTACTTATTAACTTTAAGAGTTGGTAGAAAGTAGATACATTATTATATCGTTTGGTTAGTACATTATTATCATTATACAATTACGAATAATTTAGTTTGGCATACGGTTCTAAGTAGGTACTAAGGTTTTTATTCCGAAAACTTATTTTATTAATGTTGTTACAAGATTTATATTCATGTGCAAATGACCGAAGTTCAAAGCACGTTAACCAGTATCTGTCGATAATGCTCACTTGAAACATTGCCAAATGACGTATCAAAAGCTTAATGACGATAAGCTTTAGATTAAGTTAAGCCGCCGCCGACCCGTTTCACTGACACTGATACGCGTGATTTGTGATTTTGTCAACAATTAACTATTTAACGTAAACCCAACGATGTACTATGTCTAGTCAAGGCCGTTTTGATTAATTTCCTTGTACATCAATAATTACAAATACACCCGCACTTACGCACATTGTAAGTAGTACTTTTAGGTTAAGATCTAAGGCACGTTTAGGCGGGAACTTAGATCTCTGTCATCTGTCAAAATGTGCATCATCGCAAGTGACAGATCAATGGGTTATGTCAATGTAAAAAATTATATTAAATAAAGTTAAATCGAATAAAATTTAATAATTATATCACGACTTTATTAAGTAAACGATATTTTAGGATGAACATATTTTATACCGACATAACTTTGTCTTTACCAGCTTAATAAGTCAAATTTCAAAAAGGATAGAGTCATTTCGTCCTACATACTCTGTTGGTGGTCTTTGAACCAAATAGGCCTACTAACCATTGTCGGTAACCAATGTTTGTGGCACATTAATAACATAATTCAACTGATCATATAAATATTGGAATATCATTTTGTTTAGGTCCTTAATAAAAGAATTGTGTGGATAAGACGATAAGATGAGCTATGGCGCATTCAAAATGCATTACAATATTATTGTTTACGGTAAAGTTAATATTAGAAAATGTAAGTAGTGATTAATTTTTAATGTCTATTTAACATGTTTTCTTTCTATTTATGTACTATCTTTTTATTCGGCTTATATGTATTATATTTATGGTTCGAGATATAGACACCTTTCATCCGCAATAAAATTATCATAAAGTATTGTTTCTAAAAAGCCCATAGATTATATATTTATAATAAAACATTTAAATAATAGTTTTTATCATTATTATCTATGTACTTCGAAGTATCTCTGCGTCTGTTTTATTGATTCTTTTTATCAAGTGCAGAAACGCTCGAAGTCTACATCAATTTTGTACCAAGTGATGGAAATCGGTGACTTGAAGGAGACTAAGTTGCGAATATGTCGCGACCAAACCATGAAACTACGGTCATATCTGACTCCACCACCTAAACATCAGTGGCGGTCATATCCGCATTAACATAACAAAAACTAAAATCAGTTCAACAATGTACATCCTCGCTCCCAAATAGTTAATGGGAATTAAGGAGTACAGTTATAATTTCTGAGATAACACTAACGGTTAACGCATTGTTTATCCTTCTTTGTGTCATCGGGTCTCTAGATATTATATTACTTAGAGAATGTTGCTACTGTTTTTTTTTGTATTTTAAGAGTATATTTTGTTTAAGAGTTAGCCTAGGGGGCGATTGTGCACCAAAATATTTTGTTTTTTATGTACGCAATTAACATTCAAAGAAAGAAAACATTGTGAAGTATCAGGCATGTCTTAGGTACTTACCCTTAGAGTTATATGAGTGGAGACTTAGCGAGAAATATGGCTTTCATATGTCAAAATCAAATTCTTTTACGAATAAAAGTAGTGCGTAGGTATAAACTCTGAATGTTAAACTTATGCCTTTTTTCAATAACAGAATATGCGTGTATGAAATTTACTTTAGACTGTATGTATTTAAAAAATAATCTAATCAATCTAATAGTTAACAATGAAATGAAATGAAATTTGAAATGCGAAAGCTTTTAATTTTGATACCATTAGGTCCAGTAATAAGGTTTTATTACACCGCAAAGGTCAGCTGTGAATTTTAATTGACATTCAAACGATAAAGTATAAACGCTTGTACAAACAAGATAAGCTACTGAAATGTACTTAATTCGAGTCCCGAGCCATTGTTACAGCGTGTTTGATATTCATGAAGGGGCAGAGTATATGATGACAGAGGTTTTTTACCAACGTTTAAACGCTTTAATTTATATTCTTACCATGGTAATGAGCGGCTGTTTTATGATAGCCGGCGTATATTTTTGCACCATACCTCATTGGGCAGTTGTAATTTTCACACCTTAACCAGGGATGTTAAGTACAATCTAATGTACCCGAAGTAGAATTAAATTCAGGTCAAATCACAATTAAAAAATCTTGTATTAATGTCTAGTAACATTTTATACTATAATTATTTTACCTTCGGTAAAACACTGCTGTTCACATTGGGTGCTGATAGTGTGCGTAAATTCGAACCATCTGTGTTAGTCTACTCTGCATTTCTACTGCCTATCATGTTAAAATATTCAATTACACGGTCAAGTACTCACACCTGAGAGAGTTCATCGACATTCTGCTAATTCAGCATTTTTTTCCTAATTTGAAATACAGCCTCACGTTACGACTGTCGGCAGTGAAATGAGATCATTTCGCGAAACATTCGAAATTCAAACGCGCTGTGTTTTTAAATTGGGCCCTTTGATTGGCGGAGGTCGCAACACTATTATTATGGCAGATGAAGTTATCAAAAATTCAAAGAAAATTGATGGTTCGCCCGACTCTCGCTTTCGACGGTGTTTACTTTTCGTGCTGTGTAATTTTATTGGGTGTGATTAAGTTGTATAAGGCCTGCTTGAGGGTATGGCTAGGGCTTGCAAAGCATAGCAATTCGTGACGATTTCGCAACGTGTTTTATTGTTATATTTTTGGTGTATAAATTACTTGATAAATCAGAATATAATTTAAGTAAAGTATTAAAAATTAGCGTATGGGTCTTAACACTTGGGACTACGTTAATATTAGTTATAAGTTGATGTTGTCTTATGAATGTCATCCCAACAACGAGTAGCTTATTAGTGTGTATTATTTTATTAGGAAGCCTATAGAAATGAATAGTCATTAAAATAAGTTGTTACAACCCTATTTACGTCATTATTCATTATAATGATTAGAACATCTTAAAATTAGCATAATAAGGGCATTAATTTTGAATGTTTCACTGTTAGACTACTATGTAGGGCTGGCATTAATCTGGAAATATGCAGTAATCAAAATTCCATATATTAGTAAGCATGTTGTGAAATAATTTATGCTAATCGAAGCCACACGCGAAGATCTCTATAGGAAAATAGTTTCAGTTATATAAAAGCTGCACTCAGTCTGGAGAATAAACTTCTTATTTTTAAAAACCAATATGGTCCTATGGGATACAACTCTGGGGCAAGCCGCTCTAATATCGAAATCCAATAGCGGCTACAAAACAAATCACTGTGAAATATCAGCTGTGCGGCGTGGTTGACACGAAATGCTAAACTCCATGAATATTTGGGAATTCGAGGAAGACATTAAAAGATCAACCGAACAATATAAAAGAAGACTTCAACAACTCGTTAACCCCCTAGCTTCGGGCCTCTTGGAAACGGAGGACTGCGTGTTTAGGCTGAGAAGTGCGAGACTTGCCGCAGTTTGATAGTTTGCGAGTTACGGAGAAAACAAATCATTGTATTTGCATTCCCTAACTGCCTTAAAATCATCTATCAAAGTCATAAAATCTGATAAAAGCCAAAAGAATGATTGCAGATGTAGAAAACTATATTCGGCGAATCTAAAGAATGTCCAGAGTATAAGTCAACTTTAACCTGTGCCTAACTTAACGCCACCGTTAACGATGCATACTAGCGGCAATTCGATTTACTGTGCAGCTTTTGCAGATGCGCGCGAAACTTCAGTTTGAGCGAGCACAAATCGCCAACTATTCTGCACATAAACATTTTTGTTCATAGCTTTTACACTTTGGAAATAAATATTATTGTTGAACAATGTCTAAGTACTCTTTGTTCTTAAAACGAACGCAGTCTTTACACTGGTTTAGGTATCCATTCGTCTCTTTTAGCCTAACGGTGTTTAGGATGTGAAAAAAGAGACAGATTAATACTTATGTTTACTGTAATTATTATTAGATTTTAGAATTAGGGATTTTAAATTGACGTTTACAAACATGTAATAAGCAGTGTTGGCCTAGTGGCTTCATCGTGCGACTCTCATCCCTGAGGTCGTAAGTTCGATCCCCGGCTGTGCACCATTATTTCTATGTGCGCATTTAACATTTGCTCGAACGGTGATGGAAAACACCGTGAGGAAACCGGCTTGCCTTAGACCCAAAAAGTCGTCGGCGTGTGTCAGGCACTGGAGGCTGATCACCTACTTGCCTATTAGATTTAAAAATGATCATAAAACAGATTCAGAAATCTAAGGCCAAGACCTAAAGAGGTTGTAGCGCCACTGATTAATTTTAATTTACAAATATAGGAAAAATAAAATGCTACATTACACTTTTACATTCAGGAATTGACCATACTTTCCCGAAACACGTACATAACATTTGTTTTGTGTAATTAATTCGCTTTGCTGTGGTGAAAGTCAGCTAAGACCGTTGAGATGCACCTAAGATTGCCTAGTTAAACGTTTTGTAATGTTAAATTACAATCTTTACCTAACGTCTAAAGGGCCTTGTGTCAACTAAACACATAATATTCATGTAAGATCAGTAACAGATCTATGATATGTTAGACATTAGTTGGTATTTAAAAAACCCTTTATTTTATGCACTACCACCGCTCTATGCACTTTAAATTTGACAACTACTACTACTAGTAGCCTAGGCTAGGTAAATAATCTATCTAATCGAATCGTTGTTGTTGTTTTTTCGTCCTAGATAGATATTAGAGCGGCTCATGGCCATGTGTAATACCATTTCAGAATCCCTATTGAATGCGCCAAAACTTGGAGTACAGGGTCACTTTTCGGTAGAGTAATTTTTTTTCACAGTGCACAGGGCCGAAGTAAACAAATATTAGAATTTTTTTTATATCGTATAACTTAATATTATCTTCAATACACTCAATAAACAACTTTAAATAGTATGTCTAACGCAAGAACTCATCAGTGCCAATCTAGTGGATATTACGAAAAAGATATGGATGGATGGATGGAGAGGATGTAATTTTTTTCGAATTTTAATAAGAATTAGTAAAAAAAGTCAATTTTCTTATAAAACGCAAAATAAATTATAATTCTGCAGGGGTTGAGCTTAGAGACGTTCCGTAGAACAATCTTTTGCAGCTGATGACCTCATCTATCCCCTATTTGCGATTGATCCACGACTTTTTGACCTGTAGATACATATTTTTATTTTAAATTGTTATTGACTGATAGTATAAATGTTTTTAATATTAATTAATATTAATAAACTAAGCAAAAATTATGTGCACACGTTTTACAACCGTCATTTTGTAGTTGTAGTTATAGTCATAGAACTATGTATCATGTATAATTATATAAACACTTCACTAATAAAATATATCACACATATGAACTGTAACTATTATTACGATTTACCAAACAATATATTACAATTGAAAAAAATCTAATTTTCCTGTTTATTCTAAACAGACGAAACATTGCTACCGTAACAGTTAAACAATTTACTAACTGCACATTGATTGATGTCTATTTCTAGCGATAACCTTTAGCACCACTTACTTACAGCACGATCGTTTGTTTTGACATACATTGCGTGTCTTCTATCCGAACTGGACACTGCTATCATTTAAAACCGGCGATTTATTATACATAATAGTTTGTTATGAAATGAATCGACAAATTTGTTAGTAGCAGATAATTGATGGTAAAGGGCGAGCAATATGTCAGTATCGTTAGCTTACTGAATTATGGAACTTATTATTTGTAATATTAAGTTTTAAACCGAAAATAATCAATATGACATCGTTTTTTTTTGTAAACAGTGACGCAAAATCTTAGTTTGATATGAAAGTTATGCTCTAAACAGATAATATGTTAAATACATACAAAAAAGGAAGTTGAATAATGTTTATGTAATAAATTCTGTGCACTGATAAGAGGTTATCGAACTCGTTTATGTAATCACGATTCAAGATACTGTACTACAGATTAATGTTACTCAACAGGGTAGCATTCCGAGTCACGATTTACCCTTAGAATCAAAGTCACGACGCTAAGGATTTGACTAATAAGAGTTCAGCACTAAGTCTGATTCTCACTCCCAAAGACGCAAAAAGATCATAAGGCTGTTATCTTTCTCAATTAATTTTTTAATTATCATTCTGTATCACACAAACAAAAATTTTTGTGATCCCGATATTCGAACTTAACTAGCGAGATCTACTGAGCTATGGAGTCAATTGTATTTTTCTTCTTATATAAATATGTCTTTTTACCGGCGATAGATTCATACTTGCCTAAAAGACGTATTGTAACAAAACTTCAGTAGCCAATACTTAACGCTATATGACAAAATGGATTTGACATATGTAAGTCATACTTAATTATCTCTTATCTCTAGAAACCTATGTACTGTTCAATCTGTTTCCACCGGTTTCTGGCCTGCGCCTCTCTTCCTAATTCTAAAGGACAGTTAATAGCTATGAAAAAATTAAATGATAAATTATCAAGATTAAATTCAACCAATATCATTTTATTGTTCCAATATTCAAAGCATTAAATAAATTACCATAATATTTGTATATCAATATGAATGTTACATACAAAGTACTTTTATCCCAAGTGTTTTCTGTATGAATTGATTTTATTTGCATTTTTATGTATTGTATACACTGCAGGTACAATTTATGATAATTGAAAAATGGGATTTCGGTAATAAAAGGTTATGTTTTCTTACGACCCGCGTCTAGTGTAAAGAAAATTTCCGGCACAGATCATTAAATGCAATACATTTTAAAATAGCTCTGTGACAATGTTGCGTCCGAATTATACAGATAAAAATTGTACACGTTTCTTAAATCTAATAATCCAAGCATAAATAAAAATGAACGGCCGAAATGTATGCAACGATTGTAGCAATAATTACTATATATATAATTATACATATAATTACGTAGCGGTGAACCGTGGAGTAACACAGCTAAGTATAAAAATTACTTAGATCTGTTTTATGTATTGGCATCTAATCTATCTTACCAAACAACAGACCGATTAAAAAATGTATCAAAGTAATTCTTTATTAAGCTAATCTTTTTATAAATGTTTGTATGTACTTTCTGAAATAACACACAAATGTAGAGTATTTACCATATTCTTTATCTACGTAGTAATAATAATAATGAAACATGGATATAAAGAGAAAATGAAACAAATGTTGGTTCCTGTGGCGTTTCCCTTTAATGATGGCAGCATTTCCTCGCTGTATTGCGATATTTATTTGTTGAACGATGAAAGCACCAGCTCTGGGGTCAGGCGCCAAATTAAATCTTTAATAATTTATTTTTTATAAATTAAAGTTTTGCTTGTAACGTATGCATATTAATATCGCTAAAACTATTGATAGATTGTACATATAAAGGAAGCGAACTATTAGCTAACTTATTAAAATAGATGAGTCGCGGATTTCGGGTTAATCCGTTCACAAAATTTTAAATATAATATATTACAACAGAGCTGTAAGAGAATCAAAATATCTTTGTATATTTATATAGGCAACGAATTTGTTTATACGATCCTAAGGAAGGGGGATGACGCAAAATATCAAAAACAATTGATCGAACCCATGCATGGCCGTGGAAAATATTTCGTTTCGTAAAAATAAACCTGGACAACGCTAGTGTTGTGCATGGCTTCCATCCATTTTCTATTCTTAATTTTTTGCAATGATTTAAAGAGAATACATGTTCGCACGGCAGATACGTTTTGGAGATGACACGGATAATTTGTTCTTACATTTTAATACATAGATAATACATATAATATAGATAATAACTTCGCACTAACGTTGTTCTGCGGGCATAGACAATTTTTTTTAAATTTTTTTCCAATGTATAAATAAACAGAATTGCATTACTATAATACTTATATATTTGATTTACATTACTTAATTGCGCCATGTCACTGTCACTTTGGTAGCCATTACAAACTTTACGTCTTAATTGCGCACTATCACATCCCTCCTCTAAGGGTTTGCTTACCAAAGGATTCAAATAAGCATAATCACTCAGTTCGCATATTACTCAGCAGTAAATGTTAAATAAGGAACATTTAACATTTAATATCTATTTCTTTATTGTGTAAGTGTACCTACATTGTGTTACCTAAATGAATAAATGATTTTGAATTTGAAAACTCAAAAACTTTAAAAGACCCGCAACACGTACGTACGACGTTGCGGGTCTTTTAAAAGTTTATCGAACTCATAAAAATTTCAAATTAAATAACTTTTATTTTTTTAAATCCCGTGTTACATAGAAAGAGAATCGACTAAAAATAACGTAATGGAAACCTTTATTTTACATGAATCGTACATCCCTAACGAGTAGTGTTGCGCAACTGTTATTGTAAGTATATTTAAATAGCGGGCTATTCACCTCTCGCAAGGCCGTCAGACTAAATGATACGATTTGTTCCGTCATATTTAATATTCAGGCATTCTTTCAGGCATATAATTCATTAATAAAGCACTCTTGAAATTCTTTCCAATAATTTTTTTAACTTTTTTCTTTAAGGTTGCCTTAAATTATTATTAAATTCTTGTGATAAAATAAAGACAGCTAGTGGTTAGTAAGCGATTTAAAACATTTCTGCCTGGCTATTTCTGTTTAAATTCAAAATCAGATTGATACGGGCTCTAGTATCTTGGCAAAGGAAGGCATTTGAGATGTGGCGCTGAAGGCGAATGTTAAGAATACTGTGAACAGCGAAGCGCACTAAGATATTGATCTTGACCAACCACGCATACGGACTCGCCTTTCTACCATATGCCGACAACAAATCTCATATTTCAGCCGTACAATGCGGAGGCGATGAGAACTTGGAGAAACTGATCATACAAAAGAAAACAGAAGGCAAAAGACCACGTAATTAGTGAACACAAACCAGATGGACCGATCAAGTAAAAGACTCATCGTCCTCAAAACTGTTCATTTAAATAAGAGAGGCGCTGGACAGTAACCGGTGGAAACAGATTGTTCGCTCCAGATGTTTCCTTCCTGACCACGACGGTCAGACATGAGCTACCGACTGAAGAGAGAGAATTGTGTGAGAGAGATTTAGCCAACTTTATTAGAAGTAACGTAATTCGACATGAATTGTTTTATCTGAAGCCGTAAACCACTTGCGTACAGCGAAACTAATGAATTATAATTCCCTTATTTTAAACCTTATTTAAAAGAGAAACATTATACCGTCATTGAAATACACTATATGTTTCAAAGTCAAAGTCAAAAATCATTTATTCATATAGGTAATGTACACTAATGAACGTCAAAAAAGAAACATTACCTTAAATGCTTCTAATTACTGCCAGTTCTCAAATCAAGGGCGTAGAACGGAAGAGAAGAACTGGCAATAAATTTATAGTGTGTTCAATATTTGCAAATATGTACACAAATACCTCAAACACGTATAATTATTTAGTAAGTCTGATTAACAGGTGCATTAACCGCGGAAAACAAATAAACTATTTCCAGTACAACATTAGCAATTTGATAGTAAGCAGTTAAGAGGCTAGACTAAATATTTTATTTTAGACCTGGCTAATGTTCTGTCTGGAATTTCGTAAGTATATACATCTGAGCGAATATATCAAAATTGTATGCAACATAATTTAAAGTACTTACTATTTTAATGTTACTGTAGGGTGAGATTCAGAAAGGAGACTTAGCGCGAGCCATGACTCCGTATGTCAAAGTCCGTTTATAATGTCAAAAGCAGTTTTGACGTACAGGACTCTGACGTACAGTTTCTGAATCTTACCCAGTGACTTACGTACATGTAACCGACGGAACAACAGGTCTTGGGTTCGATCCCAGCACTGCACACAGCATAATTAATAATTTAGGAATAACAAAATTAACTAAACAGACGCAGCCCATTGCAGCCGTGCCCCGAAGGTTTTTTTTGTATTTATAGAACTGGGGGCAAACCTAATGTTAAGTGATACCGCCGGCCATGAACACTCTCAATGCCAGAGGGCTCGCGAGTGCGTTGCCGGCATTTTAAGAATAATAAAAAAATCATTAGGTGACATTAACAAAAACACTTTATATGTAATTTTATATCTTATTTGTTTCAGGTAAGTACATATATAGTTGCCGAAGGCTATTCGGTAAGGAAGATGTTTTTTCCAACTAGCTTTAACAGTAAAGTTCAGGTATATGTTTAATACAAAAACCCGAGTTTAAATAAATCCGACATTTACATCAGGATTAATACATAATTTACGAGTGAAACTATGTAGATATTGCAATCATTTTATTGCATGTAACGGTTAGAGCCTACATGACAGTACTGCCGTTTGGTTACATTTAACTCGATTTTTATAAGGCTTATTAGAGTGAAATATGTGCATACTCGTATACCACATTTTAGCCTTCCACGATATCATTCAGAAAACGGCTTCCATATTTATTAAGTTTTCCTCGTTAATTCCAGGATTTATTCAAAACTTTAACGTATTTTTAAAATAAAATAATCTCTTCTGGCAATTAGGAAGTCAAGTCGTAAGAAAAGAAAAAGTTAAATCTTTACAAAAATATAAATTATAATTGTTATAAATAAGTCACTGATTATGTATTGTGGAACACTCAACCTATAAAAGAATTTCTTAAAATATTGGTAGGTTTGGTCTTAAAAACTCATAGAAAAATTCCTTGTCTTAAAAGGGTTTCCAAATCCCGATTTTCCTAAAAAATGCAGTAACGTTAAGTGCATGCTAGATTTTTTATTTTACGACATGTTGAAATTTAAGTTATTGTTATTATTGTGAAGTATTCCTCGTAAAAACTATTCTGAAAAATGCTTTCAAAGTTTCAATTATTTTGCGTCAGTTTTATTACTGTAGTATAGCGGAAGAAAATGTTACGACTTTTCCACCAATGGCGGCTTTAACTCAGAATGGACAGGATTTCATAGAATAATAAACTGTCTAAATATTTTCATTATAAGGCGACGACTGATCTAGTGCATTAATGGCTTTGTTTTTATGGAAAATTTTATTTATATTTATTATGAGAAATGAAAGTTATAAAATGTAAAATTTAAACTTATTCTGTCACATGCATGATTGCTTCTACCTCTTTCATGACCAGCTAAAACAGCGAGTGTCCTTTAAAATCCATTTAAGGAATGGTATTTGCTACGGGTCGTAGGTTTTTTACAGCTTGCGCTCTGTATTTTTAAACGGTAGATAATTTCTTTTTCTTTTTAACGGAAATACATACACATCTTCAGCACCTTAAGAGTCAGAAGTTCGTAGAGCTCCACTCACTCCAAGCACTGTGCTACTCACTCCCGGGTGGTGAAACCACCTCGAGTATCGTAAGAGACCTTTGGGGTAACTTTTGTATTCTACGAGACCTCAGCAATCTCAATATGGCTGACCAATATTCAGATTTTTGAAATACATATTACTTTAATAAAACGTAAAAATAACGTGAATTTTTCATAACATTCCACATTTTCCTTAGAATGAATAAGCGTTATTTTAGTATGTACTAAATTAATTAGTATTATGTACGTGCCACGTAAAATAAACATTCGTCGCCTTGATCCCATTCTCGTGCGCATATTTTATGTTTATTGATTTTTCCTTCAATACGCTTATTGGCAACAGCTTGAAATTATTAGATACTAGCTGTGCTCAAGATTTGGCATGTGTAGAATATAACAGATAATTTTAGGTTTTTTACATGATAATTGTATGTGGGTAACACTGAAAATGCTTAGAATTAACCAGTTAGAAACATTGCTTATGAAAACATTTTTTGAATTTTAATTTTAGAACTCTTTGGTAACCTAATGTAGTATATTGCATTCATTTGTCATTTGTTTTTGTGAATTGGTGGCAAATCTAAAACTCTTGTTACACGTGAAAATGAACCTAACGAGAGAAAATGTTCGGTCAATGATTTCTTATGACTTTTGTTGTTCAACAACAAAGCTATGATGTAGTCTTCAGTAGTCGTTTAACAGAGACTACTGAAGATAACAACAGTGCTGTGCGACGCATGATAGAGGAAGATAAGAGAGTGACCTATCAGCAGATACGGGCAAGCCTAGGCTTTGGTATGAGTCAAGTTCAAAAAATATTACACAGACATTTAGGCGTCATTCATTTTCTAAATGTTTTCAGTGTTACCTAGGTATCAGTAGCTAACGAAACCAAAATTCGGTATTCTAAGGAAATGCAATGTTGAAATAGGAATCGCTATTGATTACTTGTACGCCTGCTGTTTCGTTCATCACCATATGACCAATAACTATGTCTAAAAATAGTATCAACACAACTATTAATTCAACTTGCTGGGATACAGAGGATACATTCTTTTAATACCTAATAGAAGGGTAGTCCGTCAACAGGACTTCATAAGATTATTTTAGCTTGTAGAAAATATTTATAAAATTGCGTTTTATATTTTGTCATTATAATTTAAAAATGAACTTTGATTCAAAGGCTAAATTATATTTGCTATTCTAGGTGTACAGAAAGTAATAAAGTTTTGTTACAGTTGACTGAAACAGATAAATCAGTAGAGCTTGTCCGAGTCGAGTTAACCGATTATCCTCGGCTTGTAGTTGTCGAAGCGATCACTTGTAACTGCCCACAAATTATGGTGACTTCCGTAATACACCAGCAGTACACCCTAGTTTTATTAAAGGCTTTTAATAGGCAACAACGAGAAGATTTCACATATATTTAGTCCTATTCCGCACATACTCCATAAGACGTAAATGAAATTAGAGAGATTGTCTATTCAAACTCAAACTTAAAATAATTTTATTCACATAGGTAACGAAGTACACTTATGAACGTCAACAGAAAAGATAATAAATTGATTCTAAATTTACATTTACTACCAGTTCCAGTGCTTTATCTTCAGGAGCCTGCTTAGATTAGTTCTGTTTCGAGTATTATACTGGTGAAAATCACTATTATTTTTTAAATTGTTTATCTTTTTTGAACATACAACAAGGCTTCAAGAATATATTGAACAGATAGTGTCATAATATATATATAAACTTATTCCGAATTAAAATTAATCCCCCGAACTATGCCATACATTAATAAATAAAATAATAGTACATGTTGTTTTAAATATTAGTACATGACCACTGACGGAGGGAAGGCTCTCTCATCTTCGCTCCTATTTTCCAATCTACAAAAGAACTGCAACTAAATTCTATAATAGTGTGACTAGCTTACACTAGGGTAATGTTTCCAATTTATTTGCCCTGACGGGTCTCGTTCACAAAATTGAATGACATTTCATCATAACCTTTGGTCATAAATATGTGGTAGGTATACCACTGTGCTCTCTCTTTCCTTCAGAGCGTAAGTACAATTCGCAGGAGAGAGACAAATGTATTCTTGACGTTAATACAGTGGAATTAGACTATTTAGGTTTAAGATTAAGGTGTTCATTTAGTGTGTTGTATTATCAGCACTATAATCAAAGATTATCGCACGACATGTCAGACTTCGAAACCGATTCAAAAATAACTTCGCCTTTTAAATAATAATAATAAACCTCACAAGCAAATTAATTGTCTATATAATTAATTCGGTAAGTGATTGTCGTTGAAGTCAAGCTGTCAAAGCACTAAGCTCTTCAAGGATTTGTGTATCAATATTTATTGAGATTGTACTGCGAATCGATTTGCACGCAAATTAAGTGGGACATACTAATATCCTTATTCACGTATTATACTCTTAGGGTTGCCAACTTCCTCGCGTTATGATATATTTTAAACTGCGTTGTAATGTTAATTCATCTTGGTATCTAAAACCCACTAAATACTCATAAGCAATTGCAGATAAACATCACGGCTTCTTCATATATGTTATACCTTTTTATATGTACTCGAAGTTATATCTTGCTTCAATTAAAGGATCATAAAATATTTGACAAAGATAAGTATTTGCGTAGTTTCTATGCGCAATTCACACTCGCTCGAACGGTGAAGGAAACATGAGATAAGTAGCACGTCTTAGGCTCAGATCTATCATGCATATACTGACATGACTTATAGTCCTGTATCCCCCATGTGGGGCAAAAGGCAGCCATCACTTGCCTGATTAATCTTGGGCAGGTCTTTTGACTTCACTCCAAGTCATTCCAGTTTTTGACGCTTCTACAATGATGCTTGGTCAACAGGTCTGTGGGCGTTCACGTTTCCCTTTGCCTGGGAATGGGATGGGAATTCCAGTCAAGAGTCACTTGACAATGAGACATGGATATTTTTGGAGCGCGTAGGGAACCCACTTCCATTTTCGACGTTTTATAATACTGACTTATACAGATTTTGTAATCAACGAAACAGACTCAGAAATTAATTCATAAACCTGACACTGGCAACCCTAACATATTAATATCGTACATGGAAAACTATAAACAACAGATTGGCGCCTATTTGCTATTCTCAAACAAATTATTGTAATTAACTTGATTTATTTTATTCCTTACGTAAAAAGCGTACATACTAATTTATCATCAAGTTTGTTAATGTGTAGTTATGCATTATAAATTACAATAGGTATTACGCGGCGCCATGTCGTCAGGCGTCAGACTGAAAATAATAATAATTTAAATGTTTATATAAATATTGCAATTTAACTAGCAGGAGGCTCGTCTGATGTTATGTGCAAGAGCACGTGCGTTGCCGGCCTTTTTTAAATTGTACGCTCTATTCTTCAAAGACCCTAAGTCGAATTGGTTCGGAAATACGTCATTGGGCAAAATAGTGGTGGTGCACGGCAAAATCTACCTTAAAAAGGCTCAGTTGTGGAACGACGGACCTCCAAGTGATAAGGGTATTCGTATTCTGTTACGACTGATTATGAAACTCGGCTGCAAGTATTAGTTCCCGAACAACTCCTCTGAATACTCTCCATGGTAAATGCGGTGGAAGGTGCAAAATTTCGGAACGCCTATTAAACGTAGTTTGGGTAAAATTAGTTCCAGTATTACGATTCTAACAATTGGGTGTCAATTGTCAGGGCGCCTCATAAACAATCATCTAATCACTTAACATAGATGCTAAGCATATAATAAACTAACAAATTAGACAATTTAGGACGCTCATATGTAGCGACTAAAATACAGTCGAAGACATTATACATTATGTCTGGATTGTAAAAAGGAAGTATATAAGTATATAATTGTAGGAACACAAGTCTAGTGTGGTATCGATACATATATCATTATGTATCTTACCTCAGCTTAGCTGATACAAGGTTCAAGATATCAAATCGTGCACTCGTGTCGAACCTTAGACCGTTTTTATATAAGCATTAAAAATCTGTAAATAACAAATAAATGCTGGCGCGGCCGCAGAGCATAAATAATAAACGGCTCAAATATAAAAGTCTTTCGTCCAACTTTGATTTAGTTGCCTTTGGAACAGGCGTTAATTAAAGATTTATGGTGGCACGTGCTAGATAATACCGGTGACCCCAAAGCTGGTGCTTTCCTCGCTCAACGAATATGTATCGCAATACAGCGAGAAAATTGTGCCAGTATTCTAGGTACACTGCAATAGGAACCAAAATTTTTAAATTTGTTTTAATTTTCTATTTATTAATGTTGTTATTATAAATACTGTATATGTTGAAAATTAATATATCTTAGAATAAAACATTAATTAATTATTTACATGAATTAATAATTTAATCAATTACTCTGACTTAAGTTGCATTATTTAGTAATGAGGGTGCGTTTCTGCATATCAATTGTTTTTATGTTGCAGCTGAAGTGTGAATTGTTAGCGATATTACATAAGTTATATAAATACAATTTCTCGTATTTGATAGTAACATAGTTTTGAACAAAATGACATCAGCTTCTTAGAATTTCAATTAGGTCCATTAGCAGGATCGCGTCTCATTAATGATACTTACATTTACTTCTAGATTTTATCTAAGTTCCTATAGTTATTTAGTCTAAATTTATCCACCCAATCATAAAAAAACGCTTTGATTTATATGATTGATCTAGTTGGGCGGATAGTTTTAAATTATTTCTGGTAAAATAATATATTTTTATATTAAAAATATCTTATAGATACCGATTGTTGTAAATTTAAGTATTATTAATTATAAATGCTTGCCAACGCTCGGCACACATTGGTACAAGAAAAATAAAATACAATATTACATGTGACAACAAAGACGAACTGATAAAAAAAAAAAAATTATTTAAAATTAAAACTAAATTATAAAAACCAAGCGACAATCGATTTCAAAGTGAGCGGAGCAACTACACTTTCTGTATTTATATATTTGATTAGTTTACTCGAAACTTTTCGTAAAACTGTGATAATATCATTTTACTAATCAGATACTTATTGCAATACGCTATAAATTATTCCCACAGTTACCCAAGTAATGACTACTACCGGTAAAAAGCTAATTGCATATTTTACACGGTCGTCAATGAGTGTAATGAGATTATCATAATTAACCACTTTACATACAACTGTTAAGTAAACGAAATTAAACGTCAGTCACATAGCAAGCTATCAAACAAAATGTAAATATTTTTATAGAGCAGTGGGGCTTCAGCGTGCGACTCTCATCCCTTAGAAGTCCCTTCCTCATCTCTAGGTTTTGCACCAATTTACATTCTGTCTATGTGCGCATTCAATCGCTCGTACGGTGAAGGAAATTGGCATGTCTTAGACCCAAAATGTCTATGGCGTGTGTCAGACACAGGAGGTTGGACACCTGCTTGGTTATTAGAAAAATAATATCGAAATCTGAGGACTGAGGCCTAGATCTGGTGCCACAGGTTTTAAATACACTTTATAATTAGTTTGGAGAGATTACAGTTACGCATGTTTAACAATGTAAATAACGTACCGTACCAATTCTTAAAAGGCCGGCAACGCACTTGCGAGCCTTCTGACTATGTAAGTGGCCATGGGCATCACTTAACATCTGGTGAGCCTTCTGCCCGTTTGCCCCCTGTTATATATAAACATCGCTTTCCATCGCATCTTATCGCATAGTGCTTGTAGGTTTGATTTTCAGCAAAACAATAATTGCTTTGAATTTGTAGTAATAACTCAAATAATTCCCGTTTCATTCCGTTTCCAATATATTAACATCAACTCTCACCATCTTACCTAAGCATTAAAGCACCAGTTAACTTGTTAGAATGGGGCTTATGACCAGTAATCTGCTACTAAAAGCAAAAACTGCTAATCTCAGATTGAGACATTTCTCGTCACGCTTTGATTCGCCGCTCGACGACTTTGATTAGTAGCTTTTTGTTGGCGTATAAGTTAAACATGGTAACATTCGTCATTTATTTCTTTATAACCAGTATAAAATTAAACCATAACCAATTGTAAACGAATGTATCATACACTAAAACCACAGATAATAGTTACAATTATTATTCATAGGAAACAACAATTAATCTCCTGCCTCTCATAGTTATTATCTCATCTTTTAAAACAGTATTGAAATATTTTATACCGATAAAACTAATTCAGCACTGAAAGGGGATTAAATAAATCCTAGAATCTAACCAACCCCGGAACCCATTGACAGACAAGATGGCGGCTATTTATGATCAAATGTGTTATTATTTGTTGAAATTAGATTACTTTGATTATTCTTAATTGAATGTGATTTAAAATGTACCTAACAGATATCTGTTTTGCCCTAATGGCTGGCTACAAATAGCGATTCTTTTTCCTGGAAACCGCCTTTAACTTAAAAAGTCAACGGCGCGGGCGTGTGTCAGGAACAAAGGCTGATCACCTTGCCTATTAGAAAAAGCAAATGTTCACAAAACAGACGTTATTTTAAATGCCTGTGTTAATAGATAATTTGTATTCCTGTTAGAGAATGTGAAAAGTGTTAGGTAATTGATTATACGACTATAACAATTTTAAACATTGCTTAGAGATCGCTAGTGATTCAGTTTAATAAGGATTTTTTTATTAATAAGGGGTAAAATTATTATTGACGAACTAAACAGATAGTCAAAGAGTCTAGTATTTTTTTTGTTTAGCCTACCTCTCCTGGCTACTTTCTTGCTAGCTACTTTTCAACCACTCCTCGTATATTTTAAACACTTTAAAGATAATACCGTCTACTTTTTACATAGTTTTAATTAATTGTATGTTGCATGTGGAATAAAGCTGACAATTTTGAGTAAATATATTTAATTTCTTATAAAATGCAAGAATACACAACTAGTATCTATTATTAAAGGACTTGTCATTTTATATCCTGCCTAACTTCATTAGGGAGTTAGTAAACGTTTTCGAAAAAACACTAACTAATCGAGGTGCGTGTGTTCCTAACGTCACGCCTAATTGCTAGGCGTGAGTGACGTTTGGCACTTCAGTAAAAACGTTAATTTATAGCTCCATTAGGCGGTAATTTATTTACTTCAATTGAGACATTTCCTTAAAATGGATTAATCAGTGTTACTTTTAGTATTAGAACGTTTTTAATTAACGTACGACGATTTAACAATTTCAACAACATTTTTGGTGTATTAAAATGTATCAATATTTTCATCCTTTTGGAAAAATAATGATGTACGTCCTTAAATTTCCAAAAAATACTTAAAATAGCAAATATATGAATGATGATGAAATATATATAATATTATATTTTTTATTATTATTTCTTATGATGTAAGAATTTTGAAATCGATGCAAGTAGTTTTTGAGTTTCATCGTTATACAAATCTTTTCTCCTTATAATATTAGTTAATGTTATAAATACTCCCAGCAACCATGTAGGCTGTTAAGAAAATTATACACGAGTCATTTGTTATATTGTTTGCATAATATGCATTAAATATAAACTAGTTCATAAGTTTAACTGGGTTATTGATATAATTAGTAAAGGAATTTGTAGAAGCATTATTATTATACAATGTAGCTAAAAGTTACGCAGTACAATAATTTATAAAGACCTACTTAAATAAGAATAAAATAACATTATCTTGTCTGTTGAATACTTTAGAAGCTCGAAAATTTAAGAAACATTTGTCTAGTTACTTTAATTGTATTAAAGAGATTTCCTCAATCGCAAATCCCTAAATTTTATAACGAATATAAACCCTATGTATTATTTCTAATGTGCGTCTAGATTTGAATTTATAATCGTGCTACAAATGTTTCAAAGACTAGTATTTAGTGTTTGTGCACAATAAATCAGACACTAGTTATTACTGACTCTAATTAAACGCCTATAATGGTTACCTTTGCCGCTTTCTAATACACTTTATGAGTATTGGAGTCGAAAGTTACATTTAAATCAAAATAATTGTATTAAATTTAATACACAACTCTATTATGTATAGATGTTTGATAGAATACCTTATTTACGCGAGTAAACTATAGTGTAAAATTTAGTATAATTGTATTTTAATACCTGCTTACATACTTCGATATTAATGATTACGATTGATATTGTAGCGACACTTACAATTTGCGGCTACGACCACAGCGATGACGTCATAAGCTGAGTCAAGCTATTAAAGAGTTTCCAACCGCTAAACTAAACTAAACTGGTCTAGGATCCCTTTTGGCCGTTTCTCCACTGCTCCGGTCCGGCAAACGTTAATTGCCGATCCGATTTAGAAACTCACAACAGTACTTACGTAGTTCTCAACTACTCCGGCATCCGGTTTTTAACGGTCCGATAACTTGCTAGATCGGAACGCGGTGTTTTATCGGTCCAAGTATATCCAAGTATCCAAGAGGTTATACATTATTATTCACAGGTTTATTTATAGTTTCTTTAATTTGAAAGAATCTGGATAACCTGGACCAAACCAAATTATGTTGCTATTTATTTATATTTTTATACCATAGTATTAGTGAACAATTTATTAAGTATTAGATTATATATATATAATATATAAAATATTATATATATAGATTATATATACAGATTATATATATAATATTTTAAGATAGACAATATAAAAAAAGTAATAAACTTGCCAGGGCAATAAAATATTCAGAATTTAGAACGTTTTATTAATAAAAATAAAGTATATGGGTTTTAGTTAATATAAGTGTTGCATGATAAATATACAAGTATCGATTATTGTCGGATAGGATATAGTGGAGAAGCGCAATCCGGCCTTCCGATATTTTTCTCATGACTCATTCCGGTATCCGACGCCGGACCGCAGCAGTGGAGAAAGGGCCTTAGGGTGGAGAAACATTACAGTTTCCTTCCTCTAAAATATCGTTTACTATTCAAAGCGAAATGATTTTAAGTTCGAAACAGTGTTATAACTTTAGAAAAGTTTAACATTATATTATAATACTAGCAGACCGGCCAAGCGTTGCTGTGGTTAAGGTTAAGGTTTTTGTTATATTACATAGTAGTAAACTATTCAAGGGAAACGTTAGGAGAACACCAGTCATAGGGACCACCATGCTTTTTTTATGGTTATGCCATTAAATTGTAGCTTATGTAAAACGTTGGTACTTTCAACACAGCGCCATCTGTTAGAATTGTGACTATCAAATAATAAACAAATATTTTGCAATTAAATAATATTACGGGTATAAATTAAGATGTAAGCTATCCTATCTTTTAAGTTAGGTCAAAATGCACACGGTGTGCAAATTTGATTGATATCGGTTCGGTAGTTTAGGAGTCCATAGCGGACAAACATCGTGACACGTAATTTATATATATTAAGATGATATGGTTAATTTAAAAGATATATTGATATATTGAAAAGGGATATTTATGTTCACAAGATTTTGCCTTACAAATATATATAGAAGTTATATAGCGTCTTCGTAGTTGAAATCAAAGGTTCCTATGCGCATACACATTGAAAATTCTTGCATACACTCTCTCCGTCAGTTATTGAAGACAAATTGTAAGATGATTATCGATTAATTAACTATCAACTGGGTGTGTGATAGCGGGAATAAATTGATAGCTCGGAAATATTTTGCTGATAATTTTCTAATACTGGGAAAATTGATTTGATTATAATATTACCTAGATTTTACATCAAAGTTATCTTTAGGGTTATACGGAATGGTTTTACTAGAAAACACAAAAATAACAAAAATAAATTTCGATAAAAAAACAATTTAGAACAGTCGCGTAAATTTAAAACATCTTAGTATAATATAATAAATATTTTCTCCTTGTGAGGTCAACAAAATACGTTCGTTTCGTTTCATGTTTTACAAAAAACAACCGTTGTATAATTATACAAAAGTGACCTCTACCTTTAAATATTACTAATGACGATATAAAATTACATCGAGTACGCCACGACTTGTTTTTAAACACTTTCTTCCGCGAAGTTGTATGCAAAATGATACAGCCATTTCATCACTGGGCCAGGAAAAAAGGGATATGGCGAAGTCATTTAAAATATGTATTTATTTATTTATTACTGTATGTTTTTGGTTTTGGAATATACGCTTATCGGATATAGTCAAAACCTTTAGTTAAATGTTCCATAGACAGCTAGTATGTAGGAACAAATACATCGATTTTTATATAGAATAAATAGAAATTGACCAATGGAAATAATTTATAAAATAGTTTTTTTGAACAGATATTACATCAATGAGAACTAAATCCTGAGTAGAACAATGATAAGCTGTGATAATTATTTTTTTTCGTAAAAATTATATAAGTATTAAGTGTATGTGAACACTGTAAGCTGACGATTTTTAAAATACATGGATACTCTTTTGTTATATGTATATGTATCTTTTATCAAAAAGTATATACGCTACATTCATGGCCACGATAATACGAAGGATAAATGAAGACATAATCTGTGCAATTCTGTCGGAGCGCTCGTCAATTTTTAAGAAACAAATGATGCCGTAACTGGTTTTTATTCTGTTCAAGTAATGACGTACATGACATGATGACTTAAGCAAACAGTTTAACATCATCAATCATTAAAGTGATGATACTTAATGTTGATGATGAGTCACGATTTCGACTGCGGATTTTGTTTTTATAAAGATATTTTCTGATACAGCTTTAAGATTAATATACATTATACAGGATAAATACATGTTATGGAAAACATTCCAAGATTGCAACAAACAAGAACCAATCTTATATAAAAAAATAGTGAAAATAAAAGTACGTTGCAATGAAGATAGTAACAATTATTATTTAATTTTATCATCTTAAAATAAAATCTCACTTGTTAACATCAGTTATGTTATTCGTAAAGCTATTTCCTTTGAATTTAGTATTCGATTCGCGTGGATGATTAGATTCTCTCTCTAAGCAAATACGATGTTATCAACATTGAACATTGTCAGCAATTGAGCAATTAAGTATACCGCTTTCTAATTCAAAGCTTGTTTTGCTTATCGATACAGGAGTTGAATTGTTGATTAATTGCAATTATTGGAACTGTACACGCGGTATTTTGAATATATATAAATAAAAATAAAATAAAAATAGCCTTTATTCGGGTACACTATAACTACAGTAAGTCCATGTCTTTTAAGTTTTACACTTGTACTCGACCTCCGATGGAGTGAAGGCCTCCTCCAGATTCTTCCACTTATCCCTATTTGATGCGACAATTTTCCAGTTTCTTCCCGCTATCCCTTTTATATCATCTTCCCAAGTTTTCGGTGGGCATCCTCTCTTTCTTCTTCCCATTGGGCCCTTCCAAGTAAGGGTCTTTTTGACCCATCTGCCATCACAAATGCGGCCAATGTGACCGGCCCATTTCCATTTTAGCCTTTTTGTATAAGTTACAACATCTTTTATTTTTGTACGACTTCGTATCACCTTGTTTTTTATTTTGTCTTTAAGCTTCAATTGAAGAATGAAGCGCTGAATATATATATAAGACAATAAAAGTTTATCGCGGATTATTATTAGCTACAATATTTATTTTATTATGGTGGACTATTATTTTTTCTAGCTTGTAGCTCTGAAAGTAGATTTAATTTTTCTTATTTTTGTGTAGTAAACATTTTCCGTGTATTTTTTAGTATTGGTTTAGCTTTTTATATTTATATTTTAATATATCACGCTCGTCGTGTGTTTTTTAACATTATTATTTATATACCAGAATTACTGTTATTATATATTTAACACTTCGTGGCACTATAACATTTTTATATGAAAAATAACATATAATACATGTATGTCTGTGTTGGTTTACAAGTAAAAAGCCTGTGGACCCTTTATTACTCTTTTTTTAGGCAAGAAGGTGATCAGCCTTCTATGCCACGTCGGTTTTTCATATAAATGTGTTTCAAAAAATGTTTTCCTTCACCGTACCAGCGGTCTTCGTTCACCGTTGAATGCGCGTAAAGAGGTTTTCCTTGAACGGGAATGCTAGTGTCTAAATGCACTTTGAAAAATCCACTGAGTTCCAGTTGATTAAGAGTCGACATAACCAAAACTAGGTGAACATTGTTCGTATTGTGCATTACTTTTGAATAATTGGCCCATTTTAGTTTAATGTACCTGCTATAATCCTTATCATTGCAATAAATCACAAAGGCAATTTGTGAAAACACAACTTTCTACAGACTACAGTGGGTGGATACTAGTGTTAAAGCCTAACTTTATAATTAACCTAATAGAAGTATTCGTTAATGTATTCAATAGGGCGTTTTAACACGAACGATAAATCCGTTATTATGGTGAAATCGCATGGAAAATCTTTTGTGTGTAGTCATATTACTATAATTTCCTATTCAATAAGTCCATTAACATACAAATTATATTAAATAAATCAATGATACATTTTTGTAGGACAATAACAAATTGTATCTTCAAGTAATACAAGTTTTAATTCACAAGCTTTCATGGTCTACGTAAAGCTAATTTCATTCAATGGCTACGTTATTATTATTTTTGAAGTTATACTTCTTTAGGCGCGTTATGAAAAATTTATGAGAGTGAAATTTTACAATGCGCGCGCACCCGTGACACAAAATTAGGAGTGTGATTATAGCGTGCGCGAGCGAGATAGGAATAAGACAATCTACAAGTAAAAAGAAATAGAATATGCGTGAAGTTCGTATGCCAACAATTTTGAATGACCATAATGACATTTGTCATTTACCTTTTAAACAAATAAAGGAGTTTTAATTATTTTTTCAAAGAAATTTAGCGATGCTTTTTGAATTATAATCAGAAGTGATTTAAATTGAATATTTAAACCAATACTAATTAATATTTGTGAAAAAACTGTGCTCATCAACCTTCCTAAGTGCTTCAATACAATTGAGGTTAACTATCCGTATGTATTATTAATATTATCGAGTAATGTTTTGATTAAAAAATTAACCACATTGTTTAATCAAAACATGTAATTTTTCTGATTTTATCTAGCAAATATAAGGAAAAGAGACAAAAAACAATTGATGAATCAGTGTAACTGCACTAAATTGAATACAAAAAAAGAGTTTTCATCTTATCGCTGTGAAACATCAAAAACTGGAGGTGGAACAAAGCCAAACTATTTTTAATATTGCCAAAGAAGTATAACTTCTTACGCGCGTACATAAGTACACGGACCCTTTTTTTTTTTTTTAAATTTGACACAAATCACTATAGTAAGACATGCGTTATCTGTTTATTTATAAGTTTAGGAACACATTTTTCACCAAACACCAACGAAATAGAAATAAATCTTGTCAAACTTTAAATTTTATTATTTTTTAGCAAAAATATCTTGTCTGTAAACAACCTACTTCCAACAAAGCCATATCTCATTACAGATTTGCAAGTTTATTCGTTTATCTGAATAATTTACAACAAATAATTAGCAATAAATAAACGAAGTATTGCATAGAGAAGTGTTTATTGTGCATAAGAATTACTTCCGAGTCTGACAGGTATTGTAAATGACCATGCAAAATGATATAACAATATCGTTAAATGATTAAAATGTAAGTTAACACAATTCCTCGCAACACTCAGGCATGCTGTTAATTGCGTTTTTTTAAAAGGTTTAGTAGGTGATAAACATAAACAAACTTACAATCTTTAAAACTTCTTTTAGACTTCAGATATTCAGAATTAGAACAAGTCATAGACTCCTTCGAATTAAAATTATTTTTTTAATGTTAGTCACACAACAGCATCGATGAACTAAGAGTACCCATAATTGACAAAAAATCGTCAAAACACAGAAGTGACCTTAGAATTAAGGACCCTGTATTTTAAATACATTAAAAGATTTTCATTTATGCCGCAATAAATTATTTCCAACAAGTTAATTAAACAGTTGACTTTAGTGTCGTTAACTGTTATTTAATTACAATTTAACAGAACCAAAATTGATATTTATTATAACGGAGCCAATTGTGCACACTTCAAATGCAGGGCGAATCGAATTATCGAATAAATCTTGGGCGTGGGCTGTGAATAACAGACATAGAGCCTAGTCTACAATAGTATTAAGGAATACTTGTAAATGGATGAAGAATTTTATAGCTTACGAAGATCCATAACGGTAACATATGTAAAGATTACAGCAGTCCATACATCTTCTACCGCATTTACTATGGAGAGTATTCGGAGGAGACGTGACGTCATCGAGGCAAACAAAATTCCATCCGTATCACCTCGACGTACGTCGTTCCACATCTGAGCGCTTAAAAGGTCGGAGAAGCCCTTGAGAGCTTTCTGGCAATGTGAGTGTCCATGGCCGGCGGAATCACTTAACATCAGATGAGCCTGCCTGTTTGCCCTCTGTTCTATAAAAAAAAGATCTAATCGTCAGATAAAATAATCTGACTTATTTAGCGTTTGTTTCGCGGTGGAAATGCTCCGTTGCTATCTCTAATATTATGAAGTTAGTAATAAGCGGTATTTTTTTAATAAGTAAATATATATATTTAAGCATGTGTCGATATGGATATGAGCAAAATTATTAGGTTTTATACCCTAACCTTAACGCTTTGTACATAAAGCCTTAATAGCTTTCACGCGCTGAAATGATACGTCATCTATTAAAGTTTAAAATTATGGTCGTCATAAACCGTTTGTTTCTATCGAATTGATCTATATGTCATGCGATCGACACTCGTAGATAATATTTGTTGATAACTGCTTTATACTATGAACAAGTGTTCAATATTTTAATATATAAATATTTTGTATCAATAAATTCACGATTTTGGTGATTTTTGGAGGCAGCATATCACAACCTTTTTATATAGATAGAAAAACAGTAATTATGGCTTGTGTCAGTTTAGGGTTTAATTATCTAAATCCTTTTAACGATTAATACGGTACGCGAATTCTTCACATGATTTTCGTGCAAACTAAGGCTAAAATAATTGGAAGAAGAAAATTTTTACCGCGCTTGTACTAAAAAAGCTCACATACTGAATATTAAGAACATTCAAACTGTATCATGTTGAATAAAACAAAAGTATACGGAAACGGCGGTTTACGAGTCAATTACGTCTCAATAGTGGGTTTGCGCGAATTACGTGTCTATGCGCCGCTTGTCACCCACGCGTGCGCATAGCCCTTCCTTATTTGCATTGCAACTTACAGCTTCATTGCACCTATGAAACATAGAACTGATAAAGCGCTATTTAAATTGTATTACTCTTAGACGTTAAACCATAAATAGCAGAAAGGAAAATAACTCGTATCTACAAAAATAACATAAAATAAGTTTTCAAAGGTAAATCTTGTTGATTAATGGGATTTAGTGTAAACAATTAAAATACCAATTATTTTAAACAACGTTGTAAAATTATTGTAAATTATCTGAACGCACTTTTTCAGAAGCTTTCAAAAGTTGGGTTTAATACTTACTTAGATAGATTACGTCTTAAGGTCGGAAGAGGCGAACTCAAATGACAATTAATTATTTTAAAGTAGCGATTAAGTCTACTCAATGACCTTACAGGTCATTATGGTAATGTGGGAGCCAACCATAGATCGATGATAGCTTTCTTTGAGATGTAAATAAACTCTTACACGTTTCAATTGGTATGCTTAATTAGGGTTTACGAGCACTTAAAAGAAAACTCGGAAAATATATGTTCCTGGAACATTTCATTTATTCCTCTCTCTTATCAGACTAGACAGACAGTTAGTTCATGTCTGAGCAACGTGGTCAACAAGGAAACACCTGGAGCGGTCAATGTGTCTTTCACCGGTTTCTGTTCAGCGCCTTTCTTATAACAGTGTACAGTTTTGAGGACGATAAATCAGTTCTCCAAGTTCTCATCGCCTCCGCATTGTATGGCCGAAATATGAGATAATTCGTTGTCGGCATATGGTAGATAGGCGAGTTCGTATGCGGAAGTGGTTCAAGATCGATGTACTCGTGCGCTTTGCTGTCCACGGTACATTTGCCTCCAGCACCACACTTCAAAGGCATCAATCCTTTGCCTTTCTCGAGCCAAGATAGTCCACGTTTCTACTCGGAAGATAGGGAATACCCGTATCAATTTGATTTTGGTTTTGATACCAATTCCTCTTTACTTCCAGATGTTGCTTAAACATGTCAAGGCATCTTTAGCAGTCAACGATATCGATGCCAGGAATGGTGTCACTTACCTGGACACAAATCTGGCTCGAATCACTATCTTCATTTCGGTTTTTGCTCTGTTCAATGCGAGGCGTATGTTGCTACTTTCTAGTTCGAGTCTTTGGAGATAAAAAAGTATGAATATTTTAAGTGGGGACAAACTTTGTAGTACTGCGTGTATTTTTTTGTATGATAATACTTTTATTTAAATGGACTCTAGAATATTCCGTAAAATTTAATTGCGTGAAGAATTTCTTAATCTGCATAAAAAGGTAAACCCGATCATTTTTAAATAAAACTTTTGTATCTTCTAAAAAATACCCTTTTACCCACCTCCAGACGATATCACTAATTTAGAATTCCAAATTTTACCACAGACTACACGAAATTGTCAAATTTCATTTTAATTTCATGTGACGGTTGCTGTGTCAGTTCTATTTTTTTGTACCTCAATTTTTTTCTATAAATTGTGGCATTTCCACTTAATTTAATTTTCATAACATAGCTAACTTTTAGTTAAATATTACTGTTATAAATCGCATGTTAAATATACGAATTACATAGACCATCAGTTGTGAGGACATAAGTCTAAATTATTAAATCTCTAACAAGTAATATTTCAAGACAGACAAACTGCTAATGCATAACTTATAGCCACGATGCTAAGCCTGGCTATCGTCGTACATAAAACCTATTTTATTATGAAAAAGGACAAAGTTCTTAAACCTAGTAATAAATTCTACTGTGTCAATTATGGTAGTCTATGAGGAAGAATTTATTAACATTGTAATTTAATAATCCTTCGAAATGCTAGAAAAATAATGAAGTTTATGTAATATAATAAACTACAACTTATAAAAAAAAAATAAGATTTTTATAACACTAATCATTGCTAAGGTTAATTATTAAGCAAACTCAAAAAATCACTTTTAAACTATCAAACCTCATCAATTTACAAGATATTATGCCTTAAATACTGCAATCAAATAAATTGATACTAGGCTATCATAACTATCAACTGACTTATTGAAATAAATAAGGAAGCAAAGGAACTCAATCCGTGACAGGACATTTGCTTAGCAAATTCAAAGATATTTATAAGTAGCGGAGGCAATTGATCCAAGAGATATCAATAAGCTTTCTAAGTAAGTTATAACTGCCTAGACGTTTGAGTTATCACCACTTGTTGCGCCCACTCGCTACTTCATACCGCACTACTGCGATTTATTCCTTTGATACTCGACACGTCAATCAGTTTTCAAATTGATTTTATAGGAATCATGATGTTAGAAGATGTTTAAAATCTGGGCTCTTGCAACTTTAATAGCGATAGCGACAGTGACCCCGATCTCAATAATGAGCGGTACAACCGCTACAGCGCTACGGATATTGAGAGAACTACATCAAACTTGCATACAAAACGTTGCACATAAAAGTTGAAAGATACCAAGTATGTTACTCATACAATATCCCAATTCCCACTAAAGTACAATCTGAATTAATTATTAGTAGAGCTGGTGCTTTCCTCGCTCAATGAATAAGTATCGCATTGCAGCGAGTAAATTTTGCCAGCAGTAAAGATCCCCTTGGCAGCAGGAACCAAACTTTGGAAATATGTTTTAATTTTCTATTTATCATTTTTAAATTATTATTATTATTCTATGTAGGTTAAAAATATTGTATATTTATTAATAAATATATAATGGTCGACTTTATATATCGAATTTAGAAGACTCTATTGGAAAACTAAACATTGGTTTCTAAAAAATTATAGATTATCCAAAAAAAATCTGTGGTAATAAATAAAGTATCAAATTACTCCATCCAGAACAGTACAGCACGCTTCAAGCGTAAACTATAATAGTGTATTTAATTAAATTATATATGAATTACACATGTCACATACCAACACTTCCTTTTAACATTAATAATATTCATTTATACTTTTAATTGCTATAAATCACATTTTATTTGAAAATGATTATGCAGTCCGAACATATTTGGGCAGATAACATTTATATACTTATACAAATAAGATTGTATATGCCAAAGCACTCATTCTCAGAATAAAAAAGAATGTTACTTTTAGTGATTTTCTGTGCATATTTATTAAGGAAAGCATTTTCTTAAAAATCTGTATTTTTTTCTGTGTATGTTTCGCCGTGAATCGTGATGATCGTGGTGTCAAATGATGCGGATTTGTACTTGTTGTTTTCTATTTCCAAAAAACATGAACTTACCCCGTATATAAACAAATTAATTCTTTTAGTAATACAAGACTTGTTAACATAAATAAAAAATATTGTTTGAGTCGGTAGTTTTTAATTAATTTACTATAATATGCAATATATTATCAATTATAAAAACTATAATACGAATCTATTTTGTTATATTAAAGTGACTTTAAATTAATATGCAGCGCATTAGGGAAATTCTTTTAAAACTGCGCACCTCAACTTGCAAAGGAGCGGCAAAAAATAATTGTAAAATTTAAAAGAATACCAAATCTGACGTTTGGCAGAAAACTTGACTGTGTTGCCATTTAACGTTCTTGTTTCACAGGTTAGAAATAAATCAATAAAGTTTCTTTATACCCTAGATAGATGCAAAACTTAATAACCAATAATTATCAATAAATACCTGAGTGAAAGGTATGAAAAATAATTTTCAATCACCTTATCTCGGTACACACCATTAATCGTGATATTCAATTTTCTAGAGCGCGTTAAATGTATTAATATTCAAACGACTTTCTATCTTAAAGGGCGAAGTAAATCTTCTGATAAGTGATATGCTAAACGAACACACTCCGTTACTTGATATGATTGGATATATTGGTAAAATATTAGATAACAGGTATCCTAAGCCGTAGAATAAAGTAATGAAGCAGATGCCGAAAATTTAATATTTGAAATATTTTCATTAGAAAAATTTTGAACAACTGACAATAATTATTATAGCAATTTTAAACAACGAATTTGACCGCCAAAAAATATCCTAATTTCGCTTTTGAAATATCCTTAGATGAAGACGTCATAAGAGGTGGTTATGACGTGAGGACCTGAGAATTTTTTTTTTAAACTTGAAAGTTTTAACATTTGGTTAGGAATATCTAAAGTCCATTCCTTTAACATTTCTTGTTCAATGTTTTATCTGAGCAGCTAAAAGCATGGGATAAGCTGGTTGTGCTAAACGATTACCAGTTAATATATCGAAATTGAGCGCAGGCTATTCTCAATTATGGCAACAATAACAATCGATACCGCCTCGTTTCGATCGGAAAATAATTACCTACTTACGAGACTAGGGATGTTCTTATGTCGATAGATTAAACAACTGTACATGCTTTTATGATATTATTTTACGTTTGGTAACCATTAATTTTTAATATAACACAATTATAATCCTAAGAATATATAGGTATTTAAAAATAACTAAGGATTTACAATTTAAAATTCTTTAGAGGGCTAGTAAAATTATATTGTCTGCAACTTGTTTTATCTTTTTTTACTGGAAAGTCACAGGCTCCTGAAATGCAGTTCTCGCTACATTAGTATAGAATATGTGTTTGTTATGTACTCTGCTTTTGTCGAAAAAATAAAAATATTTTTTTTAATTCACTACTTAATGACGTTAAGATTTGTCAAAATTTGGGTGGTTCGATAAGGTTGTACTTGCCATATAATTATTAATAATAATTTACTAAGTCAAGGGCTTCAAAAAACGATATTAAAGAGGCATCTGAAGTAGTTTTGTGGATTGCCACTCGACCTTCAGATTGGCAAACAGACTGGAGAAGGTTGATTATTGGTTGGTAGTCCATAGGAATACATATTTCCACCTTTAAAAAACATAAATGTTGTATTTTTATCCGTAAACAGATAGAGATAGACGTGAAATAAATCAAATATTCGATTAGACTTACAGACGTTATAATAAGAAGGAAACAACATTTCAATACATTGAATCGAAAGCGAATGACGTTAAATTCAAATATCACTGAGTTGATCCTTCAAAACATCGACAGATTCGATAGATTTATCGATTAGCATCCGCCATCCCTATTTGTTTACTTAGCATTTCCCATATATTTTCAACTGATTTCTAGTTAGTATCCAACAGCTTGCGAACAGTTATATTCTTAGAACCTTAATAATGTTAGGGCTTAGAATATTTAATGTGACTAATATAGAGAAAGTATATTGTTACATGTCCAGAACGTCTTATAGATAAACATAGAAAGGACTTTTCCGTAAATTTATTGATAGAGTTCAATATAACTTCATTTGTCTTTGGATTTCTCAAGCGGTGTATGGTCTTAGTTAAAAAAATAAATAAGTGGCCAAGTGGACTCTTTAGGTCTTGGCCTCAGATTTTTGAATCTGTTTCATGATCACTTTTAAATCTAATAGGCAAGTAGGTGATCAGCCTCCAGTGCCTGACACACGCCATCGACTTTTGGGTCTAAGGACATGTCGGTTTCCTCACGACGTTTTCCTTCACCGTTCGAGCAAATGTTAAATGCGCACATGGAAAGAGAGTCCATTGGTGCACAGCCGGGGATCGAACCTACGACCTCAGGTATGAGAGTCGCACGCTGAAGCCACTAGGTCTTAGTTGAAAGTGCTAAAATACTGCAGTGCATATCTTTTTATGAGACACAAGGCTGGTCCCGGATACACACAGCTGGATATTTTTACATAAGAAGTACATAAAGCCTGTGTTACTAAGGAATTATGTAGTAATCTTATGGCGAAGGAAAAAAAATATAATCTGAAATCGGGGCAGTAGTAGTTTTTGAGTTTATTCGTTATAAAAGAAATATTTCCTCTTAATTACTACCAAAAACCCTTCCACCGATGATATGACCCGCTGTTAAAATTTTGGCACCCAGTCAAATCTGTCCACGGAGTTTATTCAGGTATCCCAACTTAAGTAAGAATGTTGACCATATATCCCTCTGGTTAGTATTAGGTGGCATTCCGTATCATTGTAACTTACAACATTGTTAGAATTATAACGATGACACTTGAACTATTCATGACATCGTCACGCTAGAAGCTTTAGGGTTGCCCTCTTATATAAATATATTTAAATACGTCGTTGGCAATCAATGATATTAATATTATATAGTAGATCTGGCAATCCATCATCCTATTTGTCCTTCCTTTGAGAAAAACGCGTTGTGGCCAAAACGATATCCAGAAATGAGCATTCTGATAAACGAGCTTAAGTCTAGTTAAAAGCTTAAGTAAAGCTAGTTTTTATAATTCATGTATTTGTTTCCTTCGTGTTTATTATGTTTGCCTATAAGTGCTTGTCACATTAAATCGATTATTTATTTTTCTTATGTATAAGTGTGCCGAGCGTTGGTACGCTTTTATAAATCAATAGATACATTGTATTTATGATTTATTACATTAAATTTACCCTTATATTCCTTTACGTAGTTTTATTTAGTATTCATGCGGAGTATATCAAAAGATTTACAAATTATTTAATTCAAGTTAGTACGTTTACATTTTTCTTGTAACTTTGATCACATTTTAAAACTACAAGCCATAGATTAAGGTTCAAAGAAAATCCTGTACTTACTTGCTTCATGAAGAAAATTGACTTATAAATTAATAAAACATTTTAGGTCAAATAGTGTGTCAATTCGCCTACAGATCCTTGTAATTCTAACAGCCCTACAAAAATATGTATCCCGGTGAAGTTAACAGTACAAAATAATATCCTTAAAATATCTGATATGCGGCGCGACAAAGTGAGGCGCGGCTCAATAAATAACATTAAAATTATGCACCTATCCCGACTGAGATCTTAATTTATTTGATGCGGGAACGGGACAGAATTACTGATAATGACTTGTGATAACCCTACGGCTTCGATGACGCTTCTGTATATTGTAATAATTCTCTTTACTTCTAAACTTTGTAAAAATAGGGGAAGAATAATTTTGCTTCTATGTTTGCGAACTCGGAAAGTTCTAAAAATTCCTATCAAAAATAGTACACTTCTCATATACTTGCGGTTAGTATAAGTTTTTAAGTTATCTAACGTATAATTTCTGAGAATTAGTAAATTTAACTTGCTTTTTCAAGATAAACAGCAAACTGGATGGAAAATATTCCTGTCCATGGACAATTACAATACCAAAAAATTCGTGTCGTTATTGACATTTCAGGATTTTGTATTGGTTCAGATATACCTCATAAAACATGGAAAACGTGCCTTAAAAACGTTCTTCTTCTTCTAATTATAATGCCATCTCTTTGCGAAGGTTGGCGATCATAATCGCTAATTTAATTTGGGATGCCGCACTTCTAAACAATGGCTTGGTGCTTTGACCAAACCATTGTCTTAAACGCTTAGTTACGGAACGTAAACCAACCTATATTTTTTAAAGTAAATTAACAGAATAACCTAAGATATTTGAAATTTCACATGTAATTATTAGACGCCTATGCAATGGCTTGAGAGCATAAAAATGGCACGGGACAGCAATAAGTAACAGTGCGATATTTTTTACTGGCGTAATGTTAAACGACGTTTTGCTTGACTCTGTGGGAGTCTTTTGTGTAGAGGTTGCTTAATAAATATATTAGTCTTTAATGCTCTATGGTCTTAACTCATGTCTAATGTAAGAAAAATATGTAGAAGAATCTCTACGTTAGGTTATACTCCGTCGAATTTGTTTATATAGGGAAAATAAAATATTGGCAACACCGTAATAAACCTAGAACCTATGATTTTTTTTAAATATCTGAATGTTTTTCATACTAGTAGCACATATACATTTTTAAAATACTTATTTGAAAGTTCTACGTGATAATAAGCAACTTTTAATTTTAATGTTTTCCTTTAAATATTGTGCACACTTGTCATTGATGCACATGCATGTACAGTGTTTTTTGTATCCTGTGTATTCTGTCAGTATGTGTTTCGTTAGTGTGTCTTTTTAAAATAAATGAATATAACTTCGACTATACGTAGCAAGAAGTAGAAATGAAAGAAATAGTCTCCTCTTAAAGTAAATCGTGTATAAGATACGTACGTACTTAAATAGTAAATATCATAAATTTCGCTGAATCAGCATATCTCAATCTAGAGCTTAACGATGATCGACGGAGTAAATTTGCAATTCATTTTGTTTATAACGATTTTATAATACTGTCAATAAATTAATTCAAACGAAGTTATTTAATATTGATGTCTTTACGCGCTGGTTTACAATTTGTTGCCTATATTCGAGAACAATAATTAGGATAAGATTTTGTTATTATTGTGCTTGATATTAGTACACGATCTCCGACGGAGTAAAAACCTCCTCCAAGTTCTTCCATTTGTGTCTCATCTTCGATACTATTTTCCAATCTGTCCCCGCTACCTCTTATTTCATCGTTCCAGGTATCGGGTGGACGTCCTCTCTTTTTCTTACCCACTGGGCTATTGAAAGTTAGGGTCTTTTTGACGATAGATGAAGATAATCAGTACAAAATTATTAAATTAAAAAAATACTATTACTGATTGAACAGGTTCAATTGACTTTTGAATAAATATAACTAATTAAAGAGTTTTTTTACAATATTCGTAAATATTGTAACATAGTAACTAAAATAAATTTTAAAAGTTTGTTCTCTGTATTTACCTTAAATGCTGGCAGCATTTCCTCGCTGTATTGCGATACTTATCCGTTGAGCGAAAGCACCAACTCTGGGTTCACCGGTACTATAGGAAGAATACCTAGAACGTTATTGTAAATACTTTATATTTCAGTGTTATTATTATATTCCCATTAAAAGTTAATTTAGACTTATTATTTAAATTATATTGTAAAACCTAGCAAAAAATATTTTTTTTATTAATATTTTGATACATAAGAGAAACTACCTATGTGTTTCATATCTTTATATTGCTATACCAAGTAGCCTATAGAATGCTGGTAACACTACAATAGTATTTAGTAGATACGGGTTAGATCTAATTATAAGCCTATCTAAATACGGTAACAGTTACCAGAGCAGTGTCTCATTAGTTAGATAATGTTAACTGGACAAGTGTTTAAGATAAAGGCATTTAGACTTTCTAAAGATTACGTTATATGGAATATTTAACGTTTTCATTAATATATTATGGGAATTAGTAGTAATTACTAATTATATATTTTGTCTTTAAGGCTAGAGGTAAAATTGCGTAGGAAATACAGCGAGAGGCCAACACATGACTGATCTTTACAACAACAATTTTGTTAATTAGTTAATAAATAGTAAATTATAGTTTAAATGTCTTCCATAAAGGACAGCAAAGACAGGGAAATGATTAATTTAAAGCTTTAAATACATAAATATTGTCGACATAAGCATCGCACGATAAGCAATATTTCTACTATTAATAAAATATAGTAAGGAAAACTATTCAGTCGACATGACAGCCGTGAATTGGAAATAAAGAGGTGTGAATTAAAGTAGAAACAGAGTCATCTCGCATTATCAATCACAGTTGGTAAGGGTCCGGTGGATCCAATTAATCTAATTTGACAATCGTGACAGTTAGTTGACAGACGACAATTTAATTTGACAGCTGGCCCCCCATGGCGGGAAAGTTGACACTTGACTGTTGATGCTTCCTAATTGTTTAATTAGATATTTTTCTTTTAAGCCGTGTCAAGAGTACTAAACAAGACTGTTGCAACGGAACGGCGTGGTGCGTTTTTGAAGACCCTATCGGTTTTTAGTAGTGCTAGTTACACACGTTCTAATTCGTAGAATTGTGCATATTCATACTACTTCATTTAGTCACATAAATAGTATGATGTACCTCTGGCCACTGGCTTTTATTGATTTGATTGATTGATTGGTAATATAAATAAAAGTTTCAATATATTATTAGGACTTATATATATGTATATTTATTTATTTTCGTATTTTTACATTGTAAATTTGCATTATTCTTAATCGGAAGCGTGTAATATTTTATTAACATCTTTATAGCGTGATAAAGGAAAAATATTTATGTTACAAGTGTCCATAAAGCGCTCTCGATGAAGATAATAATTTTTCTCACAGAATTAATAATGTAATTACAAAGCGTCATGATAGTATGCGAAGACCGTTAATGGAATCATTGACAACAATTTAGTAGCTGATTCTAGATTAAAGGCCCGGACCTTTGTAACAGCGGGGCTCCACGAGCTAAGTATAAAATAAACACCAAGCCTTCCTTCTGTTGAACTATTATCCGCATTTTAACTTCACTTTAGTACATATAGTTGTGGATAATGTTATGCGTCCCACGAGGCAAATAGTGCTCCACACTCTATTTGAAACCCTAAATCAAAGATATTAAAGAAAACAGATTATTTGTTATCTATATTTTTTGCTAGCCAATGTTTTAAATATCCAATAGCTGTTTGATTACAGTATCTTTATAAAAATAGCAAGTTGTGATCTAGGGCCCCTGATGTTATAATTCCAACTCTGTGTCCGTTGATTGAGTGAGGTGCGCGGCTTCTATAAATGGTATGAGCATGAATAAAAAACTAATTTTACTACCATACAAGATAACTTGAATGAAATAGCTCTATAATCAGAAGGTGACTGCACCATAGTAGCGGCGAATAATTAATCGTTTATAACATAGTTTGTTAATATGTTAAACAATTTTCAATATATTGTTATGGTTTTTTATGTAATTAACACTGATTTCTTTTGGGATTTAGTGTGTATGAGATTGTAAACGAAACATTATTGACGTCACACGCTGATTTTCAAGGCAGGGGGCCAGTGGAAATAGATAGAGGATGAGAAAAGTATTAGTTGTATAAAGTGACAACTGCAATGTTATCTTGACCGCACAATAAATAAATAAAAACATATAAAAGGGAGCAAACGGGCAGAAGGCTCATCTGATGTTAAGTGATGTCGTCACAGACTCTCGCATTGCCTAAGGGCTCGCAAGTGCGTTGCCGGCTTTTAATAATACATATAAGCAATACAAAAAAATGATAAACTAATTAATAAAGTAAGGCTTTTGTAATTCTCTGAGCAGCTGGCGTCGCTCTTGATTTGTGACAATTATAAATATTGATTAACGGAAAATGGTTTACATCTTAAAAATGTTACATGATAGAAAAAATTTACACATACAAATATGAAATAAATCTTTTATACCAAAAATAAAAGTGTTTTATTAAAATATTTGTAAAAAAAATCTTTAGTATTCGCGTGTAATTTAAAACCAAAGAATATATAATAAGTTAAATATTAAATGCCACCAGAGATGTCCATATCTCTAATCCTTGACCGTCATGTCAAGCTGTGACCCACGAGTCGTATTAAACCAATAATTCGGTCATTGATACACGGAAAAATTAAATTTTTGCATATATTATAACACATTTAGGCACATTACATTGATAAATAACAAGGATGGGAAATCTTGGCGATTTTTAATTGTATCGATATTTTAACTTTTATAACTAAACTAAACAAAAATTGATTACATAAAAACAAATACATCTTTTATCAAAAAATATAGATTTTTGGAGTTTACTCCTTAAGAAACGATTTGAGTTATAAGGCCCGGTACGGAAATTTTATGAAGAGTAAAATCAAGTGTAACACGAAAAGTTGAGGCGTTATGTGTAACACGAAAAGTTGAAGCGTTATGTAGAAAGAGACAAACATATATATCTGTAGGATTGAACGTGTAAAATATTGAGATGGAATACATTACACAGACTTTTCTATTTTGAATTCACGTTTTGACAGCCACGTTACAACATTTTCAGTATTGACAGGTGTAAAAAATAAAAGTAGATTGTCTAGCGTGCCATAGAGTTTTGTGAATAGTAATGGTCAGTGAAATTAAAACTAAAAAGATTGTTCATTCTTATTCTTCTCTTACTATAAAGGTAACTTTGGTCACAGAATGAAAATCCTATTTGGGCATAGATGATGTACTCGTAGGTACGTTTTATTACTACAACAAACATTTATATTATAAAAACATATATTCTTACCACCTTTAGTATGAAAATATGGTCGACAGCACAGAACATTATCGCCATTTTATCGTTCGTAAGGAGTAAACTCCAATCGTGCGTCGTAGCTGACACACACACACACACTTTTTTTATTATAAATTCGTCATGGGTAAAAATTAATCTATTTTACAGATTAGTAGCTATACAATTAAATGTGAGACAGACTCTTAAATATGTCCGCCTCCAAAGCCTAGTTCTATATATTTTTGTGAAAGTTATTTGTTGCCCGTTTGTGACGCTCTCACAACTAAACTATGAAATTGATTTGAATGCTATTTGAAAAGGCATTTTAAGCTAATTTAAATTCTAAGCTTGACCATGGCAAAGACATTGGTCACAACCTATATTAAGGCCATATTAAAATAAAGCTCAAATCAACAATACTTAACTAACATTAAAATGAAATCTAGAAACAAATAAAAATAACAGTAAAGACTTATTGTAGAGCAGGCAAACACGGCATGCTTAATACTCAATAAATATTGCTAACAAACAGAATTCTTACAAACTATGTGTTGTTTTGAGCAGAGGCAACGACAAATAGTAAAAACTACAAACAGTTCTCGAAACTAATAGAGCTATTCGAAACGTCGCCGAATCGTTCCAAAGTGGCTTGGCGTTGCGTACCTACCGTATCTTCTACCGCATTTATCACGGAGAGCGTTAAGAGGGGTTGTTGGGATTGCAACTGAGTTTCATCACCGGACGTCAAGGCAGAATGCGAATTTCCACTCACCTCGACGTTCGTCTGTTTTTCCCGCATACACCACTGTGTGGATCCAGCTGTCTACCGGTATATTTCCTAACCAATTCAACTAAAGGTACTTCAAGAAAAGAGCGTACCAATTCTTAAAAGGCCAAAAGGAATGTGAGTGTATATGGGTATCACTTAACATCAGACTATTGTCCTCCTGCCCGTTTCCCCCTTGTTTCTTTAATTAATTAATTCTTATTATAAAACATACATATATTACATTAATATTGCCTATAAACAAACTTATAGGCATGTGAGGTGTATGAAATGATTATTCGGTGTTATTTCTAAATGTTAATGCTCGACTAGACAAAATAGTCGTAAAACAAATGACGGTGAATTGGTATAAGTTGTGATGAAATTTTCCCAAGAAATTGCGATTTGTAATTCGTCATGACTCGGTCCGCGACTTCTTGAATTCTAAGAAATTGTTTAATATTAATTTTTCAATAAGATATCTTTCGAGTTCAGATACAAGAAACTATTAAAAAATTAAAGTAAAAAATTTGAATACATATTAGATAGAAGTTTTGTAAATAACTTTTACATAGAATATTAATATTAAGATTGGCTCATGACTTAATAAATACCATTCAAAATAATAAGCAGTAGTTTTTGGCGACCTAACAAAAAGATTTCACTGCTTCTTCAATAAGTCAATGAATAAATAAAGTGTTAACACGCATAAAACCTAATTCTTAGTTGTAAAATCTATTAAAGCAACCGCTCACTTGATGATTTGAATCAAGAACACTGATTAAAATATCTTTAACAAAGTTGTATATTGCCTTGCCCAAGACGCTCTAAAATAAACAGAAAATACTTTCTACATATAAACCAAGTGTTTACAGTTTCGTTTCTTCTAAATAAACATGCAAATATGCAATCAAAGTCCAAATAAATATATCCTAGTAGATTCTGGAATAGCCGTGCGCTGAGTTCACCAAACTTTGAGTGAGGAACATCACACAGATCACAATAATAAAATTGTTTGATTGTTGTGAATCATGACTATATTCTATCTGCTAATAAAAAACTAAAGTGATAACCACTATTTCAAAGCGCGCAATAAAATCAAACTGTTGACTATAAAAGTTATACGACTGAATGCCGGCCTGAAAATAGTGCTAGACGTAGGCCGTAACTTTGATATAAGAATTATTATCTGCTATTATAGCAAGTTGTTCTAAATCCGTTGGGAATTTAAATGCCAACTATTTTTACCAAACTATTTTTCATAACTACTTTAGTATTTTGTCTATCATGTATTACCATTGATTAAAATTTCCAAAAACTAGGTACGGCCAAGCATTAGTAGGTACTTCTCTTGTTACAAATATATATCAATAAGGAGAAAATAAACTTAATAAAACACTATTTTGACCGGATTGAAGTTATGTATTATTATAAATTTACAACTATTTAACATAATTTTAAATTTATCCGACGTTTCGCGTGCTTTACAGCGTGCGTGGTCACGGTGCACGTGCACGGTCAAAAAGAACAATCCGCGAAAATAGAGGACACCGTAAGCCATTTTTGCCAAAACCCTCCATCTTTTAGTCGATACCAACTCCGGGGAAATAAATACAGATAATTCAACTTTCTCTGCAGCTGTGATACTTTTTGACATTCAACATCTTTTGTCTTCAGTCACCGTGACCACGCACGCTGTAAAGCACGCGAAACGTCGGATAAATTTAAAATTATGTTAAATAGTTGTAAATTTATAATAATACATAACTTCAATCCGGTCAAAATAGTGTTTTATTAAATGAATAAAAGTTATGTTAATCAAAGACAATACTATGGAAAATAAACTTGCTGTACCTATCATACGCGCAAGATGCTGGCGAAGTTTAATTCGCTAAGGGCTAAGACTCGGCCAACAAACATGCAGAATGGAAGTATTTATTACACACGCCTATGTGCGACTTACTTCACTACATGAACTCACGCTCAGCTTAATATATAACTTAAGCATTTTTCCAATGTAAGAAAAAGTTAAAATAATGTACAAAATACCCAATGAAAATACCCTATACCAAATATGTTTGTATATTTTGAAACCTAAATTACTCAGGTTTATGAGATAACTTTTAACATTATGTATTTTTGAATGCACTGAATGCGTTTGGTTGATAAAATATGCGATGCAAAGAGCAAAGGGTCAGTTTAGCAATAAAACTTGATAAAACAATAGACAAATGCCCTATTGTCGATATTTTATTGAAGACGAATAATTTACATTAAGAAATAAGAAATAAAACTTAACTCAAACATTATCCTGGTTAAAAAGGGATTTATATACGTTAATATTTCCTAAATCGTGTATACTGTTTATGTGTGCGCAAATTATTCCGGTATTTTCAAGAAAATCCTAGGCAGAGCGATTACGTTACGACTGATCGTGTCGCGCCTCTGTAATCGGACTAGAGATGTCCAATCACAATCAAACGAAAGGCTCAATCGATTCATTTTTAACCGACCTATACAAACCGATGGAGGTTAGCGATTCGATGTGTAATTTTATTAAATTTTATATTCTCATTCTAATTTTATATTTATCTGGCATAAATTAAGTAAAATATGTATAACAAAGTTCATTGATCTACGTGCCTGAGGTACTTAATTATATGCAATATTAATTACTCTGATAACAAGACGACTAATTGTTTCACACAAGTTCAATTATTCTATGAATATTCGTGTGATATTGACTCATTGCTATTATTAATCATCTGTTTCTCATCTCAGTTGGAATGCAAGTATGATTAAGTTTCATCAAAATAGGTGTTGCTATGTTAAAATTCTGAACACTTTCGTCTTTGATAAGATTAATCTACTTTAAATTATTTAAGTAATTTTAAAGTATACAAACATAAAAATAATCTAGGTATTTCGGTTTTAATTTTTGTTTAAAATAAGTATCAGATCTGCTTTCTGTAAAAAAAACCGGCTTACTAAGAAAATTTTCCTATTCAAGACAATAATATGACCTAATGGAATAAATTTAATGTATGTTCAATGTAAATTAAAACAAAAACAAACTGTTTAAATAGGGCAATGAAATTTAAATAATTTATTTAAACCTTTTGATTTTATCTATGGTTAACTTATTCTCTTTTTATGCTCTAGTTACTCACTATTAATTCATGACTGAGTACTATTATGTCTACATAAATATGAATGGTATTCTTCATTTCAGGGATTCCAAATTACAGCTAGAAAAACTGACTATAAAATATACCACGTTACTTCCGTATCTTAACGTGACCGCTTACTGCTTAGTCACTTACTTTATCGATTATTCGTAGGATGAACGTCACTAGTGTGGTACGTGCGCCCGCGCACGTAGTCTTGTGACGTCACACACGAAACCGCGCGAAAATGCTAACAAGGCCGAACGTCGACCTCTGTGTCACGTGGATCTATTCAGCTGAATTTATATCGCAAAATCTAGCTCATTAAACTATTTTTGCTACCATTTCATTATTGAGAACATTATTTCGCTAGGAACTCGACGTTTGGAACATTAAAAGTTGAACGGCATTCTTACGTTATATAATGCGATTAAATGTCAAAGAATTCTTTGAATTAAATATTGTACACACGCCATCTTTTGGTAAACTTTGACATCTAACTAACGTTTTAAATGCGTCAAAAAGAGCAAGCTTTAAAAGAAGTTGCTTATAAGAAGAAAAATCTTCCGAGCCGAGACCAACGTTATGAACAAAAATTTATAGTAATAAAACATCAGTATTGTTATCTTTTCTTGAAATGCAACAAAATCAACATAATGAACATGATAAGATTAATCAACGATAAATATTATTGTAGTGTATTTTTAAATTATCTATTCATAGCAGACTATTTCGATACAAAGCATGAATGAATGCAACAATGTATCAATGATTGTGTCAGTGTATGTATGTCACGGCGGATTTCCACCAATTGTCTACTAGTGTCAAGTGTCGGCTGAACAATATCCTGACACGCGTCCGGCGAGAAGGAAAATCCTTTAACAGTGGTCTACGGGCTACGACCAAATACCTCAACTAAATACTGTAATAACGTCTCCATAAAAAGTTTTAGAATCCTTCTTCTTTCTTTTAAAATCTTCTGCTATTTTATTTTGCTCTGTATTGTAGTATGAAAAATGAATCCTCTGTATTAGGTACAATTAATTGTATAATTACCGAACAACAACAACCTTAGATTTCTGTATCTGTTTCATTATAATTTGTCAATCTAACAGGCAATTAGGTGATTCTATGCCTGACACAAGCCGTCGACTTTTTGGGTCTACAGCAAGCCGGTGTACAAGTCTGACCTAGAAAAAACTTTATTAATTATTTTACTTATACAACCAGGTTTAACATACTTATTTTAAATATAGCTCGGCAGTCGTGTAAATGGGAAATATCACCAAATCACCCAAAACCGGACCTAATTATGACAGCTACCAACTTTCACCATAATTATTCTTTATATATCATATTCTACATCTTTAATAAAATTAATCAGTGGCTACATACATTTGAACTTTCATACGATTTAATATTTAATAGTGATGACAAGAAACTTATTACAGTATTCGATTTGTCCAAGTCTTCTACGATAATTTGGGATTAAGATTATCAAATATAACTTAATCAGTTTTAACATTTTTTTACTGCTGTAATTTAAAACTACGATTATCCCTTTAAAATCTTGCACGATAAACTAATTATACCCCTATTCTAATCAAATGTCTACATATCATGGCTACATAGTAATTTTAGGCATGCAATGTCAGAAATATCAATTTTCTAGTATCTAATACAGACATTAGTCTACATTAGAATCTCTAGACTTTGCGTGTAAAATCAAATTATAGGAAAAAAACAATATTCACGCATCAAATTGACATTGATTGCGTTAATTAGTTAAATAACAAGAATTAGCTGACACGTCCGTCCCCGTGTGTGGTCGTCGCGTGACTGAGCCAATTACACGCATCACTAACGCCATCTATTTTTACTTTATCTAGGCGATCCTAGGTTTTTATATCTTTTTATTATATAACGTTGCATCTTATTATCGCATTCCGGGTTGATGATGCGAATAATGTCGATGTTTTGTACACATTAACTCCCAGCGACCTACAGTTTGACAATCGTACTTACTATTAAATGCGATTGACACACATATTAAAGACTACTTAACGTTTAAATAAAGCAATATCTTTCGTGCATTAAAGACGTAAGTACTCCTTTAGCTCAGATATGTGCTACTTAGCATCTTTAGTTCGTGATTGTTACAGTAAGAGCTACAATATCAATAACTTGCCATTATACCCTATAAAATATGCGCCTACCTATCACATCACAGAGCCGTGATCGCTGCGGGCTTCGCTTACCGATTTGCCATCAATTTCAGACCAAGTACGCGTAAGAATCAAACTAATGCTAAGCATTTACTGCTTATAGGCTACGCTTTTAGACAATAGTCACCTTTTAGTTAATTTACTGCTGGTATCGAGGAGGACCTGGGTCCATTACAATTTACAATAGATACTAATGTTGAACAATACCAGACCAAGTTTTGAGATTTAAAAATTAAACCTTAATTAATGATTAAGAAGCATCACAGAAAATATTTTGCTATGATTGTTCATACATTCAAATGCGGTATAATTATTTTGAAGCTTAGCTGAATTTGTAACTTAAAGCTTCATAATGATACTTATGCTTGTGAAGTGTGAATATACGTAGGCTAGTCTGGCTAAGTAGAAAGGTGTAGTCAATATGTAAGGTCCAGGCATAAATTATACCAATAACACTATCTTTATGTGACTTAGTCTAAGGCTTCTCGGTAAAATGTCAATAAAACCTTATTCGGTATAACGAGCCCTACAGTCTACTAATAACTTGTTACGCGTTACTGTCGCATTGTGAATAGCGCCATCTAGGGTATGGAATGTAAATTGATGTTTGAATTGTCGAAAGTATTTAATGGATATAACTTTTGATTTATTTATATGAATTATATACAAATCATTTTGGCTTAGAAACAAAATTAGAAGAATATAATTTAAAGTGAAAATCAGTTAATAATATATTTTGTAATAATACTCAAAACTACTCAACAGAAATATTTTTCAGTAAATTTTATATTTTATCTATGTCTATAGAAAAAACCTTTAAGAGTTTATAAATCTCTTATGTACCTCTTCTTAAGATATAAAATAATAATTGTGTTGTTAGCTTGTATTGTAATACCGATGATGATACAATAGTATCATAATTAGTATCATAATTAGTAACAACATCACGTCTGCCATACTTAAACGCAACCTTAAAATATTAGCTACACCAATCGCCCATGTATGTAACTTAAGTATGCGTACGGGAATCTTCCCATCCGCTTTTAAAAAGGCAATAGTGCATCCCATTTTCAAATCCGGCAACCGTGGCAGTGTCGACAACTATCGCCCCATCTCTATTCTGTCAGCACTGTCCAAGATCCTTGAACGCCTAATAAACAAACGTCTCGTTAGTTATCTGGAAGATAAACAATTACTTTCTCCGAACCAATTCGGTTTCAGAGCTAAAAGATCTTCATCGGATGCCATCCATGAATTAACCGATCACATAGTTAGGAACTTGGACAGCCATAGGAAGTGTCTGGGCATATTCTTAGACCTCGCGAAGGCATTCGACACTGTCTCGGCCCAAATCCTTCTACAGAAACTGGAAGCGCTTGGAGTGAGAGGAGTTCAACTTTCCTTATTTAAAAGTTACCTCAGCGGTCGGAGTCAATGTGTAGTGGTAGATGGCCATGTCAGCTCTTACCTTCCAGTGGAATTCGGAGTCCCCCAGGGCAGCATTCTTGGTCCTACGCTGTTCCTAGTGTACATGAATGATCTGTGTTCCCTGAAAATACCTAACAGCAAATTAGTCTCTTACGCCGACGATACTGCTCTTGTTTTCTCTGCAAAAAGCTGGAGGGAAGCTTTCTCTTATGCACAGACCGGATTTGATATCGTTTCGTGTTGGCTGCGCCAAAATTTATTAACTCTTAATATAGAGAAAACTTGCTATCTTACCTTCTCCATGTATACTCCTCCCATAGCCTTAATCCCGTATTCCTTAACTGCCCATACACATTCTTCTGTTCCTTCTGTTCCATGCTCTTGCGCTACATTGAAGAGAGGTTGTACGGTTAAGTATCTTGGCATCACACTAGATAGTCGACTCACGTTTCAGGCCCATCTTATGAATATGTGTGGTAGAGTCCGCAAACTCATGTTTATCTTTAAGAAAATTCGTCATGTTGCCGAGCCTCATATAGTCAGAATGATGTATTTAGCATTATGTCAATCTGTTTTATTATATGCTATCACCACTTGGGGTGGTGCAGCCAAAACCCATCTGCTGTCCCTGGAACGTGCCCAGAGGGCTCTTCTAAAAGTTTGCTTATTCAAACCCATTCTTTTCCCTACTTTCACCCTCTATCAGGAAGCTCAGTTGCTTACAGTACGTCAACTGTTCATCCTAAACACAGCCCTCAAACAGCATCACGAACATAAACCTAGTCCTTCTTCCTCTCGATCTGCTCGCCGCCCACCCCCTGTTCACCTTCCTTCTCTCTACACTGCCTTTTCCCACCGCTTCTACTGTTACCTCGGCCCTTTTATTTACAACAAACTAATTCGCAAGCTGAATATTCACTTACTCTTATCCTTCAGTTGTAAAAAAGAAGGTTACTGCCTACATACAGGGTCTCAACTATGATGAGACTGAAAACTTAATCCAACCAATGGTCTAACTTACAATTTATAGCTTATTTTTGATTTACTATTTATTTTTATACTTATTTATGTACTGTTATCTATTTATCTAAGTACTAATATATATATATTTATCTAAGTACTAATATATATATATATATAATAATATATATAATAATTAGCACGGATGTTATATCGGCGCGATTGCACACCTACATATTTTAATTAGGTACCTCTTTTCTCCATGTTACATCTGTAAAATGTCCTTATTAATAATTTACTCTTGTTACTGGCTACTTTTTTACACCATGTGGGGAGAGGCTGGTGGTCTGAGATACAAGCCCTGCTTAGTTCAGTCACCAGTCTCTCACAATCTTATAATGTTTCCTTGCGACAATATATCTGTTTCTTAATATTTAGTTAATATCAATGTAAGATTGTGGAGAAAAATAAAGATTTTTCTTTTCTTTTTCTTTTCTTTTCAACATTACTTTTTATCGTTTCAGCGATACTTCAGCGTGCGACGTACAAGGTCGGCCTCCTGACGATCCAGGGGGTGTCGACCTGTCTCTACCTCTGCATGGATGCCTGCGGGTTCCACTACGCTAATGTAAGTTTAGCCAATTTGTAACTAATTGTTTTTGACGCGATGTTTTTCTTGTATAATTTACTAGCCATTTCCCGCCCGCTTCGCTGGGCGAATTAAAATAGGAAATAAATAAAATTTTATGTTTCATAATTATTTTTTTTTTTTTATTTTTATTATTCTTCTTTTTAACTTCCCGCTAAGAAAATGAAAATGAAAATTTTGACGTTTTGAGGTTCTAGGAAGCCTTCCCGAATGTTTCCGCGGTGAAGTCCGTATGTATAAATTTTCATAAAAGTAAAACAGCAATAAAAAAAATGAAGGAACGTTGGAATATAAAAAATAAATAGCCATATCTAGGAAAAATTTCGTGGTTCAGGCGTGAAGGAGCCTCAAACGAAGACCATTTTTCTTATATATAATATATAGATTTCCACATTCAAACTGCGGCTTACAAAATTAAATAACGTCCTTATTCTTTCCGGAACGTATACTTAGCGTTATTCATAGCGTGAATTAATTGTGTATTGTAGTGAAACCAATTTCACTGCAGTCTAATTGCAGTGATTTAGACAAATTAAAAATAATCAAAAACTGAGCTATCATATATCTTTCAATCAGTCTGAAACGTCGCGTCAGCAATCATCGTTTTTCATGTTTTATTGAATCCTTGGCCTAATTGTTGCAATTTAAACAATTGTACTGATTATTGATGCACTAAATTAAATTCCTTTTAACTGGAAATCTTATACGATTACCGGAACAGTTTTCACGAACTGGAAAATCAACGTATAAACTTGAAACTTACTGCGCATTTGACAGCAATACCATTGTTTCTGATTTGCTAAAAACAACTCAAAATATGTCCTCACATATTGAGGAAAGTTAATATATTTTATTATATAGTACTTCCATGCTTTATATTCATATTTTTATGTCTCACTAGCTGCTCCCGCAAAGTTTGTTTCGCCTTAGCTACCTTATATTTTTCTTACTTAGCCTACCTTTTAGGTATCTACATACCAATATATGGAATCAATCAATCGAAATACCTTTCTTTAGTTTAGATGCGTCTTAGGGCATGCTTATGAATGTCAAAAACTTTTACAAAATTCGCGACATATCAAGACTACGCCATCCGTTCTCAAAACTACCAGGAGGTTTTGTTCTGAGAAGAACGGGCAAGAAACTCAGCAAGTTTTACCCTCCCTCTACATTGCAATTATTCAAAGGAAAATGTCATAAACAACATCATCAGTAAAATAAAACATTTTGCTATGCTACCCCAAAGATACTGTTTTTGTATTAATTTTTCTCTCCATAAACCCCAGAGTTCAAGGAGTAAAAAATTACTCAAATTTGCCCAACAGTCGCTTAGCAACATATTTGGGATTAATTTTTATTTATATTGATATGAAATCGACAGATAACTAAAGCACGCTTGCAGGTGTTACAAAAGTGAACAACTTTTGTCTTTAATCCGCATTACACACAAAATCTTACCTTTCTTTTTAACTTCCCGTCCACATAGCATGCAGAGAGCATGCTAAATAAATTGTTTTAAGAAAATACCACACAACGTCCAAATTCTATTCGATCATAAGAGATACACACATAAATCAAGCATTTGTAATATAATCAGTAGATAGACTATAATCTGAACCGAACCTATTTCGTAATAGTCGTCACACATTACTTAAAGCATTAAGTCTATTATCCACAGTTATTTAATATCAAATTCATTGTTAATAAAATATTACCGAGTTCATTTCGAAGTCACAATAGTATCAGAACTATAGTTTATCGGCTGATCCGTTCAGGTCTATCGATCATTGATCGATGATTAATGATCCAGGCGCCTGGTGAAAGTTTTGACCGTGAACCAGGTTTTATTAGGAAATTTTGATTATCTATTTGATGATAAGATGACACAATATTTGGAACAGGTTGTAATAAGCTTCTTACTTGTGAATGATCTCCGCTTCAACTTCAACTGCCGATGCTTTGAGATCCCTTGTATGAGCTATGATCCTTTATGAATTGGTAATAATTTGTAAAATAGAATTACAGTTAATAGCACGTAATATTGACTTTGAATTGGTGGAAATTCAATATAAAAAATTACGATGTTTGTTTGTTTGTCTTTTTTTTGTTTCTTTGATATATCCATCGATATCAATTTTTAATAAACATTTACACACAGGTGTACTCTGGAAAAAATTAATAAACATTTTCATATAAATCGGTATTACTGTCTGTTGTATGGTCTTTTTTATTAAAAAAAAAAAGTTTTATATTCTTTCACATTTGTTGTTGAATAAAAAAATTGCCAGTCCATTTTCATTATTATCACAATAAAACGCACTCTTACACATCCTTACACATTACACATTGCAACACACAACTCAACTAATAAATTATAAGTAAATTGTCTTGGTTAGTACATAATGTTTTTGTAGTAATTCTTCGTATATATAACGTTTCTGTTTAGGCTATAATTTTTTTTTAATGTGTTTTGTCTATAAACTGTTAATTACATGAATAATATTTTTTACTAGCATGTAAATATGCTGATTAAATTAATAAACATAAATTTTAATATCACCCATTCGTAAGAATACTAAAAATCCCTTCACTTTCGCTCGCTCATTAATCATGCTCTTCCCCGTATGATCACAATCACGTCATCTAGCTGTCCAAAATATCTTAATTAAATTACTCCGGTGCTTAATCGCTGTAATTACACAGCCTACGCGTTTTATTGGTGTAAGATCTCATGTCGACAAGCGTCAATTACCTTTACGCGTATCAAATTACCGTAAACATACTTTTGATTTGATTAATGAAGTGAACTATACAGAACTTTTAGATTATATGATGCGCTCCTAATTAGGTTGAGTAATAAAGTCATTTTTTCTGTTATGTCTAATTGGTGTATGTATTTCTTTAGCATCCAAACAAACCAAGATGATTTATATTGGTTATACTTTGTTTATAACTACCTATCTATTAAGGTTCTATGCGTTTAGGCTTGATAATAAGTTCCGCAGTTACTCGTGTCTAGTAATTTTCTTGTCGTGGTGAATTGCCACCATACAACTAAAAATTGACATTTCATTACTTTATCGTTCTGGAAATAGAGATAGTAGAGGTACGAATCAAATGAAAACGCTTCCGCTTCCGCGTCTCCTTTCATCGTATCCCCTACTATCCCCTTGGTACTTACATTTTATGAGATGACTTCCGATAAATGTTACGTCAATGTTGACTGTTGAAAAGCAGGTGAAGTTGGATTCTGTCACTCGACAGCTCTAAACAGTTGACAGCTTTGATTCTTTATTTATTATTCGTCGATAAAAGGCAGATCGAGCGTTCATATCCCATAATATGTTCATATAATTTATTTTAAAAATAAATATATATATATTAATTACAAGCAGACCGGCCAAGCGTTGCTGTGGCTAAGATTTTTGTTATATTACATAGTAGCAAACTATTCAAGGGAATCGGTAAGAGAACACCAGTCATGGGGAACACAGCGCCATCTGTTAGAATTGTGACTATTAAATAATAAACAAATATTTTGCAATAAAATAATATTGCGGGTATAAATTGAGATGTAAGCTATCCTATCTTTTAAGTTGGATCAAACTACACACGGTGTGCAAATTTGATTGATATCGGTTCGGTAGTTTAGGAGTCCATAGCGGACAAACAACGTGACACTTAATTTATATATATTAAGATTATAATATTATAATAAGCTAGCCTCCTACCTTTAAAGGCCTTCTACTATTTACCTCTGATTCATAAACGTACCATGTATAAGCCTCTGTTCAATGTTTTACCTTGTCAGGCCCGTTACAACTAAAAAGAAAGGCTCGTTCGGTAGCTCAAATCTGAGCGTCGTGGTCAGGAAGGAAACATCTGGAGCCGACAATCTGTTTCTACCGGTTTCTATTGAATGCCTTTCTTATTACAGTGTACAGTTTTGAGGATGATGAGTCTTTCACTTAATCGATCCATTTGGTTCCCGGTTCGATCTTTTGCCTTCTGTTTCTCCAGAGAACCACGTGCCAATTATATGAATAAGACCGTTAGTAGCTAGTTGTCATAAATGCAATCATTTAAATACGATTACCATAGCTCAATAAAATTCTCTTATTTATCATAATAATAGGATACATTCTATTGATATTGACATTTTGAATTGCGTAGTGGGTGGCTCGGCTGTTGACAGATGACATCACGAATTGATATGACAATTGACAAAAAGCTTTAGTAAGATTAATTGATGTACGCCTTATCGTCAAAATTTTGTTAAGAAACCATTTATTTTACGATTAATCGCGTTCCTTTGATATGTTAAGTTCATTTTTATACTTTAATAGTATTTCATTTATCGCATTCTATAAATAAAATTTATCAATCTTACTATGCCATTCTTCATTAATAGTTTATCATTAATCATACGCTTTTTCAGAAACTCTTAAACAAATCTTTAAATATACAACACAACACATTAGCAGTTCAAACGAAACCAATCTCTAAGAAATTTGTTAAACAAAACATAAATAATATAAAATGTCGTGTTTTCATATTAATGTCTTAATGTTTGTTCTTTTGATTTAGCCCCAACGTGTTAAGGGTATAATCAGATAATTTATGGCTTAACCCACCTGACTCCGGTTTTATGGGGGCTGATTTTAGTTCTGCTAATTCTAATGTTTGTTTAGGTAATGTCTGTAAACGATTTCTCGGTTAGGGGACTGATTAAATTAAAATAAATTGTAGAAAAGTTAAATTCTTTATATCACATAAATATGAAGAGCTAATTCAGATATATACACTTAGAAAATATTGCTTCGAATTTAACTTAATTGGGCCATATGATAGCAATTTTTCACATGTTATTCAGTTATAGCCGTTGTTACCAGAAACCGCGATGCAAAGATAGTTAGTGAATAAAGTGAAACGTGAACGTGAAAATACATTAAATAAAGTAAATATTTACATTTTAAAAAAATACGTTTTTTTATGGTGTTATTTAAGTAATATTATTAAACAAAAAGATGAGAGTTTCCTTTTATGGTTTTTGGAAGGTTTAAATCCAAATGAGGCTCAATTGTTTTTCTTACACACAAGGCAATTCCTATGAGCTTATTTTATGTTTTTCGTGACTCCTATATTCGCTTTGCTACTAAGGTCAGTTCAGCAAAATCAAGATTGGCCTACTAACGGACAAAATTAAGATATGTTGAATGACTACAGTCCTCTTTCGTGTTTTTTGAAGTCAGTGAAGGACCATCTACAAAGTCAATAATGTCATGTTTGACTACATTTAAATTGTGTTTATTGGTTATAGACAAGAATAAAAGATAAGAATACATCCTTAGAAGTAATTTTAAATACATTAATTTTAACCTGCTGTGGCCCATATAAGATTAGATAATGTGGGTCTTACATAGTTAATTAAATAAGTAAAAGAAATATAAAATAAAATAAAATATGACAAAATAATTTAAAAAATACAGTTGAAATTTTTCGCAATACAAAGTATCTAAAGAGCCTTCTTGTTCGTTGAAAATACAAAAATCGGACATGAACTAATATCGTATACACTAAAAATGATTTTTTTTGCCTTTGTAAGCAAACAAAACAAATTCACAAACTACATTCCGAAGTGCTTAGAAATGGTAATGTCTTTGTAAACACATTGTCGAGGATAGCTAAAAGAAAATCATTTATTTTCCTCCCCTTGGAGTTAATAGACCGGGTGCAGTATACGAATCTGCACATATTGTGCAAATAATCCCTTGAAATGTACAAGTTTATTTTTCAAGAAACATGTACATATAAAACATAAAGTTTTTATTTGATGTCTCATATTTGTGTCAGGCTTATGACAACTCGTAATTTTCTTACCTAAAATCATAATTTAGTCTATGGTTATACGTTAATATAAAATTAGGTTACAATATAGCCACTATTTGAGTAGACCTATGTGGTAGTGAATGAATCAGGTCAAGTAATAGTTAAGAGTGAGAGTGAACTATGTAATAAATTGAATTTGGTTTATGGTAATTTAAGTAGTGAAAATGCATTGAAAACACGGTATTGTTTTGTTTTTATTTGGCTTATTAATACGAAGAAACTTGTACATGTTATTAAAAATTTTACATAATATTTTGAATATTTTTATGAATAATACGACGTTTAGCTTGTAAAATAAACAATGAATCAATCGCTAACTTCAAGATGCAAAAAAAAAGGGTGAACTGTATCATTAGTAAGATCCATTGGGGAGTGTCGAGATGACAAATGATACACTTGTTACACTAATGTCTTTGATGCAATTTTATATAGACGTCAACTTAGATAAATCTGTTTTGACTTTGTTCGATTATCGGTTCGAGTAGTAAACGTTTGTTATAACATAAATAGTAGGAGTCCTCGTACTTACGGCAAGTTAGGTACTCGAAATACTCGACGTAAATCGAAACGACGTAAGTCGAGAACTGCCTGTACACACAAACAGCAAACATAAATAAATAGCTTACAAAAATAATTCAGATTCTAGATATATCGCTACATTTAATAATATATTAAGATAAGCTGCCTGCTTAAGATAAGATTTGGCGACGGCGCGGCGGCTCAACTACATATGCTAGGGTCGTTTATTTTACGTTTTAAAAGTTAAAATCTAAGATATATGCTGGGAACAAGTAAGCAAGCAATTGCATTCAGTCGCTGTACTAAAAACAAAATATGTTTAACCTTAATTCGTTATAGAAGTATTACGACTGACTGTCGAACCATTGCATAATTCTTAAGTGAACCTATTTTATAAGTGTATTTATAAACAATGCAGTCGGCGATAATTAATCTAAATATATAAATAACCAATAACAAATCCTTGCTCTATTTTTATTTTGACAGCCATTAACGCCGCACCAAGTAATAGTGATCCCATTTAAGGCGTCACTTCAGATAGGGATGCGATCATTAATCAGAGATGTATCATTATGGAGTCGCTGGTGACTATTTGTCATATAGGGTCTCACTGATAGAGGGTAAGCACCCCGTGGTAGAGAAGGGAATAAGTAGATATACATATATATAGGTACTGTAATGTATGGTTCGACATATTTTAAATTATTGTCTACATAATATATGAACGGTAAAAATTAAATTATACTTATTGTAGTAAAGAATTTTTAACCAAAAACTAGTTTTTTTTATAACGGCAGGAGGCTCACCCGATGTTAAGAGATAATGCCGCCCATAGATACTCACATTGCCATAGAGCTCGAAAGTGTGTTGCCGGATTTTAAAAGAAAGTGTAGATAATTAAAAACTGGTACATTTAAACATATTTGAAGTTTTTATCAACATAAAAAATACAAAATTTTCTTGTGCACGTAAAGTATGTGCAACAATAATTCTTTTAAAACAAGAACAACAACGAAAAAATTATTAAAGTTTTGTTTCATCCTTTATTCATTATACACATACTGTGTTAAATCATTGGTAACATATTATTCTTTTTTTTCCATTCACAAGAACAGGACTATAGACCGAAACAAATCTATTCACACGCACCTAACCACATCCAAACAATGGTTACAATTGAAATAAAAAGGAAATATAATTGATTTCGGCCGCTAGTGTTGACAGCTCTGATATTTTTGAACAAACAATGGTTAGAATTGTTATTTTGGTAACGGGATTGTGGGTAACTACTTATCTGTAGTAAACATCTAGATCAATGGTTTACATGAGTTTTCCCCAAAGAATGCCTTGCGATTCTGTAACTCACTTTTCGAACTCATACAGCGGTTTTCGCATCGGCGGTCGCTCTCAAATCAGTCGTGAAGCAGTCATTTTATGATTTGGCATTCTGATTAAACAATAAACTACAAGCTCCCACCTTTTCAGAATGCCAAATCATAAAATGACTGCTTCACGACTGATTTGAGAGCGACCGCCGATGCGAAAACCGCTGTGTGAGTTCGAAAAGTGAGTTACAGAATCGCAGGGCAGGATCCGAAACCAAAAAAATAAAATTGCGGGAAAGGCATAAAAAGTACATTCAACGCCCGTACTCTAACTTTACAATTTGGATATAGTTCTCTCAATATCGCAACCTTGACATCGTGCTGTACAAAAACTCAATATTGAATCGCAATCGCAATCGCTATTGGGAGCTAAATAGTATCGGTGCAGCCAGTGGCTTAATATCATCTGGAGCCCGTGGGAAATTCTTTCTCAGTTTAATTTTAATAAATTTCGAGATTTTCAGCGTACTCAATTACACGTTGTATATGTCCCGCTAAAGGCCATAGGCCTCCTCTCTTAGACGAGAGGGAATGGTCTGTTGTCCCCACGCTAGCCCATTGGAGACTTCACATTCATCCATAGAACATAATATCTCTTGGGCAGGGGCCCTCTTGGGTCAGGGGCCCGTGGCATTTTGCCAGCCCTGCCACCCAATTGTTACACCACTGGGTGCAGATAGCACTACGGTTTTAAGGTAAACGGCGCGTAATTTGGTTAGATTTTGTGCGGTGGTAAAAAAAATTTTAGTTTGACATTTTTGTGTTTTCATGAAACACTTTTTAATTTATTTCAACATTAAGTAGATGCCACTGACTAAACAAAGACTTTACTGATGCTCAAGATTTTTTGCAGACTGATACAAGGTGATAAAATCATGTACGTGTGCGTATATGGGTTTATTTTTGTACATTCAATCAATATTCAACTTGTCAAAGACTTTATTAAGTTTTTATATTGAAAAATATTAATTGACTAAAAATAATAAGTACCGTTTATATGAAATTACAAGTTTATAACGGACAGCTGTTGCATACCATTGAGACAATCGATCATTAGTTTAATCTGAAGTTACGCCAGTGCTTCCTCCAATAAATGGAAGTGACTACTGATACGAAAAGATTGAAATACACTGAGATGTGCATTTTATTTATATATAAATAGGTATGTTCAATAAGAGCCATTATTATTTACTATTTATGAAATTTACTTTAACAGATAAAAATATATTCATATTCAAATGAAATTAATTGTTTTAATAGTTTAATATTCAATCATAAATGTAACATTACCATATAAATATAATACCTATATCGTTTTACACTTTGTATTTTTATTGTATTTTTTAACTTTCTATATTTTTTTCAAAATCTCTGTCTACTCAAATTTTGGTTATATTTTGTAATATAATTGTTTTTGTTAGTTGTAGGATAAAGAAAGTCATAAATAAATAAAGTACGCGATACAAAAGAATGTGGAGCTTATGATTCACTGAGTGTACGCCAATCATAATTGTAAAGCTTCTATGTCGTGAGAGCTTCCGTCTCATAGATACATCGATAAACTGATATTATCCAATTCAATAACACACATCTATGTTTATTAAAACTGTTTATACTTAGGTATTACTTTAGATTTTTCTTACACCTAAACCACTTATAAAATAATATAGGCAATAACCTCAAACTCAAATAAATAATCGTTACGACTTACAAACAAAAAAACATACCAAATAGTACTCTATTTAAATAGAACAGCCCTAGATAATAAACAAAACTGTTTGCCCCAAATAAAGCGTTTAGAGATAATGAGGAGAAAAGGATTAATAACTGGCATCACCGTCAATGATAGCAACCCCGTAATAGACCGCCTTCAATGGGATGACAAAATTAAGAAAAAAAGGAAGAAGCCAAAAGGATTAACCGCGCGGCGCACCCCAGGCGCCGTGAATGTTGCTATTACAAAAAATTATGATCTAAAAAAAAGTGTAAAAGGCCCACAGAATAGACATAACTTATATTTGAATTAATGATGGCATTGTGTGCTTTCGTTGTAATTTTTATTTACGATTGTTTACCCTATTTTATGTTTTAATATGTTACTAAATTTATAGCCTTAGATTTTTGTATAGGAATTTCGTTTTCTAAGGGTTGTTTTTATTTATGGCAACTAGAAAAGAACCTTTAATGAGACCAGTTAGAAATATTCTTTGTTAAGTGACAAATGTTGTTCTTTATTCACAATAGAGTGTTATTTAATGGTCAATAAAAATTAGATTCTGAAATACTTCGATGTTTATCACAATGGAATAGAACGTCAACGTCAACTTGATTATTTGCCTTGTTACTTTGGATTACTTTTGGTAGCGCTCACAACTTAATGCACGAATTGCAGCTGACACCAATTACTCAAAAAGCACCACAATGTAAAGTCCCTTTAGTTGAATGTGAGACAAATATTTCTATGTCTCTTTCACTGACATCATCTAAGCAGATCTTGTACAAAACAAGCAGTACCTACATCAGACTAATGCGTAACGCGTGTATAGACAAGACATAACGAACTTAACATTGGTGTAGCCTGTGTAGTAGATATAACCTCACTAAGTTATCAAATATCTTATACATTGTTCCAAAATACCCAATATATATATTGACATAAAATTTGATACCTCACAGGATTTTTCTATTTTATTACAATTTTATTGTCAAAGAATACATTTTTGGAGATGCCGCGTTCCTTAAGATGAGAAGATTAAAGATTGTTATAAATTTATTAATGATTAATAATGATATCTACTATTGGGGTATTAAGTGTGAGATCGGAGATAACAGGATTGATTATTGTGGTACAGATTTTTGTTTTTAAATTAAAGAAGTAGATATATATTTAACTCTAATAGCTTCGGGTTTATTAACATTGAAAACAAGATGATACAGTGGCTTACGTTTACAGTTATTAAAAACTAGCCTAGGTCTGTGGTCATAATCGCAAGTTGATACGTATAGAAGCTAAGAGTTATAATTTATTATGATTAATTTAATTAGTTAAATTAAGTAACGGTCCAGATCAGTAGTAGTAGTTAAGTTAGTTCTCCAGTTGTACTTCTTCCTGCGTGGTAAAGGATATTTTTATTAAAATACATTTAATGGATTTGGGACATTGATAAAGTGTTAAATATTTATCCGAATCTAGCGATATAACATGTTTTACACAAATATAGTGTATATTCTAAAAAAAATATTTTACAAGGAAGTCGGTAAAAACCATAGTCTACAGTGGGCATAGATAACATTTTAAGGATTATTCACACTCCCACGTAACCCGTGTTCCCGCCAAGAACATTATATTCACGTTTTAAATTCCCATAAACCTGATGCAATGACACCATATCGGATCGTAAACTTTTATCTCTTCATTTCCTTTTATTTTACACCTTTTGTTCTAACACGTTATTATAAAAAATATTCTGGTCCCTTCAATATCAATAGCACTACTTGACCGACGTATAACGTTAAAGATAATGCGGTCGTAAACTTTTTACAATCTGTGAAATCAGAAAATATTTGATCTGTGACATTTTTTGTCTATGTCTAGAGATATTTATTTACAGCACACAATATTTCCCGCCATTTCTACTTTCGAAACGTCTGTTTTCATATTTTATTTAAAGTTTGAAAAGATTTCATAAGAAAAATATTTTATACATAACATTACCCTCAAAGTCAGTTTTATAGACTTACAAGATACTTATGAAATTCAGTGTAAAGATGCTTGATTTTCAATGTGAGCGTTATATTTGCACATTGTTCTTCTGAGGAATAAAATACACATAGGATCGTAAACCTCCTCCTTCGGGGTTTTTTAATGTGGGTTAAACATAAGAATTTAGTTTAAAATAATGACTACTTGACCTTTTCTGACATATCTAAACAGCTATACTAATAATTAAGTTATTAACCAATTTGCGAAGAACTGTTGTTGTGTGTTTAGTATGAAAAGGTCAATGCTAGTTTATTTATTCGCAAATGGGAACTGTGTTATATTAATTATAATTTTGATTAGAACTTATTTTGTACAAACTTAAACTATTCCTCATTTTTAAAGTAATTGTTTTAAATAACACATCAATTCAGTAGAGCTATATTAGTATTAGCAAAGTTACCTTTAAATGTTTTTATTCAGATAGAAATACTTTCCATTTTATAAAGTCTGAAACGGGACATATAATATAAAAGCTAAGATTTATTTTATAAATAATTAAACTAAATAAGGCTGTTTAAATGTTTTAATTATAAATCGAAAATAATATTAGATGCATAATGTTGTATAGAAACCTACCGATTTCATATTTAAATCAGTAGGATTCGAAGATGAAACTTAAGATTTGATAAATCACTCGTTTTGCAATTCAAAGCGAATGAATAATTCAGGGTTCCAAGTTAGACCTCCTTGAGACGAACAAAAAAGTAACCTATCATTAAAATTTAAAACATGATTATTGGTTAAGTAAATTAGTATTATTACGTGCACTAGGCATATATTACCTAGGTCTCGTAATTACTAGGTTTTATTTTTGCTAGTTTATGATGTTATCAAGGGTGATTTATTATTTGTATATTTAATAAATTATATGATACATTGCCTTTTGCAAAAAGTATATGTTATGGCATTTTCTTTTTATTTGTACTTGGTGTAGGTATTAACGAGGTTTTTGCTATATCCAAACATTTATTATAATATATTTTTATACCGTTAAGCTGAGTTCCTACGGCACAGTTATTCTGGCAATATCCAAGGAGGTTCTGGAAGAAAAGTTCGAAAGACTCGACCTATAATTATGACAGTGTACCGAGCTAAAAGGCTCCCAAGTGTCACTGGCAATATTCCTAGTTAGCTGTTATGTATATCTGGAAACACAAATATATAACGATGGCTGGAATTGGTACGGCTAAAGATTTTTAGGCGACACGTTAATCAACATTTGGAAACAAAGAAGAATTGGCATCAAAACCAAAATCAAATTGATACGGACTCTAGTATTCCCTGTCTCCCTGTATGAAGTACTATCTTGGCTCGAGAAAGGCAAAGGATTGATACTTTTTAGATGTGGTGCTGGAGCCTGGAGGCGCATCCTATGAATACTCTACACTGCAAAGCCCACCAATACATTAATCTTGGCCGAACTTCCCATAAAGACTCGCGTTTCTTCTTCCATCTACTTCTATATAATGCGCGAGGCGATGAGAAACTATGAAAAGTGGTTGGCAATCGCACCGCCGTTCACCAACCAAGCGGCCCGATCAAGTGAAAGACTCATCGCCCTCAAAACTACACCGCAATAAGAGAGGCGCTGGAAAGAAACCGACGGAGACTGAATTGTGCCCAATATGACATGACAGAAATAAAATATTGCTCTTATATATTAATTCTACGTTTTCCTAAGTTTTTCAAGGCAACAAAATGGAAAATGAATATTTATAATAAATAATTCTAAACAAGCTCTGTATTGCACACTTTCTTCGTTCTAGAAACTACAAATTAATTTGTTCATAATAACTACAAGTAGACATGTGGGGCAGTATTTTTACGCGTAACACCGAGGCGTAAATCTGTCTCAACTAGAGAAGCGTAATTGACGTATTTATTACGGGATAAATAACTCCCGATGCAGTTAAATTAGTGCTGCTTGGTTTAAGTAAAATTCACTTGACATGAACTATGGCTTTATATAGCATTTGTGACTATATTAGCTGTTCGCTGCGTATTACCAGAACATTCATGTTCTAACCATTACGATTCATATATAATTTATGCAGTAATTTCTAAAGATCTATATAATATTACATTTTTATATTAATTTATAAACGGAATTTTTTATATAATATATTACATACATCGATGATATTTATATTCTGATAAAGTTCCTTTACGTTATTCATGGTACCCTTTACTTTATATATTCTCTTGCCTAATTAGTTTTTTTTAATTCTCTTATAACCCGACTAGTCTAGAAGACGTTACAAGCGATAAGTCCGCCTTTTGCTCTTGGCCTTATATAACAATCTCTGTAAACGTTACACTTAACAAATTCTCTACAAAAAAAATCGACAGACATTAGAGAAACTGACAAGTTACGTAAAAAACTTAAAATGGCGCGCTAACCCTTACAGTGTGACCCAAAAATTCATTTCTTGGAAGCGGCGGAAACAAAGATGGATGGTCTCTAATTTCCAGGTAAACACTTTTGTCGACAAGGTCACTCTTATTTCCTACATATTTGCAAGTTCAGTCTGTCGTCTGTGAATCTAGTGTTAATTTATTACTTGCCGGAACTTTAGCTAGGGCTGTGCCAAAGGCATAGCTTTGGCAAAGTGCTATATACGATACCGGGGTCAGTTTTGTGCTAATTTATTTTGTCTGAAATTGATTAGAATCTATTTGACTTTGTCACTTCAATTATAAAAAATAGGGGTTGATCGTAGAGAGGTGAAAATTAAGGGTTGTATGTATTTTTGTATGTTGTATCATAAAAAAAATAAAAACAAAAAACATTGTGTAAAAAACAATATTTTTTTTAAGGACACCCCTTATCACTTAAGGGTGTGAAAGATAGATAGTAGCCGATTCTCAGACTTACTGAATATGCATAAAAATTTCATAAGAATCGGTCAAGCAGTTTCGGAGGAGTATGGGAACAAACATTGTGACACGAGAATATTATATATATAAGATTATATTATATTAAGGAGGACTTCGTATTAATTTTCGATGTAACCCTTTTAGAGTGTGGAATAGTCAAGGAAATTATAATTATTAACTGTTTTGTTTAATTCTATTAACAAAGTTCCGAAATGATTATTTAGTATAATAATATTAACCGTTGCGTGAAATTGGTACGTCACACCTTTAAAACAATTTTTCAATGATTTTTGACAGCCCTCAGAGCCTCCGAAGTGATAAAAAATGTATTGGGTTTTTATAGACTTGAGACTTCTAAGATGATTATCGTTTTCTAGATTTATAAGTTTTCTCATGAGAATTCGTCTGACCTTTGCTAATTTTAATTTGCTTTGTTTTTGGTTAACATTTAATTTTTAGATTTAGAAAAAGAAAAAATAGAAAAAATACATATTTTTTTTAAAACTGGTAGAAACACGTTCCATACAGTTATGTAAATCTCTATTAAGCATAAAAATACATACGGCTAAACCTTTAAACCTAAAGAAAACTCCTTTTATACATAAAATACTGTATTATTTTTGTTTCATTTAAGCCTTTAAAGCGTATTCGTTTAATTTGTCAAACGTATGGTAAGGCTATAGTGACGTATCTATGTATCGTGTAATCAATTTAAGAAAGGAGATCTAAAACCAAAAAGTTTTAATTAATATTGACCCGAAAAAGGAATATATGAATACATGAATATACCCGATAGATATTTTATTAACTATAGTACATAAAGTCCCCTAGTTAAATTTTACGATCGTCCTTTTGACACATGACAAGATTGGCCGTGTACACAAAGTAGACTCCTAATTTGAAATCCTCTTCGATTCGTTCGCAGTCGTCAATCGATTTCATAGATAACCCGATGTAGTGATGCCCTATTGTCCTTTTATCGATAATCGCAAACGCTTGACCCGAAGGTTGTCGGGATTTATCGTTTATAAAATGAATGTAAACAGGAACGAGGAGCATTTGCATATTAGAATATGTCTGAAAATATATGTAACTTGCTGGAATTGTGGGAATTTGAATTACGTAGATGGTCGTTGGTCTCCGCTCGTAACTGTGAAAGTGCAAGCATATTTTATGACATAGCTCATTTGGTCCTTTATGTAAATATTATACTAAAGTTACATACATACTTATATCAAATTGGTAATAATTTGATGAAAGTCATTTCCAATTTATAATTTAGTAGAAAATGTTTGTTTATCCGGAAAACCTTTTTAATATTAAAAATCAAAGATAATCTTATCTGTCTCTTGCTTCACATAGTCGTTCTTTCACAGTCACCCGTTCATTGCACCACGTAATTAGAATACCTTATCTCATATTTGTAATTAACTGCAAAATAAACTTTGTAGTCCAATTAGTTTATCGATAATCGATATCTAATCGGCACATCACTATTATTCACACCGTTCATTTTATTAACTAATTTTCCAAAGTCCAAGCTATTATACAAAGTGCATTATAATAGTTCAGTGATAACGGGTATTTTAGACCCGAGTTCAGAGACGTTTAAACGCTCCATTTTACTCTCTCGCTAGCGAAACTGGAGTTTAAAAGTCGGTGGACATATGTCTTGAAGTGATCATTTAAAGAAGCCGCATATGTATGGCTAATGACTTAATTAGCCCGGTATTTAAACGACTTTCTGTTATGTTTCTATTAAATTAGCTGCGCCAGTATGTGCTTCTGGATGAATGATCAATTACAACAAAGAAATAGTGTACTTTCTTAACGATATTTCAATATTTATTTATTTTTTTACGAGAATTCCTCAATAAATAGAAATTTATTGAGGAATTCTCGTTACACTTACTTAGTTTCTTTTAAATCTTTTTCACCTAATTTCAATACTAATACCTTTATTTTCACAGATACAAAAATAATAGTCAGTCATTAATTTCCAATGCTTAGATTGTCTTTGCTTTTATTTTGTGTTTGTTGCGCATCTGTTACAAAACTACTTTTACTAAATCATTTAGCCAAAATGCGCCAAATCCACAAAGACATTGGTAATTTTGGGATCGGGATCAAGTCATTCCCAAATTACAAATATATTACCATTAATTGTATAATATATATAAAATATAAATTAGAATTTTAGTAATCCTTAATTATTGCATAACAAATTCAATCAAAATAATTATACATCAAATTAGCATTTCCTCCAACAATCGGTTTCATAAGTATTTTCTCGTATTAAAACGTGATCATTTTACGTACCGCCTTGTCTTCACAGGTAATAAATATTTCTGTGTTATAAATTGAGTCTGTATATGGATTAAGCTGACCTCTGGTGTGGCAAAACTATTGCTAATTTGCCCGACGGGAACACTACAGGAGGTCTGCATTTTCTACAGATGCTTTGAACATGAAATCTGTTATAACAAGTAACTAGTTCAACCAGACATATTTAGAAAGATAGATATTTGGTTCGTGATTTAAAATATTGTTTCCTTTAAGCATTCCGTCATTTGTCTTATCCATTATTATAATCTTTTCAGTTCCCTTTTAAGGTGTTGCTAGTAATTCAAAAGACTTCCTATAAACAAATTGCCAATACAATAAATCAGTGCAGTAATATTAAACCGGCGACCGATAGTAATATATCATGGAATATTGAATACAGCGCATTTGAAACTAATGCGGACTTGTGGCACAATTTAAGATACATTAGTAGAGCTTGCGGCGATTCGCTTATACATATTTATGAATTTATATAGACGCACGATACTTCGTGTACCATTCCATTTATTACTTAGCGAAGGTGAAGTTCAACTACGAATAATCTTTGACACCATTGAACAGGTGAAAATCATTTAACCTTCACTTCATGATCATGTAAATAATAAATACAAAATTTATGTTGAAAATCCTACAATAATAGTAACCTATTAAACAGTGTATCTTGCGCCTTTAGAAGGATGTTCACATGGACCAATTTCCAGACATCTGTTGAGAATACGCCACAATAATATGTGTATGCCAACTAGTCGACAGCTTTATAGATCCAAGTTTAGCTAGAGATAATAGGAACTCTTTGATCATTCTGCCCTAATAGCTGGTAGCTTTCGCTCGTTATAAATTTTAAACCGAACGCTAACATAATTGGCGTCGTTAACATGTGATTAGATTTTATTGTATTTGTTTCATTGCTTGTAATTGGAATAGCGGATGAGCTTATTACATTCGTATGCGATCCGTTTATTGATAAATCGCCTCCATTAAGCTAGGGATTTGCTGCCTTTAACCATATAGATTCAGGTGGTGCGCCATAGCGTCCCTTATGTATATTTAATATTTGAAGCATTTATTAAAATTTACGTTTTCAGTCATATTCTAAAAATAAAAATATAATAACTTTTTATGAAAAAATACGTTTTAATTAGATATTAATACTTTATCTCTTTTGTTTCAGAAGGATCTCTCGGACGATTGCGTGTTCGAGGAACATATAGAGGAGAATAACTACAACACGTATTCGAGGATACGTGCCGGTAAGAAGACGTTCCTGGCGCTAGACAACCGGGGGAAGGCGCGCCGAACGCAGATACCAGTGAGCAGACCTCTGGGCAACCTCTCCGGATATGCCCTCACGCTCACTAAGCGCTGGGAGGGACCCAAACACTCCCAGTGCCCTCCCCGACGGCACCGCGGCAAACTGAAACGACCGCCGCCTTTTCACAGGAACTGCCAGCGCCGCGTCGCGAAACAAAACATGCGGAAACGGAAGCACAAAAAAGCGAACGACCCGAAAAAAAAACGGCATCCGAAAGCGCGGAGAAAACACGACAGCACGACGAGCACGACGGAGATGAGCTGGGACGAATCGACGATGTCCACTATGTCGACGACTGATGAGTTTTTTCGGTCGGCGACCGGTCGCGCGTGAGCCGGTCGCTGGTCGCCGTGGGAGCCGCCGTGGCGCTCGCACACTAGCACCGTTCCACTTACGCTAGAATCTCTAACCATCGCCGGTTAGGCAGGTGCTCTGAACCCATAATGAATGTCACCTTAAGTTAAGGCCGGTCCATTTGGTAGATCCTTTGCACCTGCTGCGCTATTTATTTGTCCTTGTAAGCTCCTAAACTGCTGTGAAAGTGTATTCGTGTTCAAATTATAAATTAGAAATATATGAAAATCTAACAAAGGTGTATACTTTATAGCCAATTTTTAGTTGACCAATACTGTAACCTTGCCACGCTCTTATCATTCCCATTCAAAGCCGTTCTTAAGGAATGGCACTTGAAGACTTCGGCGTAAACGATCGTGGCAAAAGTCATTATTATCTTGCTAAGCAAGTGGATCACGATTACAAAATTCAGCCTTTCCCAGATCGAAATTACTTTAAAAACATCTTATTCACTTAATAAATCACGTAAGTAATAAAATATTCATAATCAAATTAATTTTGTAAGATACAGATAATCATCACACAGCTTTTCATTGGGTTTTATTTATAAAGTTACATATATCCGTTAATTGTTAATATTTGTTCTTTTCAAAATACTCAATTATCGACGTAATGATATTATTCTACCAAAGCTACTGAAATTATCTATCTCAATTATATTCCTAGTACGCTTTAACGTAGTTATAACGGATTCCAATTGTCTTAGTTATCATGAAATTATCTTAGTCGATAACTTATGATTAATATCGAATGTAAATGAGCCGAGATTTGTTTGTGGAACTGTGCTAGGTGGAGGGAAGATCCTTATTCGCTGCAAATGACTCGCCACAGACTACATCAGTAAGGACAGTCTTAAATAACGAGCCAAAAAGACTTTTGTAACACGTCTGTGCTGTAATTATAGCAACGCGTTCATTCGGAGTGTCCATACTGTTAGTAGATCAACAACATCCGCACCCCCACAGATCTATTTTAACCTTTGGACCGAATCACGCGTCTGTTTATTATTCGTATATCAACCGAGTCGATTTCCTATTTAATTAACTCTTAGTGATCCGTTAATGGATGCAATGCGGCCCATTGCATTCCGTTATACAAACTTATCACTTCCCAAAAACATGTTCCGCATCTCGAATATTTTCACGTTTATTCATAAATAAATTTAGTTTATTTGTAGCGAATATGGTTCGGTAAAGGTTTATTGTACTTAGACGGATATGTTTGGTGTATTTTCATAAGGAATTGACTGAAAATATATGACTGAGTAATGTAGGAACCGTCGGTTTTGGTATAGGCTATGATAGTGTAAAGTGCGGCGGCGGCGGCCTGCTTCTGTTATTTGTAAGTTAGGACTTGATACGAGCGATTTTGCATAAGTGTTGCCAGTAAAAGATACATCACATCCTTTAGTATGCTCTTCGCTTAGTCTATGAAATTAAAATTGCATTTCGCGCGCAAATTCGTTCGCATCAACCAACCGAATAAGTAGTTATAAAATTTAACGGCGATGAAGTGACTATTAGTAGTTAGGTATGTCGTGTATGTAATTTGTAAATTATTTATTTTATTTTCCATAGAGAAAGTCGTATTTTGTTAACGTTTTAGTTGATGTTTTAATTCTTGACCCGTTAGTACCATCCGGTGTAGACCTTAGGATGACATACGCTTGTAAAGTTAGTGAGCCATTATGTGTATTATATTTATATTCTGTAGCAATTTTTTTTATTGTTTGTATGAATGAATATTGTAAATGAATAGATATTACACGAATACATTCTGTATAAATCCCTCGCAAACGGTGTATGAATTGTGCTTAGAATAAAGAAATCTTAATATTCGTTAGCGGACAAAAAATTATAAATAAGCTCTAAAGTAAGTAAAAAATAATTTATTAATGTATACAGCATCTCACTATTTCGGTCAAAATGATAATTAATTACCTCGTTGCAAACAGGAACCATTTGCAACAACATTCAACATGTAATCAATATTCATAACAAAACAAAAGCAATAATAAGAAATGATTAGTATCAAGCATTTTATGTAAAACAATTGTTGCGAACAAATATTAATAGTCCGCTAATGAAATATTCAAGAGTTATGAATATTCATTGTAAAGCTTTATGATTGTACCTACGTATGCGAGATGAATCAAGTTATTTATTATGTCCGTTGTTATGTCAATGAAAACGACGTATTGTACTATGTAAATAAAGCATTTAACCGTATTTTGTTAGAGCCTGTAATTTTTCAGAATTTACATAAAACCTCTTTTTGACACATAGACAATTCGGGGTTTATATCTATGTCTGCGACAATTATAAAATTTAAAATTGGAATACTGTGTAATATTAAAGGCTCTAATATTTTCACTTGATTTTAATGAATTTGCTTTTGTAAATATTATAAATTTATTATCCTAGAATCAGTATTGGAGCATAGTGAAAATATGGTTATGCATTTCATTATGTAGATTTTAGTATAAATAACATTTTTTCTTTGTTTTTTTAAATCATTTAATTATTTTAAAGCCTACCTCTGATATGATACACACTTTCTCGATGAACAATGAGGTTTATAGACAAAAGCTCGATATTATAAACATGAATAAACTACATAAAATAAAGCTTCAAGTCAATTTTTTTATGTTCTAGTGCACATTATACAACATTATAATCGAAGAATTTGTGACTTGTATTTGCCGTACTTTATAAAATTAATGGTAATGCTTAGGCAAAATGTTATCTGTAATACCAACGTTAGAGGAGCCTTTAGACTGTGGTCGAAACTGTTTTAAAATTGTGTAGTCATGCGGCCCATGCATCTTTATGTATGCATTCCGTGTATAAACATTCTCGGGGGATAAGTTGGCCTTAATTATTTTAAAAAAGTTTTATAGTTTTTGCTAAACCACCTCGCAATATCTGACCAAGTTATGTATAGCTATGAAGTTTTATCGTACACGTTCATTTTATCAGTGTAAAATACATTTTTTTATTTTATTAATTACACTCATGTGCCATATCCTACTTTTAATAGAATTACCTGTCAAAATACTTAGTAATACATATTTGACTGTAACTTAGCTACTTCGATGTAAAGGATTTAAGAAATGATTGGAGTTAGAAAAACTGAAACTTATTTGGAATGAAAATATTAAAATAATCTCAATATTTAGGAGTCGTAACACATAAATAGATTAAAATATTAACCATTTATTACTTTGGAAACTTTTCTACGTATTAATGAATTTTTAAGGATACGTACCAAAAGAACAATATTCATATTAGACATCGTAGTTTTTATTACCCTTCTTTTAACAAATCTATAAGAATAAATCATTGTATCGAAAACTAAGCTGTACCCACCAAATTAATGGCTCCTAAGTCTTTTTGTCTTATTATGAGACAAAATGGAATACTTGGGTCAAACAGTATTACTTCTACCTTTACATTTCTACAATATAGCTGTATTCGTGATAATACATGTACAAATCGAATAAAACAATTATGCGTCCCTTCTTGACGTGATTGTGTACAGTAAAAGAAATTTTGTTTTATCGAAATAAGACGGTTATAAAATGTGTAGCTTAAGATTCAAAACGAACTAAGGCCGATGGTGTGACATAATGGATTCGGATTAAAGTTGTAAATTAATCACAATATAGCGTAGATTTACCAAAAGGATAAACGAAACTTTTAGACAATAACTTTTGCAGCCTCTTATACCGAAATATAAAATAAAATGATTCTTTGAATATAACTGTTTGGTGTTTTATTTTATCCTATAGTTAGTTACACTTATTTAATATTATTTACCTAAAGACAGCACTCGGCAGATATTTTATGCGCCATCGCTATATGTATTTATATTTATTAAAAAAAAATACCTGTGTCAGGGTTACAGGGTTAGGTATTTTTTTACTTAAAAAAGTTCCCAAATGTATAATGCTAATAACTACTTATAACGAATAAACACATTTTTTTAATTTATTCTATTCGCAATATTTATGAAAAATAAAGCATTCTTGAAAGTAATCTTTATATAACATGACTTTAAAAAGAGTTATGGAGTAAAATAACTAATATACCTACTTACTATTAATTTAACAAAATGTGCTTTATTAAAAATATTGATTTTAAGACGAATTAGTAGAATCGACGTTGTAGCGTACTCGTAAATATGTCTAGTTAAAATAGTTTTTAAAATATTGTCAAATAGCCTAACAATTTCTGGAATTAATTATTTGCTGGTATACGGCAATTATCGATATGACAAAGCAAACAGCCATCTTACTACAATAATGAATTTCATTATTCACTAAATAATATAGGTCGGTTATCGAAAGCTGGCGCGTTCACAGTACTCACACTAATGCAATTTCACATACAGTATGTTTAAAAATATGACTTTTTTGCCAAGCTATATATTTTAGTTTACTCTAGTTTTAGTAAGGTTGGGTGGGTTGTAAATAAATAAAAATGTGTCAAATACATATAAATATTATGTGCATACGAGGGTGGATCCAAAAGTTCTAAGCCCGACCAAGAACGTAAAAGAGTAGTTTGTGTAAATAATTTTTCATTTTTCGACATTAGCTCCATCTAGCTCAACACACTTCACTTTTACTTCACTAACAATTCTTTCAATACTACAAATAATTTTTTTTCATTTAACTGTTTTTATTAAGATGCAATAATTAAAAACATTGTGCACCATTTCACGAGATTGTCCTGCTAATGTTTAGATGGAATATATTTCATAAGACATTTTTTTCAAAGTATTCTAACTTCAACCAAATAAGTAAACAATCACAGACAAAATAATAATGAGAAAAAAGATCAACATGTACAGTAAAGATCAACATAAACAGTAGCAAAAGCAAAACAATAACTGTCTCTTTTATACTCATAAGCTTGAGCGAGCGCGAGAGAGACGGACAGTCTTTTCATGCTGTATTTGTGATTGTATTTCAGTTTGACATAACGCCTCGCGCTTATTCACAGACACTACACAAGCACAAAGTGTAAATGTGTTGAAGCCGCCAGCTTTAAATAACATACCAATAGTTTTCTAACAATTGCTACTGCCTAAGAAATAATCCTTATAAGGGTTATCTACCATTATCTAACGACAAAACTCATTTTCCATGGACCTGTAGAACATCTAAAGCACGATAACTTGGTAGTAGGTACATGGCATGAAAACTTAGTAGGTACCTATTAATGTCTGCGTGTTGTTACAGGAGGCAAACGAGCAGGAGGCTCACCTGATGTTAAGTGATACGGCCGCCCATGGACACTCACACTGCCAGAAGGCTTGAAAGCGCGCTGCCAAAGATTTAGCAACCCGAAAATTAGGGATGCATCCGATACCGATCCTGACACCGATACATCGGCGATACTTTGGGTTTGCCGATATATCGGCATCGGCGAAAATATTATTTATTAATTTCCGATACAGCGATTCTTTTCAAATTTCTAATTTTCAATGTTAAAATTTCCACATTTGATAATTCCAAAGCAAAAAAACAAAATATGTTTTGTTTTCCATATTATATGGCTTTTAAATGAGTTCTGGCGCATTTGAGAGATTATTTTCCACTCCAGGACTTTATACAGACAGACTTGTAAAATCGATTTCTCCCCATGCGAGTGCTCTGTTTTTTAAACCAAATTCTTATCAATGTTAATTATAATTATTTATTTACCAGAAGAAATAAGACATGCTAGATGCCTTCATTTTGCAGACGATCTAAAATTACTCCTATCGGCTTCAGGACGTACACACTGAATGTCAGCGCCACGATCGCCTACCAACGGAACATTATATACTGTTCAAAACAATTAGCGGAACAAGATTTTTCTCCTTTCTATTGCTTAAACTAAAATTAGATTTAAATTAACTTGTACGCTATTTTTTACCTTGTTAATTTGTTAATTACTACAATTAATAAAAAAAATCAATTTGTATTTTTTTTAATAAAAAAAAAATTAAAATGTGCATTGTAGACGAAAAACTAATTGGTGATAAAAAAGGTCCATCAAAGAAATATGCTTATATCGTTTGAATATTCGTCTTTAGTGACTTTCAGTAACGTGTGTGGCCTCCATGAGCCCTAATCACGGCTTGACAACGACGCGGCATGCTTCGTATGATCCTCCGAATATCTTCTTGTGGAATTCGCTCCCATTCTTCAATCAACGCTTCAGTGAGCTGCTGCAGTGTTTGAGGTGCAATCGGACGCTTCCGGATGCGCCTGTCAAGCAAGTCCCAAATGTGTTCAATTGGATTTAGGTCAGGGCTCATGGAAGGCCACTCCATTACACGGATTTCCTGCTGTCGTAAGTAATCTGACGTGATGCATTAAAAGAAAATTTGGGCCCATACCATATGCTGCGGGCCAAACATGATCTTCGAGCACATTTTCAATGTAAGTTTGAGCACACAAGCGCCCGGGAACAACGACGAGATCTGTGCGCTCGTCTAAACTAACTCCGCCCCAAACCATCACAGAGCCACATCCAAATTTGTCATATTCCTGGACTGCTGCTGCACTGTATCGCTCGCCTGGGCGTCTGTAAACACGGAGACGACCATCGCAACGTGTTAGACGGAATCGTGATTCGTCAGTAAAAATCACTGGCCTCCAATGTCGAAGTTGCCAATTAGCGTGATTTTGCGCGAACTGTCGGCGAGCTTGTCTATGTTGAATTGGTAGACGCACAGCCCGAACTGGTCGGCGTGATCTCAAATTGGCTTCCAACAACCTATTTCTTACCGTCTGGTCGGAAATTTCTACACCAGTAGCCGTCCTTAGTGTATTTTGTAGATCTCTTGCAGTTGTGGTGCGGTTACGTAAAGCACAGTTGACGATGTAGCGATCTTGCAAACGTGTAATTTTTCTCTTTCGACCTTGACCACGCCTTCGTGAGTATTCTCTCGTCTCACGGTATCGCTTCCAAAGTCTGTAGATAACAGAAGGGCTACTCCTAGATCATTTCCTACATAACGCATAGTTCGACCCTCTTCAAGCAAAGCGATAGCTCGGGAGACATGCAATTCAGTCAGATCTGGCATTATGACCTAAACTCACTCGCTTCAATGAATAACAATACTCAAAAGGCTCACTTCAATTTCTATTAATACTCAAAAGATTGAAAAAAACTACTTAAAATGTGTTTTCTGTGATTAGAAAGTAATGAAAATTCAAAGACGTCACTTTGTTTTTCGTCTACAATGCACATTTTAATTTTTTTTTAATAAATAAAATACAAATTGAATTTTTTTATTAATTGTAGTAATTAACAAATTAACAAGGTAAAAAATAGCGAACAAGTTAATTTAAAACTTATATTAGTTTAAGCAATAGAAAGGAGAAAAATCTTGTTCCGCTAATTGTTTTGAGCAGTATATAAAACGTTTTGTACCTTAAAATAACAAATAACTGCAGCCTTTGTACTTTTGACTTTAAGAATGACAGTTTCTCTTACAGTCTCTTTTTAAGGTGAAGTCGTATTTTGGCTCTAATATAAATTAATATTATAACAATGTTAATACTGTATATTTGTTTGTTACATGAATAAAATTAATTATGTAAAAAAATAACCTATTACGATCAACAAAATAAAAACATGAAAGCAGATAAAGTTGGAAATAGTTTTCAGATCCATTTTCCTATGTATGGAAACGTTTCCTTTTAACGTTGAGCACGATTTAAACAGATTTACGCTCTTAAAATAAGCTCCAATTAAATATTAACAAATGTGCCATGGTGACATTTAGTCGTGCCAAAATCCCTCGTCATCATGAGCAGAATGTGTCGGGGGTGATACTCAAGCGGGAAACGTCAGAAAGAGACTTAGGAGTGCAAGTGGATGCCCAACTGAATTTCCGAAATCATGTAGTGGACATTTGTAAGAAAGCATACGCAAGAATGGGATTTGTGCTTCGAAGGGCAACAACATTCACTAATATTAAATCCATCTCAAGCTTGTTCAACTTCTAGTAAGAAGCATGTTAGAGTGTATGATGGCGTAGTCTTGCTCTTTCGTGAATTTTGTAAACGTTGTTGACATTCATAAGCATGCTCTAAGAAGCATCTAAATTGAATAAACGTATTTTGATTTTGATTTTGATAACTCGTCTGTTTGGGCTTCGCAAGAAGCTAAATACTGCCTTATGTTGGAGCGCATACAGAATAAATTTACACGATACCTCTAAAGCAAACTGTATGGCGTCTATCCCTACTATACTTTAATGTACCCAACATTATTAGTCTTAGGGATGGTGGGGTACAATATATTGGAAACCAGACGGGACTTACAGTTGGCCTACTACGTACTGAAAGTCTTGAGGGGGTGTAGTGTGCAACCCAAGTGTACTCCAAGAACTGGGTTTCTTAGTACCTATGGGATATGTGCGACGGCGAAGGCCTAGGTTATTTGTGATACCAAGGGCAAGAACCAGTCTGTTGCACAGATCCCCGTTATCAAAGATGTTGCGCCTACTGAATGCTGTCTCCGACACTATCGACATATTTATATGTTCGCAGAGTGAATTCACAGTAGCGATATTGTGTATATTATGTGTTTAATATTATATATGTACCTACTTTATTATTTTTATTTAATGTTTCTCGACATTATCGTATTGGCATAGTCTGTAAGGATAATGTATGTATTTCTGTAATAAATAAATAAATAAATTTTATTTTTATTTCATTATTACTCCTAATCCTTAAATTTAACTAACTAAACCTATAATCTTAATCAAATTTTGGGACTGTTTTTTTTTGTAATTAAAATTAAAAACTTTAACCAAACTTAATATATTTTAAGCGTTTGTATCGATATCGGTATCGACGATATTTCTGTAAGAGTATCGGTCGGTATCATATCGGCAAAAAGGCGTATCGATGCATCCTTGCCGAAAATATAGCTTTGCATATTTGTAGATACCATTTACAAATATACAAAGCTATAGCCATGGACCATATTCGATTATTATTATATCCGGATTAAATAATCGTACTGGAAGACTCGTACACGGCCTTTAAAAAAGATCAATTAAACTGAATGATCAATTATTAAATAGACAACTAGTTCAGATTGCCAGCCGCTGGACAGTCAACTCTGTCGTTGGCAAACTGCACTGCAGCCATTTAGTGATACATCATACAAGATTCAAGAGAGGGTGATTACTACGAACTTAATAACACTTAAATAGTATCCCTAACTTTCATACTAACTGAACTAATTGAAATTATCGTGATTCATTATTTACATATTATGTTATAATTGCTTTGTTTTATTCTATTCTTCTTGCGTTCACCTTATTCATTTTTTTTCCTTACTTAATGGGCCGGCTTACCACGATAATTGTAGCCTTGACGAAGTCTCGCTACTTTGTGGGAATACAAGTGAACAAAACAAAGCATCATACGAATATATCACTGCTTGAAAGGGCACAAAGTAAAATTCATGCTCAAACACTAACTATGACTGTAACAGATATTATAAAGAAAAAAGTATAGAAGGAAGTCATATCATAATAGCACACTATTTTTTTAAATCATAAACAAAATACTGGCAACTTTTGCCTTATTCAGTCAAAATATGTTAAAGGTCTAGATACCAGGCCATAAACTCCAAAAAAAAAAAAAAAAAGTCAAAATATGTAACTGTCATGTGCAGATACTCATATATAAAACGTCACTAGTTGACGTTGACGTTCGTGAAGTTATCCGAATCTCGGTTTGTTCATTCGATCGCCGCCATCTTGTAAACTATTGTCATTCGTACGGCTTGTATCGATTCGATACGCAACACGATAATCGGAATCTCCCTAATTCCTTAGGCAGCGAATTGAATGATAATCGGGAATCGAAATTAGAAAATGAGAACACCGTCCGTTGTGTGGCGATTCTTCGATCGTATTGAACAAGATGGACGAGTTGTTGCCATTGTGTGTAAATTATGTGACGCTCGATATAAATATTTCGGTAATACGACTAACTTGCGATGTCATTTGGTAAATAAGCATCCAATTCAATGGGAGCTGGGGCAGAATGTAACTCTGGAGCAAGAATTTCGTGTAGCTGCTGCTACAGATGACGAAACGAATCAATCTACACCCCGACCGCGGCAAAAGAGATATAGGAAATCCGAAAGTAAAGATAACGTACGTTATTCAATTTCAGTAAATAATGATCCCAGTATTCTGGAAGGGAACATGCCCATAATAAAAGTACGCTCACTTTATTTTAATATAGATTATACTTTTGTTATTGTTTACATGTTGTACTTTGATCTATAAATAGTCTTAATAGTTCAAATACTTGGTTCTATATAAAATAAGTCTTTAAGATAAGCAGGCTCATGTGTACATATAGCATAAATTTACTCATAAATAATTTAATTTGCAGGTAGATGTGTTAGAATCAGAGACAGATATTGCACATGATGATGATACTCAAGCAACTATAAATCTAGTTAAACAGTTGCATAGGGGTTCCAATGAAGAATGGCTTAATGATGATGCTTTTGATTCAGTCACTGAGACCTATACAAAACCACAAAAAAAGAGAAAGATATATAGAAAAATTAAACAAGAAGTTATTTCTCCCCCACCTACCACATTTGAACCTAAAAAACAAATTATTATACAGAATAATAGAAGAGATGAGTATCACGCTTTTGGTGAATATGTTAGTAATAAATTAAGGAAATTCGATAATAATCAGACAAGATCTAACATTCAACAACTAATAACAACAATATTATGGCAAGCGGAATATGGAGTATATGATAATATGGACACAGTCAAAAGGATTTTATTACATTCAATGCAAGATATGGGGTCTCCAACTCAAGAGGGGGAGACTCTACATATTAGTAATCAAGAGCTTGAGAACTTGAATGAAAATGTTGCTGTAGACCCAGTTACAGAGTAACGCAAAGACCCAAAGACATTAGACTATAATGTTACATTAGTTTTAAAGGCAAATGAATTGTAAAAATAAAATTATGTTATTTAAAAGTTTATTAATTGCTCTACAAAAAATTTAAGGACCCTATGCCTGACTTCCGAGAATGGATCTTGAGTAACTTAACTAGGTACCTACTTAAGGTGAAGTTAGTGAACACTAATTCCCCCCAGCATGGCCATGAACTTGATTGTTTCACTAATCCTTGATTAGTAAATCTTTTAAGTAGAATTCCATTATGTTCATAAATCCAACCAAGCTACTTTTGCCAATATGCTATGCTATCTACTTCGACAGCGAATTTAGCTTTGGCTAAATCCTGGATTATTTTATTGCAGATCTTAGATTGTAAAATTTTCATAACTGTCAAAACTCATATGTCAATGTCATTAAACAAATTTAAAATCTAATCATGGCGAGTTTTTCTCGTATATCGCGAAAATTACTTAAAAGCACAAATTTCTCAACATTTCTTACTCGTAATAATAGTTTTGTGAAACAGAATAATTACAAAAATGTGTGGACCGCGTGTGCTTGTGTTATCAGTGGTGGTGTTCTGTTATATGCTGCTAAAAATAGGTATGGACGACACACAGTTTACGCGCTCAAAGCTAAGGTATAATATTTTGTTTTAATTTTTATGTGCTAGCCTTTCATTTATGCATAAAATTGACGGAAGGTTACGTTAACACGGAATTTCTGTAAAAACTGTTTAATAATCAATACAATCTTAGCATTAATAATCTAAATTTTAGTGACTTGTAAGGCAGAATATATATTTAAAACATTTTGAAAAAATAAAATTAATTTAGTTTTGGGTACTTTCTATCTCATCTTTATTAAATAAAATTTTATTGAACTTATTAAATGAGACATCTGTGTAAGTAAACGAATTAAAATTAAAATTGTTTCTCCATTCTTATAGTATAAACTTAAAATACCTGATGACAATAATGTTTAATTTATAATAATATAAGAAAATGTTTATATTGGAAAGTTAAAGTAAACTTACATAATTAGGTAATGTATATATATATTTATTAAATATATATTATTTACTATTTATTTTTATAATTTTGGTTCTATGTAAGTAGCAAGAAGAATGTAAAAACTAGTGAAACTTAACCTTAAACCATCCTTCTGATATAAATCGTCCTGCCCCAGAGGGGCATGCATTATTTATCCTAGTATACTATTAAGCAAATGATAGATTTTTAAATGAAATTGCTTATCAATATTGCTTGTCATATTGTTACCGGATATTATGTCAATAATATAAAAGCAATATATTGATGCCGTAATATAATTTGTTTAGTTATATTTAGGTTAAAATTACCTAAGACATGTATTTGATGTTAAGAAAACTATATAAGAGAAATATTAGCATTGATAACATGTATAGCCGTAACAAGTACTCTGGTGCATATTACACTAATATGGTTAATTGTAAGATTGTATTTGTAAACCATTTTCTTTTTCTTAACCTTGCTTATAAATTGAGATTCTTTCAATATTTTAGTATTGATTTTGGCTAGATGTGGCATGTCTAAGGTAAGCAATTATTATCTTTGGCAATTGAATATTAAGGTAAAGAATATTAGTTATATTACTCTTAGGTCATTATTATAAAGATTCATTACCTCTGCAGCTTAATGTAAATTCCACATTAAATATTAATATATCTATAAATATCAATTAAATATTCGCTATTGGTTAAATTTTGGTTTTCTGCAAAACAATTTGGTAATGATAACACAGCAGACTACATTAAATAAAGTATCTGGTCTTTAAGTTATTAAATGGTAAGGGTATATATGAAAAGGGGTACTTATTAGTCTCTCAAATCTTAGCTTAGCTATTAATTGAAGAATAAATGTTGATGGACAGTGGGTATTAGATTATATTACTGAGAACTCTAGAATATATCTCATAGATTAAAGAAAAATAGTATATATATAGTAACCAATTTAAATTTAAAAGACATAATTAATAAAAAATTTGCTTATTTTATCTAACCTTTAGGTCAATTATCAATGAAACAGTTGCAAAGATTTGTCCGCCCTACCATATTGTACAGGTTGTTTATAGAGCATAGAAGTGATAAGTATTCAAATCACTTAAGGCTCTGTAACTTGCATTGTTTAAAAAAACTTCCCACATTTTTAATTTTAATGCACCAAATATTCCTTTTTTAAAGTCATGTGGCATAGACAACCACCCGCGTCGTTACGTAGTGTCGACTCCTATGATAAAAATTCACCGACGTAAAAACTAATGTATAACGATTAATTTCAACAGGACATCGATGTGAATCGTATCAGGTTCACAGATTGTTACGAGCAGTTGGGCAAACGTAATTTATTTTATATTCCAGTATTCCACATAGTGTATGTGCGACGAAAATTTCGTTTAGCCATTATTTTACATTATATGATTAGAACAATGCTATTGAATCGTTAAAATAGTTAATTGAGCCAAAACTTATGACTGTATATAGCAAATCTGTAATGTGTACAGACATGTCATACAGGTTTTATGCTGTACAGAAATTTACTGGCGTTTATTTTGGATCCTACTGTTTCCTCAAATCAGGGGCATTTTAATCTTTTTCTACACGTGTTAAATGGGTAATGAGTCTCCCGCGTGAATAGTAATGGGACACTGGAGTAATTGCTTTCGGTTTTTTCGGTTTCACTTTTAAAGTCGGATTATGTGGTAAGACGGTCATTTATTTTAATCGGTGGTTGAATTTTTTTTACTAATTAACGCTTGCCATTGATTTTTAAATTAAAAAATTAATGGCAAGCGTTGAAATTGAAATAATAGCAATAAAATCCAAAATGAATGTTCGGTGCTTCGGGGGAATGAATACATTCATATTTTTTTTAGTGTACTTACTTCAATAATATGTAATTCGTTTATAAAAAAATATATGTAGTACAAAACTTAAGTTGAATTGTATTCAAATTCGACTCTACAAATCGAAAAATACACATAGAAATTTCAGCATTTAAATCATATGTACATCTCGAAGTCCTTGTTAAGTTGAAAACTCGTTAACTCGATTTTTTTGCATTTCCCTTGACATTCGTGTTAAAGAGATTCCACTGTATATTCAACAATATTGTCAATTAGTCTGTCCTTATGGATAACGCATGAATTGTAAAGGAACAACTTAATTGATCAATTAATTGGTGTTTTGTAAATCGATTTTATATTGTTGATATTATCTATGTTAATAATGTAAATATATTGTTGTTTATGCAAAATTAAAAAAAATCAGTGGCGCAACAACAGAGGTTGTTGTTTAGGGTGTTTCATGATAATTTTTCAATGTAATAGGCAAGTAGGTGTTCAGCCTCCTGTGCCTAACACACGTCGTTGACTTTTTGGGTCTAAGACATGTCGGTTTACTCACGATGTTTTCCTTCACCGTTGGAGCGAATGTTAAATGCGCACATAGTAAGAAAGTCCATTGGTGAACTGCCGGGGATCGAACCTACGACCACAGAGATGAGAGTCGCACGCTGAAACCACTACAAGACCAACACTGCTCTTATGCAAAGAAAGCTATATGAAATCCATTTAATGGTATTATACCTTATACCTAAGGTATAATACCTTAAGTAAGACATCTCCATTATTATTAAAATCTTAAATCAATCATCAAAATCAAAATCTATGTGTTCAAGATTAATCGAGTTAGATTTCACTCTTGAATTAATTACAAGGACTAGACAATTCACGTGAAATCAAAATAGTAATAAATATAATATATATATATATATATGTATACATATATATATGTATTTTTAGGATTTTATACGTTCTAACGAGTAGGCTTAGGGTATGCAGTTAAGCTGTAATATTAACAGGTTTTGTGTTGGGTATTCATTACAATCTATCGATAATGTCGATATTCATCACGATTGGTCAATGATTTTGTTTATTTTCTACATTGGCGCCTGCAGGTCGGCTCTTACTGAAGTGCATATAAATAGTATACAGCTACTCTTTTCCTTTTGATATTTAACATCTAAATGTATTTAATACTAGTTATGTTTTATTTGAGAGTTTTTGTTGTTATAAAAAATCATAAGTTATATAATCATAAAGAGTCATAAAAAATAAGAAAACTAGCATGGTAATTAAAATGAAAGCTTTTCAATCCTACCTGTGGATATGTACTAACATATGGATCTTAACTTGCCCGCTCACTTAAGCGCAGCATACAAATAACTGGCGTGTCAAAGATCGGTGGAACGATGTATGATAGGAAAGAGAAGAATAGATAAAATAAAGAATACATTATTACGAATAATCACCAAATTTTGTGTGCATATCAGTTAGGTCTGCGAATCGAAAACATCTACTTTTCATCCCTCTAAATGTGGCCCCTAAATTTTATTTTTAATTTTTTAGCCAACAATTTTTGTTTTTATTTTTTTTATGATACAGCATACAAAAATACATACAAGCCTTAATTTTCACCCCTCTACGATCAACTTCTATTTTTTATTATAGTAGAAAGTTATTTTTATTGAACTAAAAAAATGTTTCCTAGAAATAATATACATGGCAAAACAACGTTTGTCGGGTCAGCTAGTTATTTTATATTATTGCAGCACCTGAAGCAGAGTGCAAGAGTAAATGGTTAATTCAATTTTAAGCCTTCAAGTTTATATATGTATTAAACGTAATCGGAAATTCATATTTTCCCCAACAAAGACGTGACAAATTTCACGCTCCCTTTCGTTAGAGCGCTATTACTCATTCAGTGAATCACAATGACTTCACACTATCCTAGACGACGAATGAATTATTCATTTAAAAACCTATCAATACAATTATCAAAAAGGATACGGTTTTACCCAGAGTTTTCCTTAATAAGTTTCATGACGATCATACAACTTGGTGGTCTGGATTGATTTATATGTATTGATGATTATTAGAATAGTGTGTTCGTGATTTGGTTCGAAATAGGCTTGTCTATGAGTAAGATCGATTACGCATGTCTAGGTGGTAGCGAAAATAATATATTCGTAAACGTATGCGAATATCCACCAAATAACGTATTAACGTATAACGTATTGCGAATATCGTATTATCCACCCATAAAACAAAAAATATCTACTTATTTACAATTATTCTTATTTTTAACTTTTAATTTAATTTTATTTATTATACACCGTTACACACGATTTACTCACACTTCTAACTTTAATATTATTATTATTATTTTTCTACTTGGTATTATTATTATTTATTTTACTTTATTAGAGGCGCAAACTAGCTACAAAAGTGGAACTTTTTGCTCCTCAGCATAATGCTGAGCCAGGGCCAATTACAACCACAGTACACACACATTGCACACTGGAAGCGAACCGAATGGCAAAAGAATATTTCTTAATTTTAATTTTTAATTTTTATTGTTTTTGATGTCTTATTTTATTTAATTTTTTCTTTAAGTATTGTTATTTTGTGTGTTTATGTGTGTGTGTTTTCGTTTGTAATAAATGTTATGTCTATGTCTAAATTACTTTATTTACATAACCTATAGAGTATAGATACTATAATAAATTCAAAGGACTTTTTATGTGCCCTTTTAACACTTGCTCGTATGGTGAAGAAAAACATCGTCAGGAAACCGGCATGGCTTAGACTCAAACAGTCGACGGTGTGTGTCAGGCACAGAAGGCTGATCCGTACACGCCATTTAGAAAAAACTCAGCACAGATCTAAAATGTAGCGCCATTGGTTATGTTTACCGCGGAATTCTTGGTTCAGTCATCCATACTTTACAACTATTGTTACTAACTCACTAATCTAAATGGACTGTATTTGTCTGATTAATAAAAATTATTATTATTATAGCTTGAAAATAATCAAAAAGATTTTCACTAGCGTGTAAATGTAGCGCATGGCTTTGATTAGTTTTTTTACTATTTTATTTGATTGCACTACAAATACTTAAAATATCACGTTTCTAAAAGTCGCACTGCCTGTTAACAAGACTTTCCGATGCTTGGTCTTTTCAGATTATTTTTCTAAGCAAGTATTGTGTGTGAAAGTTTTTTGTTTTTTGTGGTCGTCGTTTGTTTTGAGTTTAGGCGACATGGAGGTTAAAATATTTAGGTTGGGTACGTATATCAACTTTTCAATGAAACAACGTGATCTTAAAGTTATATTTATTTTTCGTTGATATTTGTGAAAATAAAAATGTGTTTATACTTTATTCATTATAAAAATGTTACGTGTAAGATTTTGAAACCCCTTTAAGTAAAAAATACCTGTGTCAGGGTTCGCAGCTCTTCAATAACAAATTTTAATTCCATAACAATGGTGATAATATTTTTTTGAAGAGAAATAGTTTTATTCTATTAGCATAAAATCTAAGACAGCCCCATGTGCAGAGGCTGTTTCAGCGCAAAGGAATCAGTCACCCACGTAGTCCTGGAATGCGAGGCTGTGAAATCCTCGGAACAGTGAGGTCGCTCCGTGAAGCCTGCGTAGTGCCCAGGAAGCTTCCGTGCTTTTGGAAGGAGTTAGGCTGGCTACGTTAGCCAGGACCTACGTACAACGGACCTATTGAGCGTCTAAGTGCGGAAAAAGAGTCCACATACCATACCATAGCATAAAATCTAAATTAAACCAAGCAACTTTCAAAACTTGTTTAGTATTTTATCATGATATGAATCATTTCTTTTCTATCTTATTAGTGTTAAGCTGTAATGGTAGAAAATAAATAAATAATATTTCATGCCAAACAATATCTGTTGTCCTGTTAATACATAATGTAGAATTATTAAAACTGTCTGCGCCTGTAACAAAAAAAATTGTTTATTCTTTTTTTGGTGCAATAACTTTCATTGATTCTTGCTACAACTACGGACACACTCCGAACGAAAAAAGCATCGCGGTGTCGTATTCGTAACAAAACACCGATCGTTGATAATATCTCTCTCACGATTAAAACTAAATCACTCCAATATTCACGCTACATTCAGCCCCTAAATCGCACAACCCCTTTACATTTCGAAGAATCGACCACCAACGATGCCCTTATTAAAGGTCATTGGGACATTTTTTTGTGTCCGGATTATGTGACGCACATTGTCTAGGCAAGTGATATAATGTTATAATTTGTTCTCGATTTTATGTCGCTTTATTGTGTTTGGGGAATAAATAAAATGCGCATTCCTTTTTATATGGACTTATGAATGTACAACTAAGATCTTATAAGATAAGTACGTTTAGCAATCGATAAAACAGCTGCATACAAACCTGGTACATTTTAACTTTTTGCATTCGATCAAGATCATATTTGAAAATATTTTAAGGATAAAACTATTATTAATAACAGATTTCTTTTTGTATTTCTATGTATCTATATATATTTATATATATATATATAAAATTAATCGCAATATAAAACTCGAAGACGGCTGGACCAAATCGAGTTGTTTTAAATTTATTCCTTAAGCTGTGAGGAAGGTTTTATAAAGAGAAAAGTTGGAAAATATAAAAAAAAATAAAAATTGGTTTTATTTAGTACTTGAATTTTTCTTCCGGAAAAGCAAACAGTATCTATACAGTAGTATTACCAAATGTTTCATATATTGGTATGAAGCTACTAAAACTTAGCCTACGTTAAAAAATAATATTAAGGCGAAGTTTCCGGGGGCTGCAAGTTGATTTATAATTATTAATCTATAGTGACCTCCGCTGTATGCTTATTCGAACTAATATCGCCAGACAATCCAGGTCGGAACTTTCTAGGTTATCGCGATTATGTGACACAGGCGTTACCATAAAATACTATTTTACACTATCTCGTATTTGACACTAGTACTTTCGTATGTCATGCTATTGTTTGCAATACTTGTCTAGAATAAGTTGTTTTACTCTTGGGAAATGTTATTTATGGGTCGCGAATTGAGTTGGTTGGTCCTTTATTAAATACGCCTAGATCTTTCCGACAATTTTATTTTCAAATTTCGACTAAATTTTGACGTCTCCATTTCAGTGTAATGTATGTATAATTAAAATGTTGTTAACATCTAAAAAAACATAAAATGACATAATGACGTATAATAATTATAGAAAATATAGATATTTAATCGTACTTCTAAAAATTGAAGTCCCCTAATACTATCTACTACCCTCTTTACCCTTAAATTCCTTCCCTTATCCGATTTGTTTCCGTCAAACATCTTAATTTATTTTTGCACTTGATTAGAGGGATATGCGGGGTAATTGATTACGACTGGCGTCTGCTTAGGGTCTTAAGTGAATAAGTGGCTTAGACGAGAATCGTTTGATTTGTTCGCTTATACTGATATTTAATCTAATAAACAGATAATATATGTAGCGTACACTGGAACTCCACAAAATGTCTATGCTTAAAAAATATGTTTATACGTAACTTATATTGTTTTAAATAAGCTATGTACTATGGAAGCTGTCATCTATTTACACACACACTCAGTTCCCTAGTGGGGACTAGCGTCAGGTCAATCTTGTCACTGCCATATTTTGTTATGAGTAAAGTTTATTGTTTTATAATTGTATATGTTGAGCGGATTTATAAACCTGCGTAGCCTATGTTCGAGACTCAGTGAAACAAAAGGATATTTCAAAAGCAATAATAATCTACGTAGTTATTAAAGAAAAGTGATCTTTAAAACAGACTCTTTGTGTGACGGGCTTAAAATAAGTCAGAACTTGTTTCAAGAATGACTTACCTACTGACTTACACCACTAAGACTAGTTATTTGTAAATGGATTTGAAGTGTGCATGTGAGACAAAAGGATTTGAAAAGTAAAAAACACCCAAACGGATCAGCCTTCGAATTCCGGTCGTCAATTCGTTCAGTCATCAATAGTTCAAAAGAACACGTATCCCTGCGCCTGCGCAGCCACACGCATTGTTTACCGATAAACATCTTGTTCGTCAATCACTACCAGGACCTACCCCTATAAACATTTTAAAAACATTATACAATTTGAATATTTAAGCCTTAGGTATAGAGCTCAAAATCGAAGGTAGTATTATATTAATTTATGACGATTAATGGAAAAATAGAGCATTAGGTGGCAATGTGTTTGAACCTTAACATGATTTCTGAATTGCAGGGCGTTATCTCTGAGCTGATCCAATTAACATTGTTTGTTTTATTTGCATATGACATTTAAGAATTTAGGAAGAATTTGGAAGATCTCAATTAGACTTTATGAAACGTGTCTTAGAATTTGCTCAAGAGTAGCTAAGATTTGAGACAAGTTAAAAAGACTTCAATCCCTTAGAGGTCGTGGGCGTTAATTATCATTTGTATTTTCGTGGTAATTTCGAATAAAAAACAGTGTAAAATAAATAATTAAAAAGTGGAAGGTGATTAGACTTTTAAAGGTAGGTACTGTGTTTTCTATAATGTGAGGAAATTATACGTGTAGACTATACGTTTTTTGACTAACATACATAAGGTCATAATAAATAATGTTATTGCGTTTGGTTATAATTAGATGCTAGTTTAATATGACTGACGGTGTGTTTGTTTTTAAATCATCATTCATAATATGTACCACGCAAATGAAGGATTTATTTATTTTTTAATATCCTCATAACATTTTGACACATAAACAATTAAAATAATATATATTTATAAGACTATAACTGTACCTAACAAGTTATTTATATTATATAAGAACTTAAAAACTTACGTTTTATTATTTAAATATTTGGATAATGAAATTCGTTGTTTTTTTAACAAACATATACTCATGAATGCATACTATTATGTGTTAATGTTGTATCAAAAAAGGGTCCTTGAAGATTTCGGTATTATGAGACAAAGAAGTATTTTTTCATGTTTGTCTATGGCCCTCGTTAGCCAATTTATGTCGAAACCTGATTGATCGATGATCCACACGAACGCAAATAGACGACTCCATTATGGAGTTCGTGACTTCCATTTGTTCATTAACTTATTAGTTAACCAGTAAGCCTAAATAAACTAGGTTATGTTTTGGCTATTCGTTACAAAATCGCGTACGTTAAGTGTAAGATTTAAATTAACATAAACACGAAAGAGTAACAAACAGCTTTGGTGTTTTGAAATACAAAATAATTGCAGAGTTTTCTTGCCACATCTACTAATTAAAAGAATCTGATCCAAAAAGTGTTAAATCATCGAAAGTACATCGTTTTATGCTGACGCCAAAAGTCTTAAAAGGAAACTATCCGACCAAGTGTAAACGAAATGAATAGATTCCTATGATAGAACCTTTTAACGGCATTTCAAATGCAATTACATTTAAAACGAATTTACCAATTTGTCAGATAAATTACAGAAAATATATGTGTGTACGATAATACGCAGATAATACCCAAAACACATTACTGGCTAGTGATTTATTCCCGAAATATCGATCCCATCGTCTCATACATCATTGTTGAGCTATATTCCCATTGTCAAACCTCACCCGTCTATCTTATCTGTGTCCGGAAAATAATTGTCTATTGCATTTCTTTTGTTAGGTTTACGTCCTTTAAACGAGTTAAATTCTTCTCTACAAAGGCATATTTTCTCACTGGAATGCTTTTATACTTGATAAGAGGCGTGAAGGGACTTCCATTCTATACAGGGATTTTCCTAAGTCGAAGGGTTATACTTGGGTTAGTAATGTATGAAGATTTGTGAAATCTAGTTTTAGTTGTTTGCCATTTTAGAACGGAATAAATTCAAGAAATTTACTGTTATAATCCGTAGTTACTTCAAACTAAAATGACTTATGTATATAAGCACAAAGAATATATAATTTAATACTGCGAAAATCTAGAACCTAATTCTTCGGCGCCGACAGACGACCAGCCAATCATATCGTATCTTCCATCTTGATTGAGATTTATTAGACTCACGGCTAAGGCGGCTCGCGCTATATAAATCAGACTTCTGAGCTTTAACAGAACTTTCAACTGACATTGAATTAACATTTTTATTATTGACTACGTAGAGTTTAAGATTTAATACAGTTTCGGTTTTAATTCTCGTTGACCGAACGAGTTACATATCATTATCACTTGTAACACTAATATTAATTTGAATACAGTTTCAACCTACGAATTGCTATATAGAAATCATAGCCCGGTCAATTTAGACATTCGAAGTTACATAAAGTCCCAACAAGCTGAATTTCTGTGAAATTGTTCAAAACATAATTATAAACAATGTCTAGAAGTTCCCCATCATTCCCGTGTAAGGAAAAAATTTTATTCAAGGGCAAAGGTCAAAAAAATTAGTTTTTCGCGATTTTCAGCAAAACGGTAAGTTTTTTCATCTTCCTCCAAGCTCAGTTGCTGCTCACCAACATCTTTTTCGAGTATATTACCAAGTTCAAATGTGGCTTGGTTATCAGCTAGACCTTACAGACTGGGGTTGGAAGTTGGTCAACAATATATTAGAGCCAGTTCAAACTTTACTTCCACCTGCGCCGGATAAACTGCTGAACACTATTTTTTGCAACTGCAAAAAGGGATGCAGTGCTAAATGTGGTTGCAAAAAAGTCTGACTGTCTTGTTCTTTGGCATGCACAAATTGTCAAGGCCGGTCGTCGATAACAACTTTTATAACTTTTTGAATCGTTATATCTCAGAAACGGTGGCTCGTAAGAAAAAAAGTATTGGTACATTTTTTATAGATAATTGTATGATCTACAATTTTTGTCGGAGGTACTTTTATGATAAAACTTACCGTTTTGCTAAAAATCGCAAAAAACTCTTTTTTTGACCTTTGCCCTTGAATAAAAATTTTTCCTTACACGGGAATAATGGGGAACTTCTAGACATTGTTTATAATTATGTTTTAAACAATTTCACTGAAATTCAGCTTGTTGGGACTTTATGTAACTTCACTCTCATTTTTTGGTCTAAATTGACCGGACTAATCAGCATTATACAGTATACACGCTAATATCCTTGTATCGCAAAATTATTTAGAATTAATATTCTTGCTTTTTGATACGTACTTGCTTAACTAGAATCTACTATCGGCCTTCAAAAAAAAATACGGAAAATATTTATAACTTCGTGGAATTTCAGAGTTAAAATAGTTCACTATAAATAACTAACTTTACACGCTCATCAAACCCTCGATAATAAATTTTTATAGCTACAGCTATATATTAATGATATGATGCCGCCCTGTAAATACAACATGTATATACAGGATACATGTTTTGTATGTACACTATTAGCATTGAGATTAGTCTTGATTGGGTCCATGTCTCGTCAGGAGAAATTTCTTGCCTTGAGAAAGCATAAGATAAGCTATTGATTGTTAATTTTCACTATTTGTATAGGTCCAGTGTGGCTAAATGTCTTTGTCGCATTCCAATCCTGCGCATACAATGTATTAATAGTTATGTCCAGTAAGTAGATTATAAAATATTATTTTCGTCTGCCCACTATGGTGACCGCATTAACAGTTAAAAATAAAATGTGAAAATAGTTTAACAAAATGTGTGACTACGATACGATATACATATAATATATGTACTTTTTTTTTGCCTCAAATATATTTTAATTCTATTAAAAATTATGCAATCAGAATTCTTTCTCAGTATAATTCAATTACACGTTCTGACCAACGTCGGGCAAAAATAAAAACGTACGTGTTTCATAATTTAAAACGGACCTCAAAAGAAAATAACAATTACAATGAATATTCAATTAGCAGTCACCGTACTTGATGATATAATTGCAAAAGTGCCATCACAAAAGTATTAATAGTAAGAGTCGTGACTAGAGATACACGCTTTATCATTCAAGAATTGTTGACATGACCACCGCTCCACAAGAACGCTAAAACAATTCCATCTGCAATCTACTTTTTTACGCCATTAATTATGTGTGTAAATGCTAATTTAGAACCTACTTTATCTATAATAAGTTTAAGTGTTAGTGGAGGGGGGGTTCCGGGAAGGCAAAAGAATTGAGTAACGTTAGTATCGTATAAATATTAATGTCAATATTTGTCAATATCTATGTCCAACCGTGCGTCATATAGTTTGGCATAAAATGTATTGAATAAGTGTAGGATATACATTATAATTACGGTTTCTATTTGCGGAATCATACCCAACAATGTGAAAATAATTTAGGTAATTTGTATGGTTTGCAGTTCATTACTGATATAAAGCGTCGCATCTCAACTAGAAGTCTGAGCTGTTCGTTATAAAGATGTAAAAAAATTCGCCAACAATGGACTTAGTTTGTTCCATGGCTACAAATCACGATGGGATGACGTTGATTTGACGGGCATGTGTAAACCTGTTCGATGGACTGGTCGTGATCCAGTTTGATATTCCCTCGTTTAGATCAATAGATCTACCGACTGTAGCGTCATGTCAATTTTGCATAAGATTAAACGCCCCGTTCTGACCGAATCATGTTTTACCTTGAGTTCTTCGACAATTACAGGCGGCACGTCCAATTAACTGAACCAACAAAAAGGTTACAAGTTACGCACTTATTACGCTGTTTTCTTACACGAACATTGGCGAGAAACACGTGCTCCCAGATTCCGTACATCAATTGACAGCTTGCGGTCTCCGAATTTGGCAGATGTAGTGCCTCAGAAATCCTCCATTATTGGGTATGACATGCCGACATTGATTGATGCCATGTCAGTGCCAGGACAAAATGTTTTGCGGTGGACTTTTGGGACTATACGGGTCCATTAAATACATTGACATGAACTGACATATTGACTCGGTTTACGACGTTTTGAATGAGTGTTTAGAAATGTTGTTATCCTTAAAATTATTGGCAGTCTTGATCGATGGTGCACTTTTGGGACCATAGCGAAAGGAAAATTTTTGTTCAATTAGGCAACAAAAGGGCTCATTTGATACCATTTGACAGTCCGAGAAAAACAATATCATCTATTTCAAAGAGCCGTAAACAGTATACCTATATTAGCTTAGTCCTTGGTGTATATATTGTAGGGTAAATGATAAATGCTTAATTGCCAAAACATTATAAACTTACTGTAATTTATCTCATCAATGTCGATGAAGTGTAATCAGGGCTCAGAAAATAGCCTTTTTATTTTCTTTTGACTGAACTTAGTGCAATTCTTAGTACACCTTGCATCAGGTTACAGAATGTACCAGTCGGAGGTCATATCAATATCAGCAAGTAATTTTGGGGACGTTGACAGCAATTTAGTGAAGCGATAAAACAATTTGGTTGACAGCTCTCCACTACAAAGTGCGCCGGCGTATTAGGTCATTAGAGTCCCCCAGACACCTGTTTTGATGCTCATTTTGCCGGTTACGCAATACGCTATTGAGAGCATTTACGGGCGATTAGAATAATTTGAACACAAGCGAACAAAATCTGTTTAATTTTTTTTTTGTTTATCTATACTAATATTATAAAGTGGAAACATTTGTGTTTTTGTATATATGTTTGTAATGTTTTCACATAAAAACTGCTCCACCGCTTTCAATAAGTTTTGCATTTTGAATTCTTTCAATACTTCTCGAAATCAAGAATTTTTCGATACCTGTAGAGTTATTTTTAAATTTACTAATGTCGGACATTCTACGTAAATTATGTTACGAATGTAAAAATGTATTAGATCTATACCTATTCGTTTTAAAGTAAAATCTCTATATTGATTAGCTTATGAATGTAAGTGTGTATCTAATAATCTGGAAGGAAGTAATTAAAAACGAAGAAAACTAAGTAAAATAAAACTTTTATTTAGACTTAGTAGACTTGCCACTTCCACGAGATCGGTATTTACGCGAGTGAAACCGCGGGGCATTCCCAGTCTTTTATAAAGATAAGTCATTATTTGTAGTATTTCCTTCAATTCATACAAGAAAACCTTACTAGATTTCGATAAAAATATATTTGTTAAATTTAAACGGCGATCTAATTATGTTTCTGAGTATTACGCAAAAAATGTTTAAATAAATCCCTCGTTAGAAGAATGCGTTGTATTAATGTATTGGGTTTAAATTGGAAGGTGCTGAGGTGCATACGATGCAGCGAAGACAAAAACAATTTTAGTGTGCCTCGACGTAATGTGACTTAAATATACAAGATCTAATACCGTTAGAGCGGCAAATAGGATTCTTATAAGAAACGATTATCGTGTCGTAATCGAATGTAAAAATATACGAATTATGACAGGCATATTAATATGTCTGTCTGTACATGTAACGAATATAAGGTTAACGTAATTTTTTTATTGTCCGTTGAGTGAACTGACAAAATTTCTGCAATCTGTTAGTGCCTATAATAATGAATTAATTCTTTAGCTTGTTTTTCCTAGATTATATAGTGTTTGTTTTTTATTGGTTATGCATTCTTGTTGATTTAGACAGGATTGTGTTTTTGTAAACAAATAAATGAATCTTTTTCTTATGACTACGCTGTGATACAAAATTAATGTGTTTACTCGCAGTGGATAATTAACAGACTTGAATGGAATTCTTATCTAATAAACCATTCTTTCGGGCGGTGTTTCGTATTCGATACCGACCGTTTCATACAACAAAATTGCCTTAAACTTTAAAGAAAAGAGCGTACTAATTCTTAAAATTCTCTGGCTTTGAGAGTGTCCACGATATCACTTAACATCAAGTGAGCCTGCTGCCCGCTTGCCCCCTGTTCTATTAAAAAAGATTCATGTTATCTGAACTATTTAAAAGAATGATTTACTCACTCTTCTCTCACATTACTTATACATATAACTTAAATATATATTTCCTTCTATGCATCTTCGTCCTTGTTAAACATCATTCCCTATTAAACATTCCGTCGTATCGTATCATCTGAATGGCTGGACGAGTTGCCGAAATGAATTAGTAAATCGGCGTCGACATTCCCCGTGCCCCGTCCCACGAGTAAAAAGTATCTCTAATTTATTTATGAGAATCGGGAGCCACAATGACGAGCTGTGCCTGTCTAAACATACTGATAGTGGTTATCTCGTTTGGACAGCTGCTATTGTTGAAGGGATTAAAACCCTTTTTACCTATACGAACCATATATCTAGAAAAATATTTTTTTAATTTTATAATCAGTGTTGGTATCTGAAATTCTAACTAGAACATTTAAATTGACTTAATTAGAAAATAATGTAAGTTTTTGTTAATAATAATAAAGTAGAAGTGCTACAACTCTATATGGGTCTTAATTATTAACTAATTAATAATTAATTTGTCGGAATTTAAAAAAAATATTTTTACGAACCAATTCAGCTTCGACTTAAGTTCTTGTAAGAAAGCGTACCAATTGTTGAAAGGTCAGCACTTGCGCGTCTTCTGGCAATGTCAGTGTCCATTGGTGGCGGTTTCAATTAACATCAGATGAGCCTTCTGCCCGTTTGTTTTCTATAAAAAAATGTAGCAAATATATTTTTTGTATACATTAGAATTATTCAGATTTAGTTTAGATAGCTTCTAAAGTTATATTTAAGAATAACGAGACAGTAATCACTATGCCGACGATTGTAAGTAATTTTATGCATTTTTGTAATAAAGTCATAACAAGATGCCTGTTTATTGCATCAGATTACATAATTACACGTTCAGCCTTGTCTATGGTCCGTAAATAACACCTTCACACATGAACTGCCGCTAAAGTGTTGCCCTCCGATGATACGTGAGTAATCGATCTGCTTGTCATTGGTGTTATTTCTAATATCGATTTTGATAGGGCTGTCAGTGTAGGTTAAAATGTTCCATTGATTTTGTAGCTAGATGTAGTCTTAAATGATGCCTAAGTCTAAGCTTTAAAATGGTGGATATCAGGGGGCCCGGCAGAGCTCCCGCAAAGGCGAGCAAAAAATTGGCATGAAAACATAATGTATGTCACAAGTAATGCATATTATATTAAATTAGATTGTTTGGTGCGATTGCCAAGTCAATCTTTTTATTTAAAACAAAGAATTATTCATTGATATGGTCACTATAAGATGTTTTTCGGTTAGCTTATTGCGTCATAACTTAAAACAGAAGGTCCCTTCGGACGGAATAAATTTACGGACTTAGATGTTATACATGGATCTCACAACTTTTTACGGTATAGGACCTAAGTTGCATTTAAGACTTGGTTTTAGAGACATAACTAATAAGCAACTTTTGTGTTTGAAGCAAATCTCCCAATCTTTTGAGACTGTTTTTTCACAAGATAATGTTGCTATACTTTATTAAAAAAAACAAATTATTCTAAAGGCACAACCAGCATTTGTAGGTTCTATAGATTGAAAAGTCCTTAATATATAATAAATAATAATCCTGTTAATAAATTTGATCAAACCTTATATAACAAGTTATATCACTGACAAGGTGCAGAGCGGCTGCATTAAAATATATATTCAAATCGCTTGGGCTGATGAATGTGTAGTAAAATGTGTATGGTGTATGAAGATAGTATATACTCCACGGTCTATACAAATAACGCTGCCTGCCTTGGAGAGGGTGGCTATTCCATAGGCGAATAATATTAAAGAATAGTTTCCAAATTGTACTGTAAAACTATTCCTTAACTTATATACGCCGGAGGTTCTGGAATGGTTCATGGATTTTCGGCGAAACCATAATCGTACCAGGTTATTATAATATACAGAGAGCAAATACGCCAATTAATTAAATAGGTTCAACAGTCTCTAGATAATATATTCCATACAACAGGAAAATTATACGAACACAAACTAAACCATGTAAATACATAGATAACTTATGATCCACGATTCTACTAATCCTAACATAGAGTGATGTACAATCATGTTAGCATTGAAAACTTAAGTCGTCACATATCATTCTTTTGTACTATTTCGCACAAGTGACATATTCGGGGAAGTGAACACGATGTCAGCGGAGACAGATTTATCTGTTTGTTTGCACGATCGCAACAGTTTAGCCACAGAATGCTTATGCAGTAGGAAATAACTATAGCGTCATTAATATTTATCGATGCGAAATCAAACTAAATTTTGCAGATCGTTGTGCCAAATTTAACATAAGTCTGAGCCTTAAATCAATCTGTGGTGAGTTTTGTAATAACTTGTACCTCTTTCTTATTAATAATGATAAAACCAGTGCAGTAATGACCAAGTGGCTTGAGGACGTGCGATTCACGGCTGTGCACCAGCACGATCTTTTCTTTCTATGTGCGCAACTAACGACTTAAGAATCTACTGTATGTATCAGGAACAGACCTCTTATTAAGAATATAATAATCACAAAAGAGACGTCTGAGGCCAAGACCTAGAGGTTGTAGCGCCACTGTTTTTTTTTTGTTTATAATGTAATAACAATTTTTAGTAGGTAGTCAAGTAGTGGGTCCGCGAAATAAGGGTTTTTAAAAAACTTAAAGTTAAAATGAATACAACCGGTCCGATTTGAGGTCCGTTTAATACTGTATATTACAAGCGTTCTATTATATTTATATCCTATTCTTACAGGCCTACGTGACCGTTGTGCTGACACATTGTTCTCACGCTCTACAAGGAAACGTTACTTAGTAAGAACTAAGAGTGGTTCGTAAATCGTGTAAGAGTGGTTCGTAAATCATGTAACAGCACTTCGGCTATTGAAATATAAAGGATCTTTGTACTACTATGTTGCAATGGTTTTGTTTATATAAAATATAATTATGGTGGTGACACACGGGGTTATATAACTCCTCCCTCCTGAAGAGCGAAATTATCAGGGGATTGCACATGTAAATTCTGATTATTTCGCCACTGCAACATATTAATAATCTTATTTTTTATAAAAAAAAACACAACAATTATCAAAAATACAATAAGAGAGTGCCTAAACTAATGATTTTCACTTTCACTGAATTGCCCATTTCACTATCACTTTCTCTGTTAAGTTGTTTCAGCATGTAAGACATGTGTTGCAGGTCACTAGGGTCCATTCCTTGTAAGTTTACTGGATTCTGATTTTCCTTAGAGTTCACTGGTGGCTGTAACTCCAGCAGCTTAATGGATGGGAAACGTTCTGATGACATATTTTCTGTATGAACACTCTTCTATAATTACTGTATTCTGGTAACAGTTGGGTGGGTTTTCCTTGAAGGTCATCAACTCCTCAATGCATGTCGTTTCAGGATACGGTTGCCCTGTTTTCTTGTGTGCAGAGATTATAAAATTTTCCTCAGAGACTTGTTTGCAAGGCTGTATAAGCGGTAAGTATGTTACACCTTTCACCAGGATATAGGGATATTTAGGAATGATTATTAAGGTTAGGTTTTTAGGGTCATGAAAGATAGGTAAGGGATACATTCTATTATAACTTTAAGTTGAATTGGCTATTAAAGCTACCTCTAATACAAAAGTTATTTTCCTGTCTATCATGTATGATTTAACATTAATCGTATCTTTCTAATTAGCTTATTTTTATATAAAGCGTTCTAAAATTACTTATAAAAAGATTATATAAACTTAAAACATATGTAGAGTATACTGCATTATTTTCTTTAGTACTTATGTCTATTAACATTTTTTTTTCTACACGTTTTAGTCTTTCGTCCATAATTTTTGAGTTATTGTGTAATATTTCTGATAAATTAATGAGTCCATCTAACATTTTGGAAACAACTGTTAAACGCTTGTTTGTGGAAATTTTGTTGATTACCTAATTGATTTATTAACTGTTCATATCGTTGAGCATCTTCCTGATCTAAGTTTCCAGTTATCATTTTAATAATAGAGCCTAGAGGGTTCAATATTCCTCTTCGTACTCGGTGTGAAGGGATTATTTGCCTAATCTTTTCAGTAGTTATTCTTTCTAAATACTCTACTTGTTCCCTTATTCCTAAAAAATCTTTAAACTAAGGCTTATCATCACTTACTATCTTACTAAAATTACTATATTTCCTATTGTTTTATTCTAATTCCATCAGTAGGCCATTTAAATCTAATACCTTAAAAATAAGCCAGTTATCTTGTTGGATGAAGGCTGTTCCCTGTCTTACGGATCCCTGAATTGTTTTCAACCTTTTGAAGTTGAAGGCCCAAACTGGGGCTCGTGAGTGTCATCATGATCACTAAGCACCACCTTTGAAGGTCGTTTTATGTTTTTAATTGGTACCTTTTTGTGTTTACCTCTAATTGTAATAGGGATGGTGTTTCTTTCAGGTTTTCCTGTAACTATGGCCTTTTCAAAACAAGGTTTGTCCTTACTTCTGCGAGTGTTTATTAATTTTGTGAAAATGGTTTTCCCTTCTGGTAACGGGACGTCGGATTCACCACCGCGTTTTTCTCTAGAGTTTTCCTTAAACGTTAACATTTTATCAGATATGTATTTGTATAAAACTTTTATTCTTTTGGCGTGGTCTTTAATTAATTTTTGCAAGTATTGTTTCTCGAAGTCTATATTGAATGGGTTTTCAGAATCTACATGGCCAAACACTACTTCAAACGGTGTTAAAGTTGTTACAGTATGAATCGCATTATTATATGCCATGATAGAGTAGGTCATAATAGATGCGGCGTCGGTACATTGTTGTTCGTATTTTGCCAGTCTGTAAATTTCGATTAAGGTGGAATGAAAACGTTCAACTATTCCCATTGAATTAGGGTTCCTAGGCGTGCCGATATGTATTTGGATTTTATAGAGTGACATCATTTCTTTCAATAGATCGTTGTTGAATTCAGTACCAGGGTCGCAGCTTATTTTCTTAGGTATACCGTAAAATGAAAAGTATTTTATTAGTGCGCGGATAACGTCAGGTGTGCCTTTACTAGGAATTTCAATCGCCTGTCCTAGTTTGCTAAAAGCGTCAACTAAGGTGAGGTATGTTTTTCCTTCGATACTAAATATATCTATAAATAATTCCTGGAATGGGGCATCTTGCGTTTGAGTTAACTGTAAATATGGTTTCAAAGGCTTTCGGTCATATTTCATTTGTTTACAGGCTTCACAAGAATTAATTACTGCTGATATAGTTTCTTTCATGTTATTCCAAAAGAAGTGTCGCCTGATGTGTGTAAAAGTTTCTTGAATACCTCTGTGACAGGTTTTTCCGAGATGAAATTTCAGAATAACGGCTTTCTGTTCATTTTCATCGTCAATAAAAACGATTCTTTCCGTACACTCATAAAATTGAATTGATCCACCTTTAAAAAGCCTAATTACCATGTTGCTGATTGTTTGCGATGTTCCGTATTTTCGAAATATATAAAATATTTCTTTTGGGTTTTATGTATTCTTTCAGGAATTGTTTGATTAAATTTTCATTATCTATGGGTAGAAAAACTTCTAAGATTCTTTGTTTTTCACGGGACACGTCACGAACTTGAATGCTGTTTTTATACCATTGGAAAACTAATATTTGGTTAGGCTTCGAATCAATTGCTTCGTTTAAAATAGGAATACCGTGTGACTCAAGGTCTTGTGCTGAATGTATAGTTTCAGATTTACTCGAAAGAGATGGAATCGGGTTTGTAACTTTTTCGAAAGATTCATTGGATTTTTGCGAATCTATGTCTGAAATAGTGATTGTATGTTCAGAGTCAGTAATTGAAATTGTTCTTGAGTCTTGTGAATCGCGACGCAATCGTTTTTGTATCTCCTTATTATCACAGTTTACTTTCATGGATTCTTTATCGGATAATGCATTAATTTTAATACGAGATAAAGCATCAGCATTACAGTTTTGTTTCCCTTTTTTGTAAACTACTTCGAAGTCGTAGTCCAGGAGATTTAACCGCCAACGGGTGAGTTTACTACTGGGTTCCTTAAGAGAATGCAGCCACGCTAAAGGGCGGTGATCTGTGTAAATAATGAACTTCTTCCCATAAAGATAGGGGCGGAAATGTTTGATAGCCCAAACAATGGCTAGAAGCTCACGTTCAATCGTGCTATATTTAGATTCAGTTTCAGTGAGGGTTCTGCTCGCGTAAGCAACGGGTAAGTCGTTGCCTACTATGCCTTGAGAAAGTACAGCACCTAAGGCTATTTGTGAAGCATCGGTCGTTAGGATAAAGGTTTTTTCTGTATCTGGGTATTGTAGAAGAGGTGCATTTGTTAATAGTTCCTTACACTTTTGAAAGGCGTCAATATATTGTTGATCTATTACAATTTTATTACGTTTTTTAAGCAATTTGTCAGCGGCTTTGTGATTTTAGCAAAGTCTTTTATGAATCGGCGATAATAACCGATAAGGCCAAGAAAACTCTTGATTTCAGTTGTGGTTTTTGGTAAAGGATATTTCAGGACTGCTTGAATTTTATCATCATTTGGTTGCAAGCCATTTTCTGTAATCTTGTGACCAAGGTAGAGAACTTCTTTACATAAAAATTCGGTTTTGTCCAATTGTACTTTTAAGTTTGAGTCTCTAAGTCGCTGAAAAACTGTTCTTAATTTATGTATGTGTTCCTGTAAGCTGGCTGAAAATATGATGACGTCATCAAGATACACCATACAATGAATGTTGTGGAGACCTCTGAGAACGTTGTTCATTGCGCGCTGAAAAGTTGCAGGCGCAGTTTTTAAACCAAACGGCATACGCGTAAATTCGTAATGGCCGTTCTGTGTACTGAACACGGTTTTCTTTCTGTCTCTTTCTAAAACTTCTATTTGATGGTAACCTGAAGCTAAATCAATTGTACTGAAATATATAGCTTTTCCTAGTTTGTCTAATAAATCTGTTATGTTTGGCAAGGGGAATTTGTCATCGATAGTGATCTCGTTTAGGCGGCGATAGTCGATTACCATGCGATACTTTCTCTCACCAGAGGCATCTAACTTCTTGGGAACCAGGTGAACTGGTGCACTCCAGGGAGAGTGTGATTCCTGTATTATGTTATCCTGCAGTAATTTTTCTACTTGTCGATTAATTTCGTCGTTTAAAATCGGGGGTAATCTATAGGGTTTTACATATATCGGATCTTCATTTGTCGTACGTATCTCGTGTTTAACTTGGTTTGTAAATGACAACGGTAATTTTTCAGTATAAAATATGTCTCGAAACTCGTAACATAAATGTGATATGGCTTTTCGCTCTTCATCATTCATATGATCAAGGCGGACTTTATTAAGATTTTCTTTTAGGATTTCGTCAACCTGAATGTCGTCTGTAACTGTGTTGGAGTAACACATGATATCGTTTTGTTGAAAGGGCTGGACATTAAATGGTTTTTGAAATGTAATTGTGACAGTTTGGTCAGTTAGATTTTGAATAACTGTTGAAGCTTGATGATCTATGACTTTCACAAGAGCTGAAGGCATGCGGATGCCGTCACCGAATTCTGTATATTCAATTAGGGCTTCACCGTTTTGTAAATTAGTTGGAATTTTAACACGGGTTTCTGAACGTGGTTCAAGTACGATTTGACGAGAGGGGCTATAAATAATAGGTATTACTGTGTTAGGTGTTATTAACAATTGATTTTTCATGTCTACACTTGCCTGTAATTCTGTCAGTAAGTCGGAACCAATTAAGCCGTCATAACTTTTATCTATAGAATATAAATAAAATTTATGTTTGAGCGGACTCTGAAACGTTTTCAGTAAGGGAATGTGTATGACTTCATTATGTTTACTTCGTGAGTGAGTGCTTATCACCTCGAACGGTTCTTCGTACTTAAAATCAGAAAAATAAAAGTTTGCCATATCAGGGCTCATAAATGATCTAGTAGAGCCAGTATCTATCATAAATTTTGCGTCAATTTCGGGGATATAAATATGTGGTAATTTATTTACCTTTTCCGTATTAATTTGAACTATGTCGGGTTTATGGACGAGGCTTCTGTATGAAAATTTTCGGTTTCAGTTTCCTGTGAAGTATCAGGGGTTTCCTCTGTGGGTACATATTCGACCTCGGGGTAATATTCATGGTACACGGTATCGTCGTAGTTTTCAGGGTAGTATTCTGATTCGGGGAAGTTTACATAATCGTCCTGCAGTTGATTATAAAATAGTTGATTCATATTAGTGGGTCTTTGAGGAGGAGCTGTCCTCATAGAAACATCAGTTTTTAACGCACTATTTAGTCTATACGGTTGTTGTGTTGGTTGAATGCCAAATTTAAATTGATTTGGTGGATTTTGAAATCGCTGAAAGTTTTGGTTGGGGATTCCAAATTTGAATTGATTCTGTTGGAAATTAGGCCTATTTCCAGTCGGTTGAAATTGTGGCCTATGCCAACCTGTGGGCTGAAAGTTGGGTTTATATCCTATAGGTGGAAAATTTGGCTTGTATCCTGAGTGTTGAAATGGTGGTCTATAACCAGTGGACTGAAAGTTAGATTTTAATGCTGTATTTTGGGGAATGCCAAACTTAAAACTACTTTGTGGGGCTTGTTGCATCTGCGGTTTAAATTGGGATGGATTTACAAATGAATTATTTCGTAGATGTTGGTTATTTAATTGCTCTTGGGATGACATCAATATGGATGGTTTTTGTATATTAGACCTTAACATAGTGCTATGGGCTTGGTACTGGTATTTGAAGTTGACCTCTTCTAATACGATGGAGAGGGCAGCTTCAAGGCTATCACATCCTTTTAATCGTACGATTCTAATTAAGTCCTCGGGAAGATTGTATAAGAATACATTCTTCGCAAGGTTTGAGTAGATTGTGATTTTACTCGCTTTTAAATGTTGGTCTGTAAGTAAGTTTACTTTCGCAATTAACGAACTTTTAACATGTTGAATTCGATTACAGAAATCGATGTAGTCTTCATTGTTTTGTAATCTCATAGTTTCCAATTCAATAGCAATGCATTCCTCCGAGCGAGGATCGCCAAAATGTTGAATCAATAATGATTTTAATTCTAGCCATGTTTTAATGTCCCGTCTCTCACTAACTAACACTGCAGCCTTGCCTACTACCTTGCTAGTTAATAAATGATACAGGTATAATTCCTGCTCCGGGTTGTTAACGCTATTGTAAACGGTAATAACATATTCACATTTGTCGATAAAGGTGTTAAGTAATTTTCCGTCTCCATTAAAGAGCGGGATAACACATGAGAATTCACGTGGCAGTATCTTAATTTCCGTCATTTTTTTTTAAACAATTACACAATTACCCAATAATTATGGTTCACAGAATTTGATGTGAATCTAAACTTATAATTAGGTACACTTACTTTAGGGGTTGCAGAATTTCATGCACTAACCTACTTACTTCTATGTTTCTTTAATTGACTTATTACAATTTACGTTTATATCAATTTAACTCTAACAAAGTCTTAAAACTATCGTTAAGATGAGAGATGTCGATCTCAAAATAACAAAAGAAAAGTGGAGAGGGCTGGATTTGAAAGGTGAAAAGGTGACTTACCAGTACATCGCTGCCTCAACACTCGCACAAAATACCCTTAACGCTTTTGGATTTGCGTTCTTGACAAATTTATTTGTTCTTTTGAATAGCCGTTTTTAGCAATCGCGACGTAGTTTCCCCTTTTTAGGTAAGCAGAATTTGATGCTCGAACCGATAATTGAGAAGTACGTGCAGCTAGAGCGACTATCCTGTCCTCAGCGCCAGTCAAGTAGTGGGTCCGCGAAATAAGGGTTTTTAAAAAACTTAAAGTTAAAATGAATACAACCGGTCCGATTTGAGGTCCGTTTAATACTGTATATTACAAGCGTTCTATTATATTTATATCCTATTCTTACAGGCCTACGTGACCGTTGTGCTGACACATTGTTCTCACGCTCTACAAGGAAACGTTACTTAGTAAGAACTAAGAGTGGTTCGTAAATCGTGTAAGAGTGGTTCGTAAATCATGTAACAGCACTTCGGCTATTGAAATATAAAGGATCTTTGTACTACTATGTTGCAATGGTTTTGTTTATATAAAATATAATTATGGTGGTGACACACGGGGTTATATAACTAGGTACTACGATTTTGAGAAGCAATATTAGTTGTACATTTAATTTCAAACGAGTTTGACTTGTGTTATGGATCATGATGAAATTCACATTGGTAATGTATTATTTGTTTTATTCATAAATCTAATGAATCAGAAAGGGTTTTTACATTAAAATATAACGTAGTACAGCTTTTGGCTTTTGATGAATTAGAAAAAAATGCGGTTACCTACATTGGTTTTATTTTAATTTTCTTTTGAACAGCGTTTTTACCTTATACTGGAGAATATATCCTGTGTTGATCCGAACTGAATACGATTTAGCACTTATGCAAGACTTATTTATAACTTGAAAATGCACTTGGCCGTCATCGAGATAATTTTACTTTAATTAATTTTGATATAAAGTTTTGAATCTTGTTGCTAAGTCGGGGGAGGAGAAGTTTATGGCAAAGATTACGACCAACTAGTGACATCAGGATTAAATTATCTAAACTAGCCTAAATTCCTGTGACTCCTCAACGGGGTTTGAGACATACTTATTTCTGCGTCATTCGCATTTGTCAGAAAGTAGGCTACGCTGGAACTTCGACTAGTTGCCGTTTCCAAATCAAAAGCCAGCTCAGTGCTTTTAAATTATAAAAAAATAATTGTATGACTGGTAGGTCTCACTAATATAGTCAGAAATGTGTCCGCTCCTCCTCCTTGAAGTCTTTCGAAACGTTTTTATTTCCTAAATTATTCCTTTGAAAATGCCCTTTTCTTTTGAACAGGGCAAACGGGCACAAGGATCACCTGATGTTAAGTAATACAGCCATATAGACACTCTCAATGCCAGAGGGCTCGCGAGTGCGTTGCCGGCCTTTTAAGAATTTGTACGCTTTTTTTCTTGAAAGACCCTAAGTCGGATTGGCCTGTTAATGATAACTAAACTTATCATGATTATCGAAACAAGGATCACATTTGTTTTAAGTTTTTATACAAAATTGTATTATTAAGTGCTTGATTGTTATGTATTATGATAATTTAATCATTTTCTAAATAGCCTCGTAGTCGGTGGTCGCAGTTATTATCTTTTTGCTCAGCAAATCACTATTGATTTTGCAAAATGGCGGCTTGGTTATATCATTAATAGTTTTCCTGTTTTTAAGACTAGGTTATCTAAATTTTTCCTTACATGTACAAATACAAATAATTCAACAAGGTAATATAATACACACTTTTACTAATATATTTAATAATTGAAATTAATTACTGACAATATTTTGTTCAAAAAGCGCGACATTTTTAACTTCTCATGCATTAGGCGATTTATTTTTTCGTACATTCTCACCGGGCGCAAATAATCTTTTTGATGCGACAGTAGAAGGCTTTAATGAAAAATTCTTTTGGGCCAGTTTTTTGATCGCGGTGGGATATTTGGATGTTTTAGATACATGTCTACTTCATTGCTATGTTTTGAACTTCCTAAAAAAACAAATTAAATTCTTGGTATTTTTGCTTTTAGAACAGTTAAAAACACACGAAATAAATGTAAAAATAACGAACCAAAAAATATTGAAATTTGTTCTTCCATATCCGCCTCTTTAATTATTTCTGGTTATGCTTGTCTAGAGTCCGGGGTCCAGGTCTTCTAGCTGTCTTATCGGTCTGTCACAAAGGTTCGTCCCAACCGTTTCAACTATATAGTGCGTTCTGATTCACGGTGCACATCCAAACGGTAATTTGGGTTGCGTTCAGTTCAGAATGTTCGTATTCGTTGCATGACTAATATATCCCTTACAGTTGAATTATTCACTTATTAATAATAAAGAAATATCGTTAACAAATAAAAACAATAAACCGATTCTTAATTCAAATAAAAATCGAACCTTTTATGGTCGGCAAAAACGTTAAGCAAATCCTAATGAAGCAGCCCGCGGCAGTACATGGTAACCGAAATGAGCGCGTGCGCAGCGTAATTAATACGACCGTGAACTTGTAATAAATGGTATAAATAATGGGCATACTAAAACCGCCTCATACGTCGGTTATGTAATATAGTTTATGATTAGTGAAATCTTTCAGACCACTGTTGGTACTTTAATAACTCTTTTATTTGACGTTAAGAGTAGATTTATAATGTACGCGCGTAAGAAGTTATACTTCTTTGGCAATATTAAAAATAGTTTGGCTTTGTTCCACCTCCAGTTTTTGATGTTTCACAGCGATAAGATGAAAACTCTTTTTTTGTATTCAATTTAGTGCAGTTACACTGATTCATCAATTGTTTTTTGTCTCTTTTCCTTATATTTGCTAGATAAAATCAGAAAAATTACATGTTTTGATTAAACAATGTGGTTAATTTTTTAATCAAAACATTACTCGATAATAATAATAATACATACGGATAGTTAACCTCAATTGTATTGAAGCACTTAGGAAGGTTGATGAGCACAGTTTTTTCACAAATATTAATTAGTATTGGTTTAAATATTAAATTTAAATCATTTCTGATTATAATTCAAAAAGCATAAATTTCTTTGAAAAAATAATTAAAACTCCTTTATTTGTTTAAAAGGTAAATGACAAATGTCATTATGGTCATTCAAAATTGTTGGCATACGAACTTCACGCATATTCTATTTCTTTTTACTTGTAGATTGTCTTACTCCTATCTCGCTCGCGCACGCTATAATCACACTCCTAATTTTGTGTCACGGGTGCGCGCGCATTGTAAAATTTCACTCTCATAAATTTTTCATAACGCGCCTAAAGAAGTATAACTTCAAAAATCTTTACCTTTTATTTTGTATAATGGTCAAAGTTTTACGGGATCTCTATTTCAAACATAGTAAGGAGTAGTGCTAATATTGAAAGCCGGAAATTTGTAAGCAATTAATACTTTGTTAACTCGACATAGAACCACTGTTATTACTGACAATGTTCAACGCAACGTTTGGCGACGCTCTCGCGAGCCCTCTGGCATTGACAGTGTCCATGGCAGGCTCATTTAACATCAGGTGATGATGATCCTGCCCGATCTATATGTATAATATAATAATAATAAAAATATATAATAAAAAAATTTGTTAGATACATCTTATTTTCGTACAGCCTCCCTAACATCAGTGCAAAAACATGATACGGTCCAAGCAAAACACGGGAACAATCAAATACAGTGACGACACCCCACATCCTGGGTTCGAACTGGCAAACAAATTGCCTGTCAAAATCGCACTGAGAAATGTTGAGCCTTGTCGAAGACAGGAGCAATCGACCGTCCTAAGTTGTTACATATCTAAATGGCTTTTTATACGATATACCTATTATTTTTGATATACAGTGTAAAGTCTTTATAACGAATTTCAAGGGACCGATAATTTTTATTCGTTATAGGGAGAGAAGAAAATATAATGTATGGGTTTTGCGTTAACTCGTTTAAAACGTTTTTACCTTACAGAGACTGTTTCATTTCATTATAAGGAATGACGTTACAAAGGGTACTACACTGTAGTTTATTTTTGGAGTAACATTAAAATTTCAATTAATTATTGCTTGATAATTGCAAACGTATACACTATACATCTGGGTAAATGAAAACTTTTAACCAACGCAGCAAAATTATTCACACAAAACTTTGACGCTTTTCTTGTGATAATAAACAGTTTGAAAAGTCTTTATATATGTGATTGTCTGCTGTTATTTTACTATTTCTTCTACGTAGTCAACGTTTCCCCAATTAAAACATAGCTATTTTAATTGTACGTATTTATTGACAGCGAGCCGTATATCAATAAACGTCACTCCTGTTCTATTTAATGGAAAGCGTGATTGAAATTTATAACTCGTCCAAATTTTATTGCGTTTCAATGAACTGGTGATTGACCGCGAATGCTGAAATCATGTCGTGCTTCTTTAAACGTTTTAATGGTTATAACAATTGTTTATCGATTAAGCAAAGACTCTTTAAAAAGCAAAAAGTAGTTTGGCGTAATATTCAATAATTGGAAAAAAAGATTTTTCACCTTTTGTTTACTTATTTAATGTTAATTAAACTAAGCGACTTAAAAGGGAAACGGTATTATATGAAAGTGGGAGCTACATTTTACAAATCGCGTCATAAGTATTGTTACTTACTTACCTAGTCGAAGGCACGTTAAACCTATTATTATCATAAAAGAGTATCTATGATCTTACAAATACAACTTTATTATAAGCGTTGCATTATTATTTGAAGTAGTTCTGCTTCTAGGTTCATAAAAAAAATAAAGAATAATATATGTTTTCTATGGAACATAAGATACAGGTTACCGAACATAAATCGGTAGACATCCCTACTCATCGGCAAAGAAGACAGAGGGTGTAGACCGAGAGAAAAAACCAGCGTACAAAACTCTCGGTACTCTTTTCTCTTTTAAACTCGTACTCGTACTTTGTCCTTAAATTTAACCTCGGACTCTTAATACCTGCACAGAAAGCAGGACAATTTTATTTATTACAATGTCCTGCACTGCTTAAGTCCAAATAATGATTTGTCACCTTCTTAAAATATCATTAATTTCAAATTTATTCTTTGGTGTACCTACCATACATTTGGGAACAGGGCGCACCCAATCGAGCATATAAGGCAACTCAAATGTGCTACCTCATTGAACCGTGCACTGTTAAATACAGGCACTCTGTGTTTTATTATTAAATAAATTTTTCCTAGTTCCCCCCTAATTCAAAATAATTATCTGTTCTGTAATTATTAGTTTGAGATGAGCAGTTAGTTTTGATTGCGTTTAATACATTACTTGTGCTAAAATAATCAGTAACATAATGATTATAATACGTATTTTTTGAAGGTTGAATTATACCTAGATAGGAGAAATATCGTTGCTGTATATTTAAAAAAGATTTTTTTTAAAGATGCAAACACAATAACACTGTGACCTTAGATATTTGAACGTCTTACAAATCGTGACTTATTATTGCAAATCCTACCCAAAATGTGCATCCAAATTTGAATTTGCCATTCAATTTAGTCAACTGCATAAGTAGACATTATATTGTCAGTAATTTTTTATCTGCAGATACCTCTTAAGATAATACGCGTTGTCATCAGTTATGACAAATAAGACAGGTCTAAGGATAATAAGGAGAATTCACGTCTGGCTACTTTTTTAATAAAAAAAATCTGAGACTGGAATTTACGCCTGTAAACTTATTAAGACTTAGTTCCCACCTCTTAAAGAAATTGCGTTAAAGATTTAACTAATTTTGACTGTGCGCTAAAACTACAGTCGCAATATATTGTAGCAAAACAACTATAAATAAGGAGTTTAATATCAGATTTTTTTTTTTAATCATTTTTACTAAATCTGTCGTTATGTGATGGATTCCTTTCGTCTTCCATTTCCTATAAATTAAATTTGAGCATAGGAGCAACATCAACAGCCAGTAAACCTATTAAATATACAGATTTTATTTATTAAAAATACTTCCATTCTGATATAGCAGTAGAAGATACATCACAAGAAAACATATCTCTCAATCGAAAAATATTTTTCCGTTTCACCTTGACGTCTGCCATTACTATCTGACAGAGCGCTTTTTAAGACTGTTCTCGCCGTACACCATCACTTAATGGAACCAGCTACCATTCCAGACTTAAGGGCCTGCAATAGAAGAACGTACCACTACCTTAAAGGCCGACAACGCAAATCTCCTGGCATTGCAGATGTCAATGGCGTTAAGCACTTAACTGTGTGACCTGTAACTAAGTGAGCCGCCTGCTCGTTTGCCCCGCGTCCCAAAAAAAATTATGTTTTAAATCGTGGTAATGTTTTTTGGACTATATGTCATTTTGATTAGAATCAATAAGGAAAAGGAAAAACCACACATAAAATCTTTACTTTAAATGTCCCGTGTCCTACTTGGAAATCTTTTAATTAGGCGATAGGCATTTCGCAGAAAGGCTAGACAACTAGACGATATTATCGACGTCATGATTTGCTTTATATGCTGTGTGGTCCACACGCCCACCCGTCACATGAATAATATACGGACGCGAAATAATTAGGAGGTTTCGAGATGGTTTAGGAATAGAAATTAAAATCGCTGTTGTTTTTGGTACGATTGTGGCCTAAAAAACCTAATCATGGGATGAACTTAAAATTTTGCATGTAACATTTTATTCATTAATTCATACTAGAGACGCGGAACGCTTTCTCTTCTATATATAAATGTGAAATTCATAAATAATCGACGAATAATATGTTCAACTTTGACTACGCATCTTTCAATAGTAATAGCAATATAATAGAGTTGAAAATACACAAGGAACAAAGAGTGCGACTAGCTAGTGCAAGTAATACAGTACGAGTGCTCTATATGTCGATGTGACCTTCCTGGTGATAAAATATTCATAGATAAGAAAAGGTTTAATCCACATTGTGATTTATGTTCACCGTTGATATTGAATAATGTGTTCATGAAATAACCTGTGTCTACTGTCTATTTTCAAAATGCAAGGCGTTATTGCCACGATTTTTTAATTTATCTGCAGAACATTTAAAAGACTATAGAAAAATCTACGACAAGTAATTTATATATAGAGACCGTAAAAGACTTAGATGGAGTATTTATTCGCTTGTTGGTGTTTATATAATTTTATTTATAAAAGGAAACGACCAAAAGTCTTAAAGCTCAAAACATTACAATCTTGTCATGAACAATTCAGCAGCTTTCGTGCGTAGACTGTTGATCATTGTTAAAGGAAATACCTATCTAAATTTCTAAATTAACAATTAATACTGTTAAGGTAATGAAATAATCTCTGGTAAGAAAATATATTTTTGTCCCAGGACGAGCGCAGCATGATTGCTAATTACTATGTCAATACGAGTAATGTCCTACCACCGAACATTACTTCTCAACAAGGCATGTTTTTATTAATTGACATAAACCATCACAACTCATTCAACGAGCCGCTAAGCGTAAACAATTTAATAATATTAATTTATCTATACAATACCCGATGTACAGCCCTGTGGTATTATCGTTATAAATATATAGTGGTGAAAGTTTTGACAGTTAAAATTTAAATAAATTTAAAAATCAATGATCATGATCAAAGTCATCTCACGTCATAGACTGATACCTTTTTGCGAATAAGAAAATACACTTTAAACAAAAACAATAATAATGATAATTATTTAAAGAATAGATTTGTGGTGTATGGTCTTAAATAATGGCATGAGTGAGCCAAAACATAATTTTATAAATAATAATGCATGTGGTAAAACCTAGCTTTTTTATTACTAACTTTAATCCAGCCTATTCGATTCGAATGAACCGGTCACAAAGTCAGATGTGTCAAATAACCCTTACTTACAATGGCCCAGTGGGAAGAAAAGAGAGAGGCGCCAGAAACATGGGAAGATGAAATAAAATAGTTGTGTAGATAAGAGACAAATGGAAGAACTTGGGGAGGCCTTCACTCCGTCAGAGGTCGCGTACTAATATTAAATATGATATTACTAATATTAAACATAAACTTAATGCAGTGCTTATTCTAGTACTCTATTACAGGCTATTTTTATTTTATTTTTAATCCAGCCTATTTAAACTAATAAAGTTTTACGTATATTACTCATGTTTATAAGACCTAGATAAACCTTTACAAAACTTAAGAACTTTACAATACACTGTGGCACAATGTTGGGTAGTTTTTTTGCAACACTTGTGACATTAAGATCACCCTGATCTGTAATTAATACGACTTTACATTTGTAAGCGAAGCAAAGAAAATATTTTGATTCACTGTTAATGTGTTCCGATATGTGGTCTTATTAAATTGTCTTTCTTGAGACATGATATTTAATATATACGAAGTACTAGTTTAAGAGTATTTTACGTCGGTTATTTTCTCTATTCGGTAACGAAGCAGTGAAGAAAGCATATTTAGGCTAAGCCAATTTACCACAAAGCAAACAAAGTGGAGCAAACTAGCAGGAGGCTCACCTGATGTTAAGTGATACCGCCGCCCATGGACACCCTCAATGCTAGAGAGCTCGCGAGTGAGTTGCCGGCCTTTTATGAATGGGTACCCTCTTTCCTTGAAGAACCCTTAGTCAAATGGTTTCGAAAATACTTCAATGGGCAGCTGGTTCCACATAGTGGGGGTGCGAGCCAAAAACCACCTTAAAAAACGCTCAGCAGTGGAACGAGCTGCGTGGAGGAGGACCTACTTGAATTGGCGAGAACTGACACATGACAGGAAGTTAGTCGTTTCGAAGGCTAAGACACATTTTGGTTCGGAGAGCCAGCGGACAGTCTATTAATCTAGAAGATTATTTCCATAGCATTTTATTTTTTTTAGTAATTGTAAGATTGTCAGTGACAACGAATTAACTAACATACATAATTTTTAGTTTTGGGTTAATTATTTACATAAAATTGTCTTTAATGATAACGATATAAAAGCGAATTTAATTTCTAATTATAAGGTTAAACAATTTCAGAATCTTGCCTAGAATAATGTGATTATTTAAAGACATCGATCTTTTTTATTCACGCCGATACAATAATTGTAATAACCATGATAGCACATAAATTGTTCGCTCCATAATCGATGCGTAGGCGCAGTTTACTCGTATAAAAATATTATGTAACTGCGATCGTTTTAAATTAATAGTTTAATTTTCTCAATCGCTTAAGTTTATTATAGATGTATCATGATTATAAACAGTTGTTTTTTTTGCGCATCTCAAACGTATAAGGATTACTTATTAAATAGCTATCTGTAGTTGTCTATGGAAATTCATAGACAACAACAGATAGCTCTAAATTATTTTGGGTTGGTTGGTCTTTTCTAGACTAAATTGCATCATGTCAATGTCACTATGCTTGGTGTGGTCATACATAATATCTGTGTTGCCTGTTTAAGATAAACGCGGATTTATCTTCTTACAAATAAAGCGATCTCAATTTATTCAATCGTAACTCATACCTTTTCATTCCCTTTAGTTCATGTTTTATTTCGCTCAGAATCCGTTTTAACTTTTTATTATAATTGTTCTATTATTTCCACGATAATTCGTAAACCTGGACATCGAAACCTTTACAATACATCATCATTGTAATGATTTACGAGACATAAATATCCTTGATAGAGATGTAAGCATTTTAACGATTTTTCATCGAATTATCGTAACGGTGCTTAATGACCGTTTATTATCAGATGTGATATATAGAATTGCGTTTTAATGGACTGTGATTATGCATTCATACGTGAAAGTAATGCGTATTGATTGGCAACAATGAAATTAAAAACCAAGAGCCGAAGAACAATTGAACATTTGCAATACAAAATACTTAAATAACAATCATGCTTTTTAGTTTAGCTTTATTTTACAATTTTTTTTTTTTTTTTTTTTTATGTAATAGGAGGCAAACGGGCAGGAGGCTCACCTGATGTTAAGTGACACCGCCGCCCATGGACACTCACAATGCCAGAAGGCTCGCAAGTGCGTTGCCGGCCTTTCAAAAATTGGTACGCTCTTTTCTTGAAGGACCCTAAGTCGAATTGGTTCGGAAATACTTCTATGGGCAGCTGGTTCCACATAGTGGTGGTGCGCGGCAAAAACTGCCTTAGAAAACGCTCTGTTGTGGAACGACGGACGTCGAGGTGATACGGATGGTATTTTGTATTTTGCCTTGACGTCCGTTGATGAAACTCAGCTGCAGGTATTAGACCGAACAACTCCTCTGAACACTCTCCATGGTAAATGCGGTAGAAGATGCAGAGAGATCCCACATCTCTACGCAACGCCAAGGGATCGAGCCGCACGGAAAGTGACTGGTCGTCGACGATTCGAACCGCTCTTCGTTGAATACGGTCAAGTGGAAGGAGCTGGTACTGGGGAGCTCCCGCCCAGAGGTGAGAGCAGTACTCCATATGGGGCCGAATTTGCGCTTTATATAGTTGCAAGCGGTGGCCCGGAGTGAAGTACCGTCTGCTTGGTGCTGAGCACACCAAGCTTTTTGGAGGCTAATTTAGCCTTTCCTTCCAGATGACCGCGAAACTGAACGTTATTCGATATGTCAACGCCCAGTATTCCGATGCTAGCTGAGGCTTTAAGGAGAGTGTCTTCAAAGAGGGGAGTAGCAACAAAGGGACTTTTTTTAGCGGAAAACGCGCAAACTTGTGTCTTCTTGGGGTTAAATTGGACTAGATTTAGTCTACCCCAGTCCGAGACTCCACGTAGAAGAGTTTCGACTTCAGACACAAGTTTGTTCCGGTACTCATCGACAACAGCCCGAGAAATACCTGCCCGGCCAGTGTAAAAAGTATCCCCAGTGCTGTCGTCCGCATAGCAATGAATGTTGCTAAGCTGCAACATATCATTGATATGCAGAATAAACAGGGTCGGGGATAGGACACAGCCTTGTGGGACACCAGCATTCACAGGTTTCAGGTCGGAGCATGCTCCGTCGATGACGACTTTGATGCTCCGATCAGCGAGAAAGCTGGAAATCCAGTTGCATAATTTCTCAGGGAGCCCATAGGCTGGAAGCTTCGAGAGCAGTGCTCTGTGCCACACCCGATCGAAGGCTTTTGCTATGTCCAAACTTACCGCCAGCGCCTCCCCTTGGACTCAATTGCCTCTGCCCACCTATGTGTAAGGTATACAAGGAGGTCACCAGCTGAGCGACCACGACGAAAGCCGTACTGAGAATCGCTAATCAGCTGGTGGCCCTCTAGATACCTCAGGAGCTGGCTGTTAATAATGGTTTCCATTATTTTGGAGAACAAGGAGGAGTACAATTACTAAAAAACCTTTAAAACTTATAATAAAACAAACAACTCTTGTGAACACAGCCACATAGAAATCGATCTACATACAAGGAAACATAATTTAAAAAAATGTAGCGGCGTTGAGTTGGTGTATGCGCGCGGTTCGTCCAACAGTAGTGACTTCCGCCTCACTTCTTGGAACCCGCAAACCCAGTCTCTCCAGTATATCCATCATGCACCCGACCCGTAAGAATTTTAAATAGGTACACTGATATAGCAACTCTCTTCTGAGGCGTAGCTGGTATTTTTTGCCGCGCACCACCACTATGTGGAACCAGCTGCCCACTGAAGTATTTCCGAACCAATTCGACTTAGGGTCCTTCAAGAAAAGAGCGTACCAATTCTTGAAAGGCCGGCAACGCACTTGCGAGCCTTCTGGCATTGTGAGTGTCCATGGGCGGCGGTATCACTTAACATCAGGTGAGACTTCTGCCCGTTTGCCTCCTATTACATAAAAAAAGCTGATTATATGATTATTACAAAGGTCGGATCGTGGATCACTTCACATTCTATTAAGGTACAGTTCCCTGTAAACGACAACTATGCTCGGTTTAATGTGTCATCCTACTATTTGAAAATCAAGGCCCAGTTTTTCACACGCTTTTAAAGCAATAATTCCCTAAATTGTGTTGCCTCGTAACCCTTTATTTTACCCGATTTTAAACGCCACGAGACATGTAACGAAGGACGAACACTGTCATTCATACGGCATTTTGAATTTTTATGGCCAATATAGACCAATAAAATAACCATCAGTACACAATAAAAATTGTTAAATTTAAAATTCAAATTTATGTGGGTTTTTATTGATCGAGTTCTAATATTTAAGGCTTGTTGAAATTATATATATATATATTATGTTGTTCCGTGTTTTGTCATCTACCTACTTAAAAGGTGAAAATACGTGGTTTTTAAAAGTACTATTTACCTATATGATTTATGAAAATAAAGCAGGCAAATACAGGGGTCTGGGCTCTGAATATGATTTTGTCCCATTCGGTGTCGAGACCCTTGGTCCGTGGGGTCCTAGCGCTTTAAGGCTTTTTAAAGAAATTTCAAAAAGGTTAGTCGACATCACAGGAGACCGAAGATCTGGCAGCTACCTCGGACAAAGAATTAGTCTAGCAATTCAAAGGGGGAACGCTGCCAGTATCTTCGGAACCTTGCCTAAAGGGACTCCTTTTAATGATATATTTTAGTTTATGTTAAGTTTCGTTATTTATTTCAATGTATATTATTTTATTATTATTAGTTTATGTTTATAAGTTTAATTTTATTAATATTGTTACCATTACACTATATTTCAGTGTATTAAAGTTTAATTTTTATAGTAAAATTATAAAGATAAAGGTACAATCGGATGCTTATTATTGCTTGAATATAATTCTTTTTTTTAGTTGGACCATAAAATTAGGACAAACAAATTGACGTACATACTAAACATATTATGAATAGTACCGTCCCTACAACATGCCGACACGACCAGCGAATATTCTCAACAATTTAGAATCAACAAGGTTATGTATAAAGGATACGTGTATTTCTTAGTAAATAATTACAGAAAACTACTTCAAACCTGCAAACGTTGATTGCAGTGTGTTGGTAGCCAAACATTCCTAACACCTGTATACATATTCATACGATAGCAGCTGAATAATGAGGCGGTATTTTAATACTAAACGAGAGTACTATCTGGTTGCACGGGAGTGCGCCATTCTTTACACTCGGTCAGATAACCCCCACGTATCATTGAGTTCCGGGTGGCATGCGCGAGATTGCTATTAGCTTTGCGGCTTTGCTATCTCTTGTTTACGGTTGCTATGGTAACGAAGTTGGTTTGAAAATATATTCATAATTGAACTTTTACTCATCCTTTTGCTACCTATATTATATATATATATAACCTTTGAGAAAGAATGATATGATTGACTTGTTGCTTAAGGACCTGGAAGGAAAAAGTGATTTTTCGTCCTCGTACATTATTTTATAAACTTTATGTACTAAGAATTTATTATTACAAACCAAACAATATGACCCTAATTCAAACACAAGTTCTAACACTACAAAATCAAATGTGTAGGCGTATTAACAATAACTTATATAACTACATGAGTACTAGGCACTCTGTGTCTAGTGCTTTATGACCTTTAATTTCTTACACTAACATAATAATAGAGTATATTATCCATATGCTCTAGCTTATGTTTTTTTCGAGTGGCCTCTACATAAAAAGATTTAATAGTTTATTTAATTTGGCAGAAGTAGTATTAATAATGTCGCCTTTATTTCACTAATGTGCAAATCATGAAAAGGTTCCCAGTAAAGTACTATATTAAACTTACTACTCGTACCCTTCCACCCATTCCCTGTATGTATGTAATTGCAAATTTTATGTCAGATTATTGCGCTACCCTTAATGGTGACTGGTGATCCGTTAGTATTTATTTATATCAGTCACGCCTGTTACTCAAGGGGGACCACAGACCTCCTCTACGCGCCGCATTAGTTATGGATGCTTTGACCTGCCTTCAAGTATATTCTGGAATCTGAAAGAGGCGTATAAGCAAGACCCAGGCCCTCTTCATCCACACTTGCAATGTTCCGTATTTTCGGCTTGTTAATCTATTCACATTCATTCTTTCTATCCACATACCATCGCGTATCCTTATCAAAAACAACAAAAAAATAACCATTCTTCCACATGGACACAAGTATGGGAACATAAATAAAAGTATGTACACTAAAGTTTTGCTGTCCCTTGGAGAGAAAACAGATATCTGGCGTTAGTATAATTTGCATAGTATATAATACAATTGGTGACACTTGGGATAAACCATTTATTCAAATCGATGGTTCCTTTTGATTGATGAAGTATGGTAGACATGTTATTGTTTATTGGTAAAAAAGTTCAAGTGATCATTATTACTTCATACTAATTTCATACATTCCTTTTTCAAATGTACACAATACGTTTCCGTAACTACACTAAATCTATATCCAAGTGAGACGTCATGTCACACGACATGCTGCGCCCACGCACCAAGATATAGGAGTGCAGGACACCTCGCATCGTGTTAACTATCGCATGTGCGTTTGTGATTATTCAATGAACTTGTTTACAGACTAGATACGAACTTGATCTTATAGATTGATGGTGTATCTAGGATTTATATATCATTAAGATGGTAATTACAACTTCCTTGTGAAGGCCCTAGCGTGCGCCCAGTTGAAAGATTGTTAATGTTCATAAAAAATTGTCGTTACATATAATTAGAACTATTGCAGGCTTCAACGCGTTCTCCTGAAGTTTCTAGGGAGTTGTAAGTGTAGTCGATTTTACTTTTCATTAGGCCTCCTTATCGTGATTGCCATTTCCTATAAACAGCTGGATTTTATAGGTAAAATACCAAGAGTCAAGACTTAGCGGTAAGTACGACTCTCGTCTGTCAAAGGGAGCGTTCAAGTACAGTAGCTTACGTAACGAATATTTTTTTTGTCTTTTTGTAAAACGTTACGATACGGGGCGGGGATTGAATTACGCATTATTGTTAATATTATTTTCGACTTTCCAGTACTTTACACCACATAATGGTAACTTTTAGGTATAAATAGTCACTAGGTGGTCACGAAACGTTATACTATACTTGGGTACAGAAAAACGTTACGGCGCGTTACATGGGGGGGCGAGGACAATAATCTCCAAAATTTGCGTGACGTATTACATGAACGCTCACAAACCCAATATGTTTTTTGACATACGGATGTAAAACTTAGTTATTTTTATTAAAATACTATATCTAAACATAACAATAACATACTGAAATGCAAATACAAATTCGTCTGTATACAAGAGGTTTATTTATAACGCAAGTACAGTAGGAATGCGATTCGAATTTTAAAAAATTCTATGTATTCATTTCACTTGATAGCCGTTAGTAGTAATTAATTCAAATAGCATAGCGTACATATTAATCTAACCACAAATCTAACACAATCTGAGATTACATCACTGACGCTTACGTCATTATTCAATAAATCTTATAGCACTACCACCCACCGGTTTTAAGGTGATATTTAGACACTTTTATTGAACTCTCTGGTTAATGATACTTAGCTTCGAGTGCTATTTGAAGTTAAGAACACCTCGGTCTGAATGAAATGTTTTCTAAATTAAGTTTGTATTTCAAGTAATTAATTTTCGTCATCTTAATTGTGGCACTTCATACAGTAATTACTATTTACGTATAATATTACACAAACGTAGTAGGACGAAGTAATAAAATACTCTTCAGGTAAGTAAGGTTCAATAGTTACTAGCCACGTGTTCGCCTAGTGACTTCAGAGTGCGACTCTCATCCCTGAGGTCGTAGGTTCGATCCCCGGCTGTGCACCATAACTTTATGTCTATGTGCGTGCGCATTTAACATTCGCTCGAACGGTAAAGGAAAACATCGTGAGGAAACTGGCTTGTCGTAGACCCAAAAAGTCTACGGCGTGTGTCAAGAACTTGCCTATTAGGTTTATAAATGATCATGAAACAGATACAGAAATCTGAGACCCAGACCTTAAAAGGTTGTAGCGCCACTGATTTTTTGAAGTGAAACTTCTTTATCGAGGTTGGAAAAAATTTTGTGTAACATTTTTTCGTTACGCGTCACATTTTTCGGTTACGCGCCATGTTGCTTTTTGAAGTCAAACTTCTTGATCGGCGTTGGAATGAAACTTCTTTATCGACGTATGGGAGAAATTTTGTAGCAAATCGTCACGTTTTTCAATGATAGTAATAATTCTATTACAATTAATGAAATTCTATAATAATCTTCGTAGTAATAAGGTAAAATGAAATATTTGTATTCATGTCTATGATAATAAAAGCCTTTTGTTAAACTTTATCCAATTTAACGAATTTCTGTAAAGTTGCATATAGTAGATCATTTTTCGAAAAATAAGATCATAAAGAAGTTTCACTTCTTACGTGTGTACACCTAGTACACGCACAATTTATTATTTTATACGCAGGTTATATAAAGAGAAACTCTAATAGTATGTAAAACTGTACTGATGCTTTTTACCATAATATGCGGGTTTATTTTGGTAAGTATGGTACGTAAAGTTGTATAGATAAGTTAAGTCTAAAATTGATCACACATTTTTGACGTACCATCTATTTATAAATTAAGTAACAAAAACCACCGTCAGGGATGTGATATACTACGACCCTGGCATTTACAATCATTACTGTTCTAAGATCAACCATACATGTATTTCTTTTAATGTTATTCATATTTTATTAAACAGGAGATTTGCAATGGAATGGCTGCTTTCGTGCAAGCCAATTAAATCATTTTAAATAAACTAAAAAGGCTTCTTTTCTTACCTACCCTGTGTTTTATGTCTATAATTTCGTTTGATTTATTAATGACAATAATTTAGCGTCGTAGCCTTTAAAAGAAATTGCTTTGAACGATTCGCAAGGACGCGAACTGGATTTTGTAAAAATATTTCATATATCTGTTTCGCAAAACTTAATGAAATGTACATTAAAATATGTTACTCCGTCCTATCTCGGTCCTACATATTTATCAATTAATTAAAAAAAACAAATGCAAATTTTTCTTTCAGAATTCGTTTGTCCTAGGGGATGAGATGCTTATGAGTTATGACTTTTAAGAGTCTTAGAAGTACCCTTTGAAAATATGATATGAATGTGGATATTTCGGGAGGCCCTTTGGGCCCTCCAGAAAATAGTGAAATGGACACGAACAGTGCAACTGTCAATAATAAAAACAACAGTTACTATAAATTAGCTAGTGTAAGTGAACTTTCCCCGGACAAAGAAGGACAATACGCAGTTACTTGTTGGCACTGCGCAAAAATTAACCTAATTAAAAAATTCCATGAGTGGCAAGGACTCCAAAGTAAGATTAAAACATTAACTTGTAGATTTTGTAACAAGAGAAGTGCCGTGAAATGTGTTATAAAAACTTCAGTAAATATTTCAAACGGACACCTAGTGAACAGCGTAAATGAAATAAATATATATTCGTGTAATATAAATTTCTGCAAAATAAATAAAACAGACTGCCGCAAGTGCAACGGGCAGTTAAATGTTAAGTACATGCCAATTATAGGTCTTGAAAGTGAAGAGAACGTGACCTGTGAATGCGGTACAGTGAACAAAATAGTATCGAACCATAGAGAGGTACCCAGGACCCGAAGTACAAGGGCTGAGCCATCGTTGTGTGGGTCGGACCACCCTTCTCGCCGGACACCGCGTTACGCATTTGGTGGCGCGATTTCTGAGACGGCGCCCGGAAGATTAACCACTGGTGCCACGAAAACGAAAACTAAGGAAGCGAACGTTGTCACGGGATCTGGCAATGTCACCCTCGTTGCGCGCGAAGACATGACCGTATCGATACCGCCTTTCGCTGACCCCTCGACTCAGTTTGGCCACGCGACAGCGCGGGTGCGCGCCGCCAGCCCGACCACCAACTCGAAGCCCAGCATAACAACAAGCAACCGTTTTTCCTCGCTCTCCACCGAAGAGGAGAACAAAGACGAAATCGAAAGAGAAAATGACCATGCGTCATTCACCTCACCCAAACGCAAGAAGAGAAAGAGAGGTGCCGTTACTCCCAACTTGACAGCGACCCAGCGACAACCGAGAGTGATCACATCATCCACTCACATCCCCGACATAATCATAACAGATGTCAAGAAAATTAACGATCCGGAATACCTTAATAAAATTAGAAAAATAACCACAGAGCATGGAGCAAGATACGCTATGGCTGGTAACAAGAGGACCATCACAATCCGCGTTTACACTGCGGACACAAGGAAAATAATTATAGAAGAGTTAAGTAAACTTGACGGCGGGCTCCGCTTCGTGGCACGCGTCCCCAAAGCCCAGCAGACCCATCAGACAAAGGTTGTGCTCATCACGAACATCTACGATGAGACGAATGACTCATGCCTAGAGGAAATGGAGAGGTGCATTGGTGTGAGACCGATCAAAATGAGAACAATTAAGGGTAACCTACAATTATTTATCTTTGATGGTGCCCACACATACGATGAAATCGCCACGCTTATGAAGACAACAAAGCATGCGTACTTTGGAGCCTTCAGCATGAAACCTCAAGAATACAAAGACGACCCCAGGAGAGTAGTACAATGTAAGAAATGTTTCCTCTTCACGCATGCGACATCGGCGTGTCACGGTGAGAAGAAACACCCCACCTTCATAATTCAAAACGAAGAAGGCATAGACATAGAAATATGCACAGCATGCAAAAAACCAGGCCATGGGGCCAACCAAGCCAAATGCGAAAAGTTCCAGAAGGCAGTGAACCGTCAACTGGCACAACACGAAGAAAAAGAAAGGAAAAAGAGAGATGCAGCAGAATGCAGATACGCAGCACTGAAATACCGACAGGAAAACGTTTCGTATATGAACATAACCTCAAATTCACAATTTCCACCGCTCCCCAAACAAACGCCCCAATCACAATCACAGAACCAGCCAACAATGCAACTAAATGAACACATAAAAAACAAAGAAACCAGCATGAAACCGCTAGAGCAAGAGCTACAAATAACCATGAAACAAATATTACACCAGCTTCAGCTCCAACATGAAATCTTAGTAAAAATTCTCAACAAATAATCCAAGGAATCAATATCATAAGTTGCGCATATTGCACCTTAATGCGCAAGGGCTAAAAGGTAAATTCCTCGAGCTAAAATCCTTAGCTGGCCGTTACAAACCTCACATAATCGTAGTGAACGAATGTCGGGTGGATTTTACCAAAATCCACATGAATCTTATGAACTACGATAAGATTACGCACTCGATCGCGTCGCATCTAACTACAGCCATGTACGTGATGCGAGGACTACGCTGGAGTCAGACCGACGTAACCCCAGGTACTGAAGAAAGAGACCGCCTCATCGAAGGCGTCGCTATCAACCTCACTTATGATCACTTGACCGGAGATTCCCTGAAAATTAAGGGGATATACATACCGCACAGATCAGAGCACCTCGATGCTGCAACGCTTAATGATGAGCTAGAAGACATTATAACCGAAGCTCCAAATATCACCATAGGGGATCTCAACCTTAAAATGACCGCACTCAACCAGACGAGAGACGAAGGGGCGGGAATACTAGTCCGCGACCTCTGTAAATCCGACGTCTGCACCATACACCACACTTGCCTACCCTCGCGACCAAACAGTGCGGGCTATGGCATCCTCGATGCAGCCATCTTTTCACACGATGCGCAAGCTTTTGACACCATAACATGCCGACAAATAACACCGGTTGGCTCCGATCATATGCCCTGGCTACTAGACCTAAGCATAGTAGTGGACAGAGAGAAAACACTGGTAAGAAATACTCGCGCTATTGCAAACAATGAAGAAATCAGACAACAATTCCAACAAACCCTTTGGAATAAAACAACGCACCTACCAAAAGAAATCATAACCGACGCACAATGCGAATTATATATACTTAAACTAGAAAAAGCCATCACAGAAACTTTGGATGAGTATGCGCCACTACATGAAAACAACAGAAGAGGTCAACTCCCAGAAGAGATTAATGAATTAATTACCAAAAGAAACCAAGCTAAACGTAAAGCATGGCGACTGCGTTTCAACCATAACAGAATAACGGAACAAAAAAGAATCTACAATAGTTTGAAACGCCAGGTCCAACAGGCGCTCGTGGAATATAGCAGCGAAAAATGGACCCGGATAATAAATGATCCACAAAACAACAGAACCCAGATGTGGCGTATTCAACGCAACCTAAAGGCTCCAGTACAGAGACTCCCTCACATTGAGGGTTGCAACAGTGAGAAAGAAACCATCGACGCCCTGGTTGACGCGGCGATCGTCACCGAAGCTGAAATAAACAACGAAGATAAAAGCACAGAGAAGACCACACCGTTCCAGCCTCTCGATCCTACCTCCATAGAGGAAATCAAATTCGCGCTGAGACGCTTTAAGAATAAGAAGGCGCCTGGCCCAGACAAAATCAAAGCAGACGCCCTCAAACTCGGTGGCAATTCTTTCCTCACCAGGTACAAAGTGATAGCTGACTACCTGTTACTGACAGGTTATTATCCCAAGAGATGGAAAATCGGGGAGTGTATCTTCCTTCACAAAGTAGGCAAGAATCACCGTGACGCCAAATCGTACCGACCCATCACTCTTCTAAACATCATGGGTAAACTACACGAACGCCTACTCTTGTCGCGCTTGCGACAGACGGCCGACAGACTACAACCGCCGTTCCAACATGGCTTTACCAAGAACAGAGGAACAGGCACACAGATCCTTCGCACTGGAAAGTTCATTACGGACGCGCTGGAAGCGAGAGAAAGTGTAAGCATGGTCCTGACAGATCTTTCGAAGGCCTTTGACTCAATAAACCACGAAGGTCTAGCAAAGAAACTCCAAATAGCTGACGTCCCGAACAACATCATCAAAATAATAGAGAATTACCTTAACGGTCGCAAAACCTACGGACGCTTCAGAACCACTTACAGTGACAAAAAACCGGTACCATACGGGGTTCCCCAGGGCTCTATTCTGGGTCCGGTCCTTTTCAATCTGTACGTACACGACGTCTGGGACCCACGGGACCGTATCAGCGGACTCAAGCTCTCCCAATACGCCGATGATCTGTGCATCCTTAACAGGTCTCCCGACCCAAACTCCGCGACACAACGCGAGGGCTGGGCCGCCGACACTATCATCGACTACTACCGTCGCTGGGGGTTAAAATGTAACGTGGACAAAACGGAGTGTGCTATGTTCACTCACAAGAGAAAGTACCGCAGAACCATCCGAATTAAAGAGGACATAATTGAATATAAAAGAAGCATCAAATATCTGGGCGTACACTTCGACAAGACAATGAGCATGGGCAAACAGACGGATCATGTCGTGCAGAAGGCGCGACGGGCTCGTGGTGCACTGGCCCCTATCATAGGATGGCACGCCAAAACGGATATGACTGTTAAACTTGCAGTAATACAGGCCTGCCTACTTCCTATTTTGGATTATGGCGTAGTACAATTGCTCTCACGCTACAGTAAGAGCAATTTACTAAAAATTGAACGCCAATATCGAATGGCTCTCAAAACCAGCGGACAATTCCCAAGACGCCTAGAAACCTCGATACTCTGGGATATGCTAGATTGGGATCCATGGCATCTCCGTGCACAAGACCTAAACGAGGATATGCTGCGTCGACTCCGTGAGATGCACATCGAGGATCTAGAGACCCCTGGTGGAGCCTACCTCGGATACGGACAGCACAACCCCCTACTAACTAATACTAGATTAGGTGAAATAGATTATGTATCAAAAAAAGACAGGAGTCGGCTGCTCAGCAAGCGAACGACCGCTCCGCGTCCCCATAGATTATAATTAGCTGTAAGTAGGATAAGACAATATATAACAACATTATAAATTTATTCTGTACAATTTAACAAGCTCACAGCACACACTGCACGACACTTATATAGATCTCTCTGAGACAAACATATGTAGTCTGTAAGTAGCTGACACACCCACAGGCCGAATACACCATCGACCTGTGGACATAATGTAACATATTAAGAACTAGGGAAATAAACATATTTCTATTTCTATTCTATTCTTTGAAAATAAATTGATTTTTATAACTAATAATTATTTTTATTAGTTGTGGTTTTATTAATCGACTTAAAAAGACTCAAAAGAGTAGGCTTAATTCGCAGTGCACAAAGTAGCTAGTGGTCCACATCTCATAGAATAGTTACATCTTTGCACATTCATTAATTTGTAAATTTTATTCATTATTTTTTTATGCTTATAAGTAATATATTTGGCATTTTACACTGTTCTTATCTATATAAATTTATTTGTCGTCAGTTTATTTTTAATGTCTAATCTTCATTTGTTTTTTCAGGTAGTATAACTCGCGGTAAGGTAGGCTTTCACACCACAATACATATACAGTATAACTATCACTAGACAAAAGTTATATCACAAAGTAATAAACAAAGTTCAGATCTAAATCATAATCCTCCCGCATTAGGCCAGCTTAGTATCATGCCAAGCTGTCGAGCCTGTGATCCTTATAAAGTATTGTTTAATTACGATTAGACACGGATAGATGGCGCTTGATCATTACATATATCACTCACGCCCGCGCGCGATTGGCGGATGACAGCGTGCGAGTCATGCGTCTGCGTATATTAGAAGCGTATTTAATTTTGTTTATTTGTTAAACAGTTTTAAAATTACTTGATCTATTTTTTTATTATTATTTATACGGAACTGAACAGACGTTTGGACACAATCCCCCGTGATGTTTACTGAGATGTGGCCTATTGGAGGGCAACTTATCTAACATTTGGCGACACCAGTCCATGCGAAGGTGTTTATGGTCGTCGGTTAAAGTATGGGGAATCCATCTGGTTCAAAGCTTCCTGACGCTTAAATGTTCGTGTAATATTTTTTGAACTTGACTCATAGCAATGCTTAGGCTTGCCCGTATCTGCTGATAGGTCACTCTCTTATCTTCCTCTATCATGCGTCGCACAGCACTGTTGTTATCTTCAGTAGTCTCTGTTAAAGGACTACTGAAGACTACATCATAGCTTTGTTGTTGAACAACGAAAGTCATAATAAATCATTGACCGAAAATTTTCTCGCGTTAGGTTCATTTTCACGTGTAACAAGAGTTTTAGATTTGCCACCAATTCACAAAAACAAATGACAAATGAATGCAATATACTACATTAGATTACCAAAGAGTTCTAAAATTGAAATTAAAAAAAAATTCATAAGCAATGTTTCAAACTGGCCAATTCTAAACATTTAGTGTTACCCACGTAGAAGTCAATTATATTGAATTTTAGGTCAGTAGGTACAGTACAAAGCCTGGAGTTTGACAGTTTTGAAATTTATGAGACATTTCTAAGATGCACTTTAATTGTGAAACACGGCAATGAACAATTAAATAATTATTTAAACCTGTATTCCATAGACCAGCTATATCTCATAAAATTGTGACGTTAAGTTGATAGTTAAAGTTATTAAATACAACGATAGACGTCGCGGCAGTAAATTAAAACGGAATAGTTACTGGTGTAGAACCTAATCCCTTGTCTGAAGTGAGGAGGAAGTGAAAGTTGGGCATTGATAGCAGGTGCCTTCGACGTGTGAACGCCTAGCTTAGGAGATGGCGAATCTATGCAGTATAATTTTCTTTGCACAATTTATACTTATACTAGTATAATTAATCTAAAGAAATACTAACTGCCGTATTCAGAGTCGTTAGGAGTAACAGCTACTTAAAACTGTTGAAAAAGTTCACAGTCCGATCGGAAACTAGAAAATGTCTTTACTGATATCTACATTATCGGGCTACGTGGTTCATTTGGTTCTACACTAAATATTGTGTTTTTCTAATAGAATAGCATTTTTTTTTATTAAGGAAATTAGCTAAATGAATTGAATTGAGTTTTATTTAGAGAAATACTAATGGCCACATTAAGAGGTAACAGATACTTAGGCAATTTATAAAAGTTCACCATAGATCAGATCGGAAACTAGAAAATACTTTAAACGATATCAAAGTAATCGGTCTACATAATTAATTCTGTATAAATGGTAGTGTTAACACAACAAAATATTTGTCTCTATATTAAACATTTTCTATATATGTACGTATATAATGTTCATTAAGAGGTACCGGCTACTTAAAATTTAGAAAACTTTTACAAGATAGATCCGATCGGAAACTAAAAAATGTCGATATCGATATATTATAAAGTTTAGCTCTTAAACCATTATCAGTAGGATCGGTTATTAAGCTATTTTACAGCGATATCATCCGCGCTATCGCCTCATCTCAATGTTATCAGATCTCTCGTGCCTTATTGGACAATACTTCATATTGGTCAAACTCCTGTGTGGTATTAATAACTTTATTTTATGGAGTTAGGTGAATTGATATTTGGGTAATTTTATGAGAGAATTGATGATTTATTAATGATCAGATTTTACATGAAAATAGCGTAAATGCAAATTTAAAAAATTAAAAATTACGATATCAAAGAAGTGATCTCTTCCAATTAATATAGGTTCAGAAAATATTAACAATTATAAGTAGGTACTTACATAGAATATAAGGTAAATTTTAATGATAGCATATTTATTGGCCTTTTAAATTAAAACGTTTAAGTATTTATTTTAAATTAGCGGACCCGTAAGATGTGGTCCTGTACACACGTCTTAAATATCTAATTGTAAATGTAAACTATTCTCCAATCCACACACAAAAATTTCATCATAATCAGCCTAAACGTTTAAGAGGAGTTTAATTACAAACACACAAAAAGATTCATATACATATATATAAAGATTACTCTTAATTAAACGTCTTATTTTTTATTATAAATCTAATTTAGTCAATGCATTTTTAATTAAGTATTTTTTTAATTGTACAAGTATCACTGGTATAGTATATAATATGTACATAGTGCATTGCGCAGTTTTTTAAAACATCAAGAAAATATATCTTAACCAGATAATCAGCAAAATATGTAAAGTCATATGTCAACCGGGGCCACTCCCGCGCATGTCAGCACGGTTGTCTGTGTTTTGACATTAACACTTGCAAAGTGTCAGGGGAATTTTGCGGCGAGATTTAATTCGCATTTCCGCCTTCTTCGTTGTTTATTTGTGTAACGTTGTTTTGATTGTTAACGGCTTGTCAAATTTGTGTATTTATTGTTTTTAGGTAATTTACTTAATTAACCTTATTAAGTAAATAAAGCTGTGTATATGAGTAATTGACGATTTACGATTGGGTATATAAAAATATTCAGGGTTTCGCTCATTCAAGGTTCGACTGCAGAGATTCGGTTGGTGCCGGGGTCCGTGGAAAGACTTCTTCTTTCCTTTCTTTCGTGAAACGTGTCCTGTGCCAGATGCAGCAACTCTTCTGCAGTCGCAATATCCGTCCACTCCCTAATTTTACGAAGCTATGATTTTTTCCTTCTTTTTAACGCGGTTTACCCTGAATTTTACGCACTATATAATTGGAGGAGGTGGTAGCGGTCATAGCGCAACACGTGGCCTAGGTACACTTTCCTTTGTTCGATGTTCTGCATTAGTTTTTGCGACATTCAAACTCGATTAAGAACTGTCTTGTTAAAGACCTTCTCGATCCAGAGCATACGCAGTATGCGTATGCTCTGGATCCTGGCCACGATGACACCTCAAATTCACCACATCTCAAATACTTCTTAGTGCTGGCGGGTATGTCAAAAGGTATATTGTTAATTAACAATACAGCGTGACCATGTCCAATGCTTTGCCTGGATCCGCCCTTGAAAGTAGAACCATAGATCTATCAAGTATTAAACCAAAAAAGTAAATATAATGTTTAGCGAGTAATCGTTTTGGAGTGAGTAATGTTTGTAATCCTTTTAAAGTTTTAGCGCCTAGATAACAGGGGCTTTGAAACAATAAGCTTTTGTTACAATAAACAGTACTTACAGATTTCTAGTATATTTCCACTTAGTAATACTTCGGCGCTAGATCTAATAAAGTTCATGGTCCTTATATACTTCTTAAGTATATAAGAACCACCTTCTTCTAATCAGGCGATGGCACAGGAATGTGAATGAGTTCCTTAAATATCCCAACGGGGCACTGAACGGGCACTGTTTTTTTAAATATTTTTTTCTTTGTCATTTGTCTGTTAGAAATTGCTCATAGCAGTAAAACCGCCCTTTTTTTTTAATTTTTTAAAATATATTTATAGGCGAGTAGGCTATATTATGCCTTCGAACGATTCAATGATTGTTTCGGAACTTGAACCTAGGCTCTTTAGGTACCCATACATAGTCTCGGAGGCGAATTTAAAAATACCTAATCTCGTAATTTTTTTTTAAATTCTTACAGGGGGCAAACTGGCAGGAGGCTCATCTGATGTAAGGTGATACCGCCGCCCATGGACGATTGCGTTGCCGTCCTTTTATTAAATAAATATTGTATACATTTTCATTAAATATCACAAAATTACAGATTTCACTTAGCGGCACACATGTTCGTTAATTACTCGGTTACCCGTTGGGGTGAGACATTGGGTTCTAATCCCGTGCGATGTATCGATTATTGGCTAAGCTTGTTTGGGACATACTGAGAGGTACAGAATTTATGGCCCTTTAGGGTTGTCACATACTTTTACAATTTATTTTACATTTTAAGCACGCAATTTTTGTCTTTCTTTAGACATACCTAGTCTTGCCATAAATATTGAAACAAAGAGATTTTTTTCTATTGCAAATAACATTTATTACTTTTACAGTGTGTTAGTTTAATACATAAATGTAAAACAATTTAAAATATAAAAACGTTATTCGAAGTGGTCTCTATTGGCTGCAATACAGTCCTTAAAACGTTGAGGCCAGTTATCAATAGAAGCACGCGCTCTTTCCATGGGAAAATTCTTCGAACGGATTGTTTTAGGGAGTCCAAATTATCATGGCGTTTAGAGCAAGCCGTACTCTCTAAAACTGACCATAAATCATAATCCAGCGGATTAAGATCGGGTCCAGACGACGGCCAGTCTTCAGCTCTGATGAAGTCCGTAACGTTCGTTTCCAACCAAGACTGCGTAGACCGAGCTTTATGACCCGGCGCTGAGTCTTGCTGGAAGGACCATTCTTGGTTATTAAACATGGTGTGGTTAAGGGGCTTCAACCTTCTCAAGAATGGTATCTTGATACACTTGTGCCGATGTTTTGATACCTTTTTCACAAAAGTATGTCTCAGTCACTCCTTCATAGCTTATACCCCACCAAACCATCACTGAAGTCGGATAGTGCCCACGTTGCACTCTGTCGACTAATTGGGAAGCTTCCTTAGAGCTTCGAGCATAAATACGTTCATTTTGTTTGTTAAAATTTGACCTCCCTTTGCGTACCGCTTCAGTAGTTGTTTCGATTTTAGCACCCTATTTTTTTTTAATTATAAGTTAAGAAATGACCAGTACGTCTCTTATAGGCTACAAGTCCTAAGTTATCTTTTAAAATACACGACATGTTTTTAAGTGCTATCTTCATCTCCCGAGATAAAATCGTATGCTTTTCGGACAGGATTTCTTGGAATTCGCTCCCTTACTGCTTAAAAGCGCTAAATAAGCGTATTGGGTTAAAATTAAATATATCGTAACCGACAACCCTAATTGAACAAGATTCCCCGCTAAGAATCCCAGCGGATTACTTCTAAACCCCAACTAATAGCTTTCCGAAAGCGTCAAAATGTCAGTTTTGCCAGTTACCGTAGAAGTATTTACACTTTGCCCTCGCTAAGTATAGATCACTACTGAATTGTTTTTCAAGGAGCATTAAGCACAAATTTATACAATGGGAAATAAAAGATTATTTTTAGAATAAATTCAAAATTGTGCTGTATTTGGGGTAAAAGTATTTTTTTAATAAAACAAGCATTTTAACAAACGGACATGTGGCTCATCTGATGGTAAGTGATACAACCGCCCATGGGCACTCAATGCCAGAGGGCTAGCGACTGCGTTGCCGGTTTAAGAATAAGTACGTTTTTTTCTTGATGGAGACTATGGGTACCTGGTTCCCCTTAGTGGTGGTGCGCGCTCAAGAAACGCTCAGTTGTGGGATTACCATCACCCTTTATAATAAATGAGTCATAATAACATTATTTTGGCAGAGATGAAAAGAAACAAGTGTTAATAAGTAACTGTTTTAATTAACTGGATAAGACTACAAAAAAAATTATCATTTGTCATTGAACGTCAAGAAAAATGCTTTTTTGTATAGGCATACATAATATAGTGTAATACTCTAATAAAGTTGTGTGTTTAAACTTTTGTTAGTCAAGAAAGTTCTTAAGTAAGGTTGGCAGATAAGAACACACAAAACAAAGTTAAAAAATATATTGTTCTAATGCAAACATATTATGCTTATACCATTTGTGCCTCCTTTCAGAAAAACTTTGGACAAAATTCAACGATATCCAGAGAATTCTGATAAATTAGGTCTGGATATCCATAGTTGCTCCTGCTAAAAACGTGCTCACACTTTGAAATAAATTTTTCTTTGGTTTTTATTTTTGAAGGTTTTTTTTTCTTTTCGTATTTGTTATGTTTGCCTATTAGCACTTGTCACATTAAACTAACGACGACTTATTATCATAATTATTAGGTATTCAAAAGCCGCTGTTACCACAATATGCAAAATATAGTATCTAGAAATCACTTTGAATAAACTTTTAGCTTATATAAAGCTTGACCAAAAAGGAATAGGTTGGATCGGCGCTAAATCGTCGATATCTCACCATCACACCCCATAATCAACCAATTGTCGGTGTCGCTTCTAGTATTACAGGGAAAGTAACCGTTACACACGTAACGAGTTGTTAGGCTTATTATACACCGAGTAACTTAAAATATATAGTAATATTATAAAGCCAAAGTTTGGTTGACCCTCTTGCGTTTGAATTTAAAAAAAATGTTTTTGCTGTGATATACATTGTTTATCATAGAAAATATGACAGATTACGTTGTAGTTATTCTATTTATTATCTATAATTCTTCTCTTCTTCTTCAGGTGCCACTTTATTACTTAAGTATCAGTAGTATTGGTTGTATCTGAATTGCCTGGTATCTTGCGCTAGTCTAAACAGTTCCTCAGCGGTACTATTATACAGTAACTTAACAGTCTTATTTTGGGACAGTGTACTTTTCGATAAGCATGTCTGTGAACTCAGAGTTCACGCGTTTGGTCCCCGTACACAACCGATGAATTATTGTTTGTGTTCTATTAAACAGTTGCTCCGTACGGTAAAGAGTCGTGAGGCTGCTGGAATTATTTGGTCCTAAAAATGAAACAAGACTTATATAGCGCCACTGGAATTGCAATCTACCCAATCAATTAAGGGTCTTTCAAGAAAAGAGCATACCTATTCTTAAAAGGCCGGTAACGCACTTACGGGCATTCCGGCAGTGTGTGTACTGGGCCGGCGGTATCACTAAATATCACGTGATTCCTGTCCCCTCTGCCCCCTGTTCTATAAAAACAAGTCTTTATTTCTGGCTTGAACCCTTGTCTCTTGTATAACGAACTTAAGCGAATCACACAGATCGAACCGAAATCGGAGACGTAACTAACACTTGAAGTGGTCAAAAACTAACACCATTCAATTGTCCATCTCCGACAAATGGCTCGGGAAATCGTGGGAATTCACCACATTGTCCTTTGCAGGTGTCTAACAAGTAACAAGCCTGGGACCACGCCTTTACATATCTTTATAATTTAACAAGCTCCTTATCATTAGGAAATTTCGTGTTCTGATGACAGCTTGAGCAATTTTCAGTGGAGAAATCGAGTTATTTGTAAACCTGCCGGCATTGTACGATAAATCGAAGCCTTTTGAGATTTCCATAAATCAGGAGTTTACATAATTAAGCGAGGATGTAATAAAGTTCAATTTGTAATGGCTGTTTATCTGATTGAATGCCAATACTTATAAAGGTTTCTATTAGAAATTCGTAATATTGAACCACGTTTACAATTAATAAATTATTAGTGATTAGGTAGAAAATTGAATTTATATATGGTAGGTACTAGTGGACCCCACAGACGTTGTCCTGCATGATATTTAAAGCGATTAGGATATTAAGCAAAGTATGAAAGTACCGACTGCAGTGCCATCTGCCGGGCTGATTTGTGAATCTAAACCATTCCCAGATCCCCTTGAACACACACCAAAAATTTCATCAAAATCGGTCCAGTCGTTTGAGAGGAGTTCAGTCACATACACACGCACAGAAGAAATATATATATTAGGGTGGTCCTTATTCCTAAGAAAAAAATTTTTTTCTTTAATGTCGCGGGGCACCACGTAATTTGGATATATACCATAAAAAAGGGTTTCAGTATTTTTTTGAAATTTTTAAATGATATTTAGAGGTCGCTACCAAGGTTTGAATTTTAAATAAAAATTGAAAATCTGTATTTGTTAGAATTCTTTATTTTTATACCCAGGTCTTAAAAATGTTACGAAATTATTGTTATTGTTATTAATTAAGATATTATATAGATATCTGATTTGTTTATTTTAAAGATATAAGGGTTGAATTGTTAGTATTAGGGTACTTTATCCTATACTCTTTTACCATTAAAAGCAAATATTGCTTTTGTTCTTCATTTGTGGTAATTATTTTTTTATATTCTTCCATTCCTCTCAGCTATGTCGTTCACTACTCGCAATGAATGAACGATATTTTTGGCAGCTATATAATCAGCGTTTTCGTTCCAGGTTTCGACGTCTTTTAAAAAAAACACCATGAGAAATCTAGGGTCTGGAAGAATCTTAAGGAATGACTACTCACGAAGTTTTCTATTTTTTTGTCGATATGTGCGATGCCAAGGTTTATTCGTTTTAAGCAATCTTCTGTGCCTTAAATTTTGAGTACTTCTACTATATTTTTCTTTTCTTGAACTAAAACGTCGTCATCGAAAAACGCAAGCGAAACTATGTCTTCTGACAAATTACAAATTATTTAAAATCTTTATCAGCGCATCAGTAGCTATATTTTTGTTGAAGACCTTAAGTCTATTAATAATTGTAAGTCGTTTCTTGGTGCTGACTGACTCTACAACTACTGAAAATACATATTTTTCTCACAGCTTTTTCGTCCTTCTTCGTTAGCTTAAACTGATGCTTAAATAAATACATTTTTAAACTGTACAAGGCTCTTGCCATCCACCTAGCTCGATGAAGACCAGCAGGTCTCTGAAATGAAACGCTTTTGTCAGGAACACCTCCTAAGGAAATGATAGTAAGATTCAACAGTTCTCTTTAGTCATCTCGAGGTTCATGTACTTGAAGTTGCTTTTATGCAAACGAAATCCTGTCTGCGGCCACTTCTGCAAGAATATTTGCCTCAGCGTCATCAGCTGTTATTGATTTGAAGTCGCTTTGGTCAATAGTGTTACAATTGTTCTTAAATCTTTTGAATTATTGTATATCAGGAGCACTAGATGGGGCAAGTGATCCACTACAGCTGACAACATAATTTCCATTATGTGGTGACAACAAGCAAACCAAAGCTTATTTTTATTCATATTGCGCTCCAGAAGGACGAATACTCCACGCCTTAAGCCGGTATTTACAGCAGTAGAGTCAAAACATTGTCTAACATTTTACTTTATAGCTCAAATTCCATGACTTTATAGCTTCATAGACAGCTGGACGGACAAGCTTCGCTTGTTCCACGTTCCAATTTTGGAACAGCGAGTAGTTGATAAACTCCATATCCTGATGTCAAAATTGGCAGCCGATCTTTAGTTTTGTGTCCAGTAATATCTTCTAGAAGTTTACCCTACCAATGGATTGTTAATGACGAATTAGGTTTAAACTCGCTTTTGAGCGAATCTGCACAGCTTTGCGATTTTGGACCCATTACCGACGCATAGTAGATCTATTGACATTAAATTCTGATGGACCACAGCCTGCACATTTCAAAGTAGATGTCACGACCATAGTTGCTTGTCTGTCACTCAATTTAGAGACATCAAGACTGGTATCTAATTGACTGTTAATAATATAAAAAATATTTTATTTGTAAAAATTTTGACAGCTGGTAGCGACCTCTAAATCTTAACAAAAACAAAAACAAAAAAACACGTATTTCATATTTAGAGGTATATAATCAAATGAGAAAGTGCCCCGAGGATAATTCAAAAGTCGAAAAATAAGGACCACCCTAATATATATATGGTATAATGCTTCTACTACCTCTGCTATTCCGCTGGCGTAGCGACCGCGAGCCTTGGTTTTCGAAACTAGTGACCGCCACCTTTTCTGATCGTGCCAATCGGGAACTTGGTGCTCGCGTAGGACCTTCTCCACGTCTTTTCCGTGATATCTGGGCCTGCCGTCTTTCAAGATGACTAGTCTAACGGAGTCTTTGCGGTTAATCTTCATCAGTTATGTAATTGCTTTTAGATAATACTCAATCAATAATAAAGGACGTATGCTTAAAGGCGGGAGAGTTTAGTCTGATGTCATATCTCTATGTTCTAGTATATGCTGATAATTTTAGAGTTTGCTAATCAAAACTTGACATAAACATGTATACTTTTATTCGCTTTCGTGTTTATCAATAGGAACATCAAAGTCTCAAAAAACACTATCGCCTAATTACTTTAAATACACTTAATCGCTTGATTTCCGTTAAACGTGATTTTGTTGACAGTCAATTTGGTATCATATCCGCAAACCTATCCGGATATTTCGACCTTGTCAAACTCGCTCAGCAAGTGTTAATGAAGAATTGCTAATGATACTAGAGCTAATTATAGGTCGTACAGGAAGTAACTGTTCAGTGTAAACTTAAATTGTTAGCTGAACAGCCAATTTTACTGACGAAACAGAAATTGTATAAATAATGTTTAAGTAGAAGCTACATGCCATGAACTTTTCTTAAGACCTTATTGCATGACAAGAAAATACACTGCAAAAAATAAATTAAATTCATGATGATGAAACCATTGGCGCTACAAGCTTTTTAGGTCTGTGCCTCAGATTTCTGTATCTGTTTCATGATCATTTGTCAATCTAATAGGCAAGTAGGTGTCCATCAGCCACCTGTACCTACGGCAAGCCGGTTTCCTCACGATGTTTCACTGTTCGATTTTTTATTATGAAAGCTATTCAGGGATCAAGTAGTTATAATAAAATTTTCGTAAAAGCTTTTTGTTGAAACTAAGATTACTAAATTATAAGATGCGTTAATTGTATATTTATGAATTCAATTATGTAAATGATGGCTTTATAAATCATCTTCATTTACGTATTTTATTATCTCGGAGCGTTTAAGATAATGAATCAATTGATTCATCATTTGATAAGATACGTATCGTTATCAGCTGTTTAATATACAGCGTCAATCTCGTGTCCCCAACCCTAATACACTACGGGTTTATAATAGGGCTGGCGCAGAATAATAATTAAATAAAAAAAATATATATGAAAAGTAGTATAAGAATAATTATTTTTATTAATTCATGCCTTTTTCCCGAAGGGGTAGTCTCTAACACGGATCTCCACTTTATGCGGTCCTGACATTCACCATGCATGCTCGTCGGTTATGGGAACTACAATAAATACCGACTACAAATTATGTTGTATTTAACTTATCAAGAATTACACAAAATTTCTAAGGGTAGATTTACTTATCAACCGATTACAAACATCAAGCAAGTATTGAATCTTTTAACCTCTTGGGTGTAGTGTAACTCTACTGTTTATATTTCGTATCTGTGTGTGTGTATAAATGTGGTGGAACTGTCACTCTAATTACTTAGGCACACTAAAAATCTGCTAAATTTAAGTTCTTTGTGTTGCTTTCAATATAGCTCAACGTGACATAACGGGCATAATTTCTTTTAAAATATGATTTTTTTTTTCAACAACACATGATTCGATGTTTGAGTGCTCGTTTCAGTCCAATATCGTTCCTTCCTGTTTTAATTTTGACAACCCTTATGATTAGTCATTACAGACCTTGATGTTAGGTAATGACAAGTGTTATCGCGTGATGATTAGCTGGATTAAAACATCGCTACTGTACCGTATTTCGAATTTATTTAATGAATAATACTTTATTTAACCCCTTTAATGACAAATCAATATATAAGATATGTACATAGGTAATTTTTTCAATATGTGTTACATTTTTATCTCTTCATTATATACGAGTGACGCAGACCCACTATTATTGTTTCGCTGGGGTCGAACTACAAAACCCCGAGTTACGCCTTGCGTTCCTAATATAAAGGTGTATTTATAGACTGAAGAAGATCCTTAATTATAGGTAGCTTTTTCAGATAAGCACGATAAAAATAGTTGTACTTTCAAGTACCGTTTGTCTATGGAATGCTTATCAATTACAAACATTTCACCTCTAGAGCCAGCTAGAAGCCTTTATCTGAGACAGGTGGAACAGGCCAGATAAGTTGGCGTCGCTCCAACGCCCCGATCGATTAGTTTCGACCCAATTCACTATTGTCTTCATTCACTAGTAATTAATTCGCGTATAAAATTATACGGTTTATGGTTGTAATTTTTTAGAGAACATTTTAGCACACAGCTCTCTTACTAAGTGTATAACGGTGATATTCGCCATGAGTGTAATGGATACTGTTCACGATCTGCTCTGGGATAGTGGAGATAAGTACCAGTCGGACCTCGTCCTCTGTATATTAAACTTTCAGAATACTAATCGTTACTCAGCTGCGTTTTTAAGGGTACGGTATGTCTAATAAAATATGAACCGTATACAAACCAAATTACATTGATTTCAATGTATGCCCTTCGTAACGTTATTGCTACAGTTAGACACTTTACAGCTGAAATAAGTAGCTACATTTTGTATGTAACAGTTGTTACGAATTTTAGTACATTTGCGACATTTGAAGTGATCTAAATCCGATTTTTGCACTCGTTTCGTGACATGATATATACTTTCTTCAATTTTAAATTATTGCTATGAGTACATGTAATATTGGCAAAAGTGAGATTGTTGTCTAAAGTACTCTTTCGTCGCTTTTTATCGAATTGTGTTTACGCTGTGATGAAAAGAGACTGATTTATTTTTTATGAATAACGACTTAAATCGAAAGTTAATCGTAAGTTTTTGTATAGGTAAAAAAACATAAAACAAAAATTAATAATGCCTACATTCGAGTACCATAATAATTACATACTACATCAGTTTATGTTATTATTGTATTTAATATTAGTACACGAGCTCCGAAGGAGAAAAAAGCCTCCTCCAAATTCTTCTTTTGTCTCTTAAATTCACAATTTTTTCAATCTCTACCCGGTATTATTTGTTATTTTACCTTCGCAAGTTTTAACATTATGGACATTTAAATAATCAGTTTTATGATATTGTCATGTCTACCTTCATAACTCGCATAAAACGTCAACTAAATTACATGAGAAAGCTGATAGTCGAGTCACGTTGCAATTATATTTGAAGGTAAAAGTTCGGCGTCCGCTGAAAGGAAACCTAGAATCACTAACAATTTCTAAAGCGCTAACTAGCTGTGAAGATAAGTGCTAATGGCGTTAGTTGAAACTGAACGTGATACAGCTGTGATAGATAGATATGTTTATCGGTTAATAGGATAGTTTGTACATGTTATCTAGATACATTAGGGGCATAAGATGATGTTGCTCTAAACTTAAGCGCTGAGACAGAATTATAAAACTAAGTAATACTTCAGTAGTTTACAACAGAACTTGTTAGTACTGGTTTTACTTATAATAGAAAAATAAATAAGTTTTTGAAGTTATTGTCTTATAAACTTATAGCAAAATAATATCTTTGAAGTATAATATGTTAACCTACTTATTATTGTTACTTTTATGTCAATAAATTAATAATAAGATATTCGCCAGAGCGAAGTCTGTCTTTCTTACTACCAAAATATGTCACCGAGACGCTTAGTCAAAGTATATATATTTCAAAGGTAATTTAGAATAATAAAGTATACACAATAACAAGTACATAATTGATGTAAATTGCAGAAACAATTAGACCAAATAAAGAAAATTAATATCCGTTCACGTCTCGAAGCAATAAGCTGTGATTAACGATTGCACTGGCACTGCTTAACCACCCCGTGATCCGATACTAACATTAGCAAGGTCTTGCACGTTTGTACCACAGTTTACTGGGCAATAGTGATAAAGAATCCTACAAACATGGCGATGGCATTCATAAGCCTCTAACTGATTGATGATGGAAGATTCAAACTAAAGAAGAAGAAAAAGAGACACATTAGTCTCTTCAGTCAAAGTCAAAATCATTTATTCATATAGGTAAAGCAATGTACACTTATGAACGTCAAAAAAAAATATGTATGAAATGATTCCAATTTTACATTAACTGCCAGTTCTCAAATCAAGGGCGTAGAACGGAAGAGAAGAACTGGCAATAAACTCTCCGCTACTCTTTTTAATCGCCACGCACAGCGTAATCACAATTTGAAAGTACCAGGAGAAATGACACCTTTTATGTTGGGTATCTGTATTTACTGAAATAAAAAACATCTTAAAAATTATATTTTATATAAATATTTTTATACCATATATTTTATTCTTATTTCAAAAGTCGAACGACTTGTAAGGCATTTACAGTGGCAATCGTTCTGTTTGACTCTTTCTGAGCATAATCATTTCGGCATCATATGAGAGATTTCCGTCTTTGAGTCGTAATTCTTGTCTGAATCAGGTCTCTATGAATTCTTTACCATTTACCATTTTCCACGGTAAACTAGTATCGATGTACTATGTTTAAACGTCAGCACACGACTTTAATGGCCGGCCATTTTGGTAGGGAGCCCAAGAGGGGATTTCGGGATTTACTAAAGCGCGGCAGATTACTATATAGGGGGATACCTTGTACCCGGTTAAGTACCTCCACAAAATATGAGGCCCATATATAAGGCCGCGCGTGAAGGAGACAGGATCAGATTAGTAAAAAAAATTGACCATCAGAAATTCCCGAGCGCGTCAGATTAAGGTAGGGTGAGTTAATTACATCCTAAAAAGTGTATATTCCACTAATCTGACAATTTGAGAGTGACGGAAAAAAGGGGAGGGCAACAAAGTTGTAAAAAAAACGTCATCTCGACATTCTCGAGCGTAGCTAATTTTTCTTTTATTTTGAAGGAAATAATTCCAGAATAATGAAAATATATAATCTGACGATTTCCGCAAGCCGAAATAACAAAAATTCGTCGATAAAGTTAAATGCGTGCAGCTGCGTGATGCCTACATTTCCTTAAACCGATCGGAATCTACTAAACGGCGTTCAAAATATTTCCCTCAAAATTACATTTCCTGTGAATTTGAACCGATTCGGACCGATAGATTTTGAGAAATTTTGAAAAATCTTAAAAAATAAGAAATATTTTTTTTTTAAGTGGTTTCTTTATCGATCAACTTCAAAAACTAATCCGCCTTTGAGCTTGAAAAACCACGTCGATCGCCACCAAGCTGGTCAAAAGCGGTTGATTCGTTCGAGAGATATCGTACATGAAAGAAACCCGAAAAGTGTTTTTTCGGGATTACTCGAAATTTGTGGTTCGATCAATTAAAATTGCAAAATTACTTATGAGAATGATAAAACTGCGTCGAATGCCGCCAACCGCGTGAAAATTGCTTGATCCATTCAAAAGTTATTGCGGTTTGAAAATTCCAAAAATAGTGTTCTATGAAACTTCTATCAGACTTTCGAGCTGGGAGAGCTCAAATGCATAGAAATGTTATTTCTTTGAACTCAGCGAGCTCAAAATATCAATTTTAAGCGCCCAGGAATGGAATTAGCGGGAAGTTGCAGGGATGGCCTTTTAGGTGAACCGTTTTTCTATTTTTTTTTTGTCAGATCAGGCGAATCCCTCTAGATAATCGTCAGATTATGAGACAGTACGTTTAGAACATAAAGATGAACCACATATATCTTAATCTGACGCGCTTGAGTATTTCAAAATTGCGATTTTTTTTGCAAATTAAGAAAATGGCTGTGGGTTTGCGTCCCATCGAAATCGTCAGATTAGTGAATGAGAGATTTTTTTTGGTGCACTTAACACTCCCTTAGAAAATCTGACGCGCTCGATAAATTTTTTTTTTTTTTAATTTTCAACCCTTAAATACAACCACCCGCATCATGCAAACGATCAGATTAACATACGTACATTATTAAAAATACGTAGGGCATAGATGCTATCAATATCTGACGCGCTCGAGGATGTCCATGCAACAGTTTTTTTTTACATATTTAACTATCTATAGCCGCTTCCCCCACCGATGAAAAGGAATTTATCATATAACATTTTTTTCTTCTTTTTATCTAAGCTTTGTATCCCAATAGGTCTCTACGACGCTCGAGTAAATCCCCATTTAGCATCGTGGGCTCCCCCTACCATTTGTTACCATAACGGCATTAGGCCCAGAACACGGTTATCCAGTGTAGTTATAATTTATTTATGGCGACGTGTTTTATGACCTTAATTTGCGGCGATTCGCCTAACGAGATCTTGTCAAGTGTCGATTATAGCTATCTTGACGCGTATTAAATGATTGACTGTAATTTTCTGTTTACTGTGTCGAATGGATCGGCGGTAATGCGAGGTGATTTTTCATATGTTCTTGATGGTTTAATGTTTAATAATGATGTATGTAGTGTGGACTCGGAATCCAAGTTCGCACTTGCGACAAGGGCAAGGGATGTAATGATGTTTATGCTGCTTACAAATATTTCTAACTATTGGTTGCTCTTGAATTGTGGGCCCCGCTATACTAAGGGTACGTATGAAGTATTTATAAAAATAAACGTCTAATATCTTGTTAACGTATCACGAAATGTCTTAGTGATAAGTGGAATAAAAGTAGGGAATTCGAAATTCAAATTTTGGTCGTCGCTAATATTGCCAAGTTAAACAATCGATAAACGTTATATTGATACGTCTAATTATAAGTGTAGGACGCGATATAATTGAGACACGCTGGCATTTTCCCAGTGACCACCTAATAACTCTTTGATGTGCTTTAAGCCCCGACAGACGATCGTTTGGCATCCGTTTGGTGAAACCACAGCGTGTATATTGTTGTTTTGTTGGTTTATATTGACAACTATTGTTCAGGTTAAACAGGATCGATTTCGCTGGGTCAAAAGAAGTGTTCATTCCGTACATGGAAGGAAAAATTCGTTAAAGTGTCACTGTGTCTTAGAAATTATCGTGTTTAGTGTACCCGAAAATCGGCAAACAAAATACACATTTAAAAATTTTTAATGTGTGTTCTGACCGGGAATTAAAACCTATATCCCAGCCGTTAAAACTAGACTAGACGAGTACTAAACCGACTATATTTAGCTAGACGCCCTCGTCTTTTACTTACTAGATAATATGCACAAAAACCTAGTGTCACATTGAACTACTGTATTGTACATATACTATAGCAGTTTGTGAACGTGACAGATATTTGGAATACACGTGTGCGAGTAAGCACTGTGGTTAACTATTGGAGAAGCGCCAGAAACAAAATTGGATGTGGCTAAAGTTACCAAAAAATACGAGGAAAATGCTATGAATGAAAACATATAAGGGAAGTCAAAAGCCTGATAGTCCCTCGTAAAAAGACGTTCCTCAATGTCATTTTAAAGTCAATAAATTCCTTGTGCTCATTTCACAGTCGACACTTTTGTCATAACCAAATTTTTTAAGTTATACTTTTGGCGCGTTAGGGAAAAATTATGAGAGTAACTTTTTACGATGCGCGCGCACACCGTTACAAAAAACCGACACCCGTACACCGTCACAAAAACCGACACCCTGAAGTAAACATTTTAGTTTTTATGTAATATTTAAATAAACTTTGTTTAACTAGATAAAGCGATATAATAAAACTTTCAATATATTAAATACCGTTTTTCTATTGTTAGTGTCGATTTTTCTACAAACGTAGAATAACATTTTTGAATTTTTTTTTTAACTTATTACGCCAAAGAAGTATAACTTCTAACGCGTGTACATAAATACACACGCGTTTTTTTTACAATAATGTGTAATTAAAGTGTTTCCGTGTAATGAATAATTTTTGTATCCTTACTTGTTTCAATTAAAAAAGTCCATTTAACCACGCCTCGTAGTTAATGCGCCTTATATTGTAGAAGTTAGTTCGTCACAAACCATAGAAGCCTTTTTAAAACCTTGACCAAAGATGCCGTGCATGTTACCTTGGTTACGATTTTATTTATCTGGTAAAAACATTGTAAATAAAACTTTAGTCCGCGTTTCATAATAAAGCCATGATTTGTACAATATGCTGTAATCTTGATATATATAAATTACGTGTCACGTTGTTTGTCCGCTATGGACTCCTAAACTACTTAACCGATTTCAATCAAATTTGCATACCGTGTGCAGTTTGAACTAACTTAAAAGATAGGATAGCTTACATCTTCATTTATACCCGTAATATTATTTTATTGCAAATTATTTGTTTATTATTTGAAAGTCACAATTCTAGCCGATGGCGCTGTGTTGAATGTTACCAACATTTCACATAAGCTACAATTTAATGGCATTACCAACAAAAAAGCATGGTGGTCTCCTTGACTGGTATTCTGCTAGTATTTTATATGTAGTAGTTTCGAGATAACATACATCGTATTTATTATATACCAATTACAATTGTATGATATGTATAGGCTATATAGAGTTTTCAATAAACCCATTCATTGTAAATGTACTCTCGTGTTCTCATGTCGTCCTACAAACTTTCACGTGCCCAATAAATTACGTGAAACAGTTTAATTTGTCTTTGTAAACTCCTCCAGTGTTTAATGTCACAAATCTCTGACGCCTACTTACACCTTATTACACAGATTCCCGTTCATCACTCGGTTTCTTGTTATTCAAATTTTGGTATAATTTATGAGCTTTATTGGTTTGATTCGGCTGTTTTAGCGTCACAATAAGACGTGTTTTTTGTAGATTATACGCTGTACACTAATAACCATTTTTTGATTATATTGTTTTATATTTGCATTTATTGTTTCTCTTTTTCGTAACCTATTGGTTATCCTTATTTATATTTTTGACTATACTGTACTATATGCCACTTTGTTTTTCATTCTTGTAAATTGTATTGTGTGCAATAAAGTGTCACTAATTACTAAGTTTTAAGAAATTAGCGTTTTAAATATTACTTTTTTCTTTAACCATATTTAATTATATGTCGTTCCTTACTTAACATGTTCTTGCCTAGATTTTTTATCTAGTCGAAAAATAAGTTGGAACTGCTGCAGTTAAGGTTTTTTCCTTTCTTATATAGCATATTTTTTTCCATGGCACTAAACCAAAACTTTGAATCGGAAAGGGTATGACAGGTTGAATTCTGAAATAAGTATCAATCATATTACATCTAATGTCAGCATCCGTCTGAACATTCACTAACTGTCACTGTCAAAAATGTCAAACCGTACAATGTTAGTGAACATGCTCTAGATTATGACCTGACATCATGAAATACGGTTGTTGTTAAATATATAATAGACACATTTCTTTGTTCATTCGATTTTTGAATTAATTTAACATAGGTGATAAGGAAACACAATGATTTTTACGATAGCGCTGACAAAACATTAGGATATTTGTTTCCCTAACAAGAATGATTGTAATCGCATAAGAAGAAGTTTGAAGCAACGGAGACGCGTACTGTACATTTAATTATGTTGGGTAAAATCCAGAATACACGGCATATCGGTAGAAGGAAAAAATCATGCCTGTGGAGTGGACGGGTTATGTGACTGCGGAAGAGGTGCTGTATCTGTCACAGGACAAGATACGCTACACCAGACTGACGCCCAACTTCCAGTAATAAAGAGGCACGTAGAAAATAAGATATCGCAGAAATTCTATTGGTACAATAGGGTTTATTGCCCTGCCCCGCGTTGAGAATCACACACTTACCTACTCGGTAAATCCTTAAATAACTTTGTAATACGGTAAGCGCCATTAAACATATCGTATTTTTACTAATATACAAATGTTTCTACAATAGGGACTTTAAAGCTGTCTGAAGCAGATTTATTGCGGTCCCCATGTAGCTCCGATTACAAACGAAAGTTAAAAGTGCGTGATGTACGCGATCGTGGTACACGATCGGGTAACAGAAAAAACTTGTCATTGCATTTGTAAAGGTTTATCGTATGGACAAAAGACAATTGAATTTACACTATAATAATAAAAGCCTTCGATATCATATACTTTACATACATATATATTTCTATCATGTCATTCTTCCTCTAAATCCCGCTATTTCTGTCTGCACTGAGCCACTCTCTGCCATGTACCACCTGCTGACTTTAATCTGGTCTATCCACCTTCTAAATTGTCTTCCTCTTTTCCGTTTATTGTACCTTGGGCACCACTTTAATACTTTGTTGCTCCACTTTTCTGTTGTCATCATCTGTGAAATAATTTATTAAACAAAGCAAGGACAGTGTTGGTGGTTTGGCGTGAGACTTTAACGGTCCTGCATTCGAATTCAGTGCAACAATTTTTCTTATTACGTGCTTAAGTACACTTGCTTCTGAGGAAACCGACAAGTCTAAGATCCAAAAATGTCAGGCATAGACTATGTGGCTATAGAGCTGTGTTCATTTCGTTTATTAGCAAGGACAATCCATAGCTAATAGAGGTATATAGTACTGTTTCTTAAGACGAAAAGAATGTGAGTTAAAATTGTCTCCGTGCTAATTAAAACAGTGATTTATAAACGTATTATAAATTTAAAAAGATATCGTATATTTAAAAGATCTTAATGGTCATCGGGATTGATTTAAAGCTAATATCAGGTGTTATTTCGTAATTTCAAAGTATCTTAATGGACTTTACTCTCCCAAATTAAATTTAATCGTAATTAGGGAGTTAATGGTGGCTTTGATTGCGTATCGACACACATATGTTTACATTACAGTATCAAGTGAGGTACGCGTTAATGCTTTAAGAAGTCAGAGAGCGTTTTTAAAATGAATCTAGGGCCTGGGTAAAGTTATCTAAGTTATTTCCGCATATGTATTTGTATTTAGTTTGATAATATCACTTGTGTGTCAGTTGATATGTTTGTGTGCCCGCAACCCCTCTATAGAGTAGTTACATTCTATCCGTTTTATTGATTGTTTATGCATTCGTTGGTAAGGCGTAGTTATAAACGGTAACAATTTGACTTTGCCGGGAAGCGAATGTTCTGCCTCCAGTGCCACACTAAGCCTTGGTAACACTCAGTTTAATTATTCACTTTAATTCTTTATAATTATTATTAATAACGTTTCAAATCTGGAGTGTAGAAAGCCTTATGGTGTATCATTAAAACTAAACAATTTCTCTCAAGACATCTTCGACTTTCATTATTATCAATAGGCTCTTTCAATGAGCTATATAAAATCTCAATACAAAATATATAGCACGATGTCAATACATTTATATGTAAGAGAAATTAATCATATCTTAGTCCAACTTTCCGCTATTCATTTTCAATTGCAGGCAATATTACCTGCCCTGGTTGGCGCAATCAGACATTTATTTATTTCAGTTTAAAAGGAATAAATAAATGTTAAATAAAATTAAACTATGAAAGCCCTTGGCTACCGGTATGAACAATATGATTAACTATTATGATAATACAAACATTTTGTTTTTTATTATACGTATAAGATATATCAAATTATAAGTTATAATTTTATTAGGAATCCCCTACACAAGCCACCTGAAGCCAGTATGTTGAGACGTCAGAAGAGTCAGGGACGATTCCTTATTATTCCGACTTACTCCAAAAGAAATATTAACAAATTACTATAATAACAGGTTCTAAAACCTGTATTAATAGCTATCTTCGTTAATCGGTTGTCTCCAATTTTGTTTTATTAAAACTATAGTATCAGGGATCGATTCTCAGAAATTACCTACAGATTGTGACTACATCGTGAAGACAACGGCACGTCTTAAACATGTCATAGAAGTCTGTTAGAGAAAACTTGTTAATGAAACGAATACAGATAGTTTCTTTTATCCCAATATGTTTTACAGGGCTGTACACACAGACGCCCGTAAATATTCTGTATAGGTAGCATTACGCAAACAATTTATATCCTACTTGTTGCGATGAAGTCGTCTCGTGTCCTGTCTTTATGAAATACTGACAGTATTCAATGTGCTTGAATGCCGGTTGACGAATAAAGAATCTAAACTTGTTTAAATGCCTTAATACATACGAATTTAGTATCGACTAAATTTTTTATATTTTTTTCCTATTACAATGTAGGTGTAGACAATTTCCTATTACATACAGAGAGTTGGCTTACTGGCTTGAAGTTGGCGTATGACTCTCCGTTGCACCATGTAACACCTTGTGTAATCCTGGTCGCGCAGACGCTTCAGCGGGGGAACAGGGGTTCATGCTTTCAAAAGAGGGGATGCTGACGACCTCCCCCAGATTTACAAATCAGGGCGAATTGGCTGATGTGAATGGCCCTTGTGTGAAGGTCCATTCCACATCATTCGTGGACATAGAGGACCGTGATTTCAACGCTGATCGCGTGGCGGGATGCGGACAAGGCTACGTTGTTACCGTGTCCTGTCTCGAGCGATTGCTGGTGGAGTCGTGGGGTTTTAGTGGAGGCAACGTGCGGCGGGAGGGCATGCGTAACGCCTTTCCCCACGAAAAAAAAAATTACTCATTCGAGGTCATAGGTTCGATCACCGACTGAGTACCATTTTTTATTATATTAGCAATTACAGAGCAAAGAACGCTATTATCTATATTTGAAGCCAAGAACAAGGGTTGTAGTGCCACTTTATCCTATTAGAGATTATTATTCTGGTTGAAATTATTCTACATATTAATATACACATCTCTCATGTAAAAGAAACGCTTAATTGTATAACTTTATTATATTATTATTATACGCTTAATTAATTTTCTTTAAATCGAAAATAATGAAAAGGCTTTCTTAGGCGTTCCACTAACATAACAAAACACTACATAGTGTGATATCTATAAACATGTTAGTTATCAAAATGTCTCCATTTATTATGTACATTTAAATTGTAATTAACCTTCAAAACTTTCCAATTTGGACACGGTTATAATGAACATTCCCGACATTACAACAACACCGGTAGCAATAAACGGGTGTAGATAAATGTCCGGGTGCTCATGATGTATGGACGCCGATCGGCGATTATCGTAATTCATAAATGTGAGAAAATTATTTAATGAAACCTGCTCGAGTACTTAGATTAATTATGCAAGAGTGATGGATTTTAATGGGACTTACAGTTTTTAAAATTATCTTACATAGCCGGGTCATTGCGCGTACCACATGGAATTTGTTGTCCAATACACTTTATTGGAGTGTATTTTGAGTTTACCTAAAATGTTATAAGCTCCCGGCCTCGTTTATGACATTACCAAACCTATTCCCGTCCCCTTCTAGGTAGGATAGCCATATACGAATTAACATTTAAAATTATAATTATTTTCTAAATGCTGTATTGACTAATACAGCATTTAGAAAATAATTAAAATAACCTAAATTATGTGCCTAGGATAGTGAACTTGTGAATCCTACTACCCTTTACCATATAATTATATATTAATGCTATAGGAGGCAAACGGGCAGGAGGCTCATCTGATGTTAAGTGATACCGCCGCCCATAGACACACACATTGCCAGAGGGCTTGCAAGTGCGTTGCCAAAGAAATAGTAACCCAAAAATATAGCTTTGTATATTTGTAAATGGTATCTCCATGGATTATTATTAAGTGATACACGACTAAATTATTTATACAGCTTTCACCATTAAAAATAAAGTTTTTTTAATTATTAGCCAAAATATCATATGAGACATAACAAACCCCTAAAATTTATTACTTATATATATATTCGAAAAATGTCTCGGCATTCGAGAAACTTCTCCCGTGCCATCTCCCTCCAATTGCTAGATATTTTTGGGCCTGGGCCAGCGGTGGGAGTGACTATATTATATTCAAAAATTTTCCATCTGTGTCAACGGGGCTCGAACGCCACTAAAAGCTGTATATTTTTTATACGTGGGTAATAGAAGATAGCCATAAAACATTCACAATTAATTACCACGTGTGCCACGGCGGCTAATTAAATGAAACCTTTTTAAATTTATCACCTACCCTCAGGGTGGCTTATTTATCGCTATATTTGTGACAAAACGCCTGTTCGGCCGCACTGTTCAAACGCGATTTTATTACGCTGATTTAGTGTCGTGATAATGTTTTTTGTAAGATTGATGGAATTCTGTGGTAGGAACAATGATTCCTACTTAGAAATTTGTTAAGTGTTTTATAGCAGTAGGACAGAGATCTTCCGTTTATATCTCATTATCGTAAAAATATGCATTTTGAAAGAGGTTTTTGCTTATAAAAACATATAGCATATGCTAATTATATACTAAAATATGTGCTAACAAGTGATTAGCTATTTAACAACCTCTCTAGATATAGTTAACTCGTAGAATATAAGTCTGGGTTAGTTTTCCGACGAAACGGATTTTTTTAATAACTTTTAATTTTTAACTTTTAACTTTTAATAAATTTAATAAATTTAATAAACGGAATAAAACTAATCAGAAACCGATACATTTCTGTTTGGAGTAACAAACGGGACTTATCAATGTGATAAATTTATTGAATATATTATTTTCAAATGTATTACAACACATATAGTGCATTTTAGTTTTTATTATAATATAATCTGTTTTAATCACATCGGAAACGACAAATGGTTGCAAGTAATGCGATACGCGGAACCGCAGTCTGCGTTCCGTAGCTAAAATAAAATTCGGAAGGAAAGTCATTATGGTTGGCTATTTGTAGAGTTTTGCGGTCACGCTAAATATGTGTCGGTTTTGATAAAGCTTTAACCTATTTATAAAAAAACAATGGCGTTACAACTCCCCAGTACCAGCTCCTTCCGCTTGACCGTATTCAAGGATGAGCGATGCGAATCGTCAACGACCAGTCACTTTCCGTGCGGCTTGATCCCTTGGCGTTGTGTAGAGATATTGGGTCTCTCTGCAATCTCTACCGCATTTACCATGAAGAGTGTTCAGAGGAGTTGTTCGGACTGCCTAATACCTTGAATAATACCTGCAGCTGAGTTTCATTATAGCACGTCCAGGCAGAATACAAAATACCATCCGTATCACCTCGACGTCCGTCGTTCCACAACTGAGGGTTTTTAAGACAGTTTTTGCCACGCACCACCATTATGTGGAACCGGCTGCCCACTGAAGTATTTCCGAACCAATTCGACTTTGGGTCCTTCAAGAAAAGAGCGTACCAATTCTTGAAAGGCCGGCAACGTTAGGAAATGGAATATTATTTCGTATTATTAAATGTAACTATAGTTATAAGAAGCAACAAGGCATAATATTCAATTATAAGGTTTTCTTAATGCCCAGTTAACTGTATTGACGCCCAATTATAAACCAAATAACGTATACGAATTTCATAACAATCTTGGGATGTTTAATGTTAATCACTGGGTCCGTATATAGGATATTATAATAATAGTTGACGCCTTCCGGGTGCAGACGTGTTATTTAATTAGTTTACGAGTAACTCGATCGGTTATTGGCTTAGTGTCTATGCGTCTTTGTATCGGTCAGGTATATTGTAATAAGGAAAACTGAGCGCCAAGCTTAGACCATGATAGTTAATGTATATTATAATTAAAAATCACTATTTGACGCAAAAACAATGTTGTACTTACATTCTAAACCTTGTAAACATACATGGCAACGAATCGTTGAGATATACTATTCTTTTTGGTTAACCTTATATGTACATAATATACTTGTATGAACACTAGCGTTCAATCTAGGCCTAGCCTGCATCTTAAACGCTAGTTCCTTCCAGTGTCATTAACAAATTGGTTGTTTGTCTTAGTTGCAAGTTGTTTGTCATTAAATGTTTATTGTATTTTACTTAAAGAAGGTACAATCTAAACATATATATATATATATATAAACATATATATATATATATCGATCCGTAGACTTAAAATAAATCTCCTAAAACTACAGAAATTGGAGGCTAAATTACTTTTCGTTTACGGAAGATCTATTTCCGTTTTAAGATCTGACAAACATGTCTATGAAGTTTGATCTTTTTGGCGCTGTAATTAAATGTCACTTGAGATATCTTAAGTAGTGTATGCTGGGGTTTTAGACAAAAATAGTCAGTGGTCATGCCTGTCATAAATTGCTTATAAGGCTACATAGATAGATATATTTTGTAGCACCACATACATCCACTGAACTTAATAATATGATATTTAATCCATCAATTTAATAATTTCAGCAACCCGACGAACTGGTTAAATCGGTGAAATTGACGTCTCGGGAACGACGGTTCATCAAATTTGCGAGTGTGGAGTACGGAGGACAGCTATATATGACCCCTCAGGATTTCTTGGAGTCGGTGGTCGAGCAGGAACCTCGCCGTAAGTACTTACATATAAGAAAATTAAGTCTCTTGGTCGTGTCGGTCTACCTGTATTAGGGCGACTCTCAAAAACCTTCGAACGGATTTGTGCGGAGTTTCCACGGTTAGTGGGATTCCTGAGGAAGGCTTGATTGTATAATTCATCATAGTTGTAGGTAAATTGACTAAGATAAAACGACTACTATTGAAGAAAGCAATACACACAGACGAAGCTACAAGCGGTAGCTAATAATAATAATCCAGTGGCGCTACAACATTTTTAGGTCTTGGCCTCAAATTGCATCCATTTCATAATTTCATAGACAAGTACGTGATCTGCCTTCTGTCTGAAGGGCGGGCGGATATTTTTAAAAATTAGTACGTGTCTTTTAAACATATCGAAGATTTATTCAAACATTTACGACTTGAAATAAGAATCTCATACAATTTCTTTGAAAAACTCTCTCGCAAAGAAAGCATTGATAAACATGAACCGTTTATTTTATACAAATTATATTAAATTGAATTTGCGAGTCATCAGTATTAAATATATACGTTCTCAGTATTCTCAAACTCACCTTCCAAGTATTCCCTATTAGTAACCCGTATGAGTACTTAGAACCCTGTTACCTGTCGACAGCTCGCCTAAAACGACGCGTGCTCAGCGCTAAAGAGATTGAACAGCTGCGCGACTCAACACCGCAACTGAAACGTGGCTCTTCACAAATGTTTCGCAATATGAGAGATAAAGGTACTTATAATAGTAAAGAAATCTATAGGCAAAAACGTATACTCTTACCGCCTCTATGGCTTAGTATAGGACATGGCGCCCTCGGGTTGCCCTTTGTGAGGTTAGTATGGTAATGGTAGGTATCAATGGCCTGTTAAAGATCTCAATGAGACGGGAATATGTTAATACGGAAAAATATTAATGAAACAAACTCAAAACTGGACTTGACTCGTACTTCCCTAGTAAGAGCCGAGCGTGCGGGGAGCCCTAACAGTATGCTGGCTGTAATAGGGGAAAGGCTGGATTGCCCTAACATGGGTCATTGCAATGTGCCATTTTTAATTTTATGATTTAATAGACTTTAAAGTTAACCTACTAATATAATATTTAGTAAAATATTGTAACTAACACAATAATAACCATATGGTCTTATAGTTGTCTGCTTGAAGAAATAATTAAATAATAATTATTATTATAAGATATCGTTATAAAATTCACACGTAACATTGAGCTTTTAGGTAAGTTTTGTACCTTCTTGTGGAAAGTGAATTACCATTTGGAAAATTCAAAACCAATTTTATTCACCATTTTTATCTAAGATGTAAACTTAATAAAACCAGTATGTTTAATTTTCTAGTAGTAGTTTTACTAAAACCCTATTTAAATATTTCAGGAATAATTTCGTACACGGAATACCTGTTTCTACTCTCGATTTTGACAAGTAAGTTTCAGTTGTATTTAATTAACTGGCGATTTTTAATTATAATGATATACAATATATCAATATATGCTAAAACAAATAATATAATGTATTATATATATAATCAAAGGTTTATAATAAAGGGTTATTATATATACAGGGTGGCCAAAAAGTCGTGGATCAAACGCAAATAGGGGGTAGATGAGGTCATCAGCGGCAAAAAATTGTTCCACGGGGGTCCTAAGGTCAACCCCTGCAGAGTTATGATTTATTTTGGTTTTTATATGAAAATTGACTTTTTTAACTAAGTATTAGTAAAATTCAAAATATCTTCATTCTATATCTTTTCCATAATATCCACTAGATTGGTACTGATGAGTTCTTGCGTTTGACATACTATTTGTAGTTGTTTATTGAGTGTATCGAAGATAATATTAAGTTAAACGATATAACATTTTTTCAAATCATAACTTTTTGTTTACTTCGGACCCCACTGTGAAAAAAAATTACTCTACCGAAAAGTGACCCTGTATTACAAGTTTTGGCGCATTTTATAGGGATTCTGAAAAGGTATTACACATGGCCATGAGTCGCCCTAATATCTTTCTAGGAAGAATTACAACAACAACAAGTGTGAAATAATTGTATTAAAACAATTATTTCTCAAAGGTTGTTCGTAGGAAACAAAACATTTTACAATAAATGCTCAAAATTCCTGCCTCTGACCATAATAATTAATCTGCACCGTCTAATTAAATTCCTACATAACCCTCCAGCCATCTGTCCAATTTTTTGAATCTAGTCCGATTCACACAGCACTGGTCACAGGTAGGTAAATAATGTATCATAAGACCGAATCGTTGTTGTTTTTTCGACCTAGAAAGATATTTGAGCCACTCATTGCCATGTGTAATACCTTTTCAGAATCCCTATGAAATGCGCCAAAACTTGTAATACAGGGTCACTTTTCGGTAGAGAAATTTTTTTTCACAGTGGGGTCCGAAGTAAAGAAAAATTTATGATTTGAAAAAATGTTATATTGTATCACTTAATATTATCTTGAATACACTCAGTAAACAACTATAAATAGTATGTCTAACGCAAGAACTGATCAGTACCAATCTAGTGGATATTATGAGAAAGGTACAGGATGTAGATATTTTCGAATTTTAAGAAGAATTAGTAAAAAAAAGTCAATTTTCATATAAAAACCAAAATAAATCATAACTCTGCAGGGGTTGACCTTAGAGACCTCCCGTAGAACAATTTTTTGCCGCTGATGACCTCATCTATCCCCTATTTGCGTTTGATCCACGACTTTTTGGCCACCCTGTATATATAATGTTTTGCTAAAACAAATATATTTTCTAATATAGTGTATTAATTTTCATAAACTTGTATTTCAGAGCCAGCATCGGGTTTCCAGATCGCCTTTAATATGTTCGATACTGATGGTAACCAAAGGGTGGATAAGAATGAGTTTCTAGTCGTAAGTTCATTTATTCATACATTTTCCAAACATTGTATTGATTTTTATATCAACGAAAAAGAATATTTGTCATTAATTCGTCAGGTAGGAGATAAATACCTCGAACATAAAAAAATAACTAAACATATTTATTTAGGTAATTCCAAGTTTAATATTATATGTGGCATGATGTTATATAGGTGTATGAATCCTTATTGATTTTTCGGATACTAAATGGATTTTGGTGAATTCTAATTCTATATATTTTACAAAGGAAACAATGGTAAATTTTATTTATTTACAATAAGTTACAAATGAAAGAAATAACTGTTTGACCGGATTGAAGTTATGTATTATTATAAATTTACAACTATTTAACATAATTTTAAATTTATCCGACGTTTCGCGTGCTTTACAGCGTGCGTGGTCGGCGTCGACGGCGTCACCGTGACCACGCACGCTGTAAATGTGTAAAGGTTATGTAAATCAAAGACAATACTAAGTTACAAATGATTTTACTTTTCTGTTTAATATAATGTAAACGGAAGGTCATAATGAAATACTCGCAATTCTTATTATTAAATAAAAATACCTCTAATATTTTCGTTGTTATAATAATGGTATCTTGCATTTCTGTAGTTTAAAAATTTGGACAGACTATAGAGTAGTGACTAGTGAGCACTTTCTTTTCTATTTTATTTGTTGTTAGGGCAAAGATTTTTTTTTAAATATTTTACGTTGTTGGACTAGATTTCAGTTTAACGTTTTTGAATTCGGAACTAAGATAACAATTAATCTTTAAAAATCTTTGCCTTAATAAAATTGCACTTAGTTTGATTTATATTTAATGAAGGTGCCGGAACCTCTTTATATAGCTGGGGTGACCATTTCATAGGAATTTATGTATTTCCCATGTTGCATGGTATTTAGATTCAACGGCTGCTCGGTGGTTCAGTGAAGGAGAGAAAAGATTTGGACATGTACACTCAACGGGCAGTGAGTTCGATATCGTGTGAAAATATTTATTGTGGATCGATTTTGTTAAAAATTACAAAAAAAAACTAAACTAAAAACGCGATCCATGATAATAATATTTGTTTGAGTTAAAATTGTGTCTTAACCACATCGTCGAATTACTGCTCTTAACATTACGACTTACAACAAATTTATAAATTTACATTTTTAGACGACGATTTTTTTGACGGTTCAAGTTATTAGCAATTGTAAAAAAATCTAGAGATCGCATCAAAGACTTCAAGTCTGACCCTAAATCTTACCCTTGGAGTATTTCATCCTAAGGCCGTTTCTCCACTGCTCCGGTCCGGCAAACGTTAATTACCGATCCGATTTAGAAACTCACGACAGTACTTACGTACTTCTCCACTACTCCGGCATCCGGTTTTTATCGATCCGATAACTTGCTAGATCGGAACGCGGTGTTTTATCGGTCCAAGTATATCCAAGTATCCAAGAGGTTATAAATTACTATTCACAGGTTTATTTATAGTTTCTTTAATTTGAAAGAATCTGGATAACCTGGACCAAACCAAATATGTTGCTATTTATTTATATTTTTATACCATAGTATTATTGAATTATTTATTAAGTAGATTATAATATTTTAAGATAGACAATATAAAAAAAGTAATAAACTTGCCACGGCAATAAAATATTCAGAATTTAGAACGTTTTATTAATAAAATAAAGTATATGGGTTTTAGTTAATATAAGTGTTGCATGATAAATATACAAGTATCGATTATTGTCGGATCGGATATAGTGGAGAAGCGCAATCCGGCCTTCCGATATTTCTCTCATGACTCATTCCGGTATCCGACGCCGGACCGGAGCAGCGGAGAAAGGGCCTAAGGGTAAGATTCAAAATTCAGTGCTAAGTTGAATTTTCGTATGTTCAATACGTTTTTGACAAAACGGGTTCGACATTGAATCGTGCCCTATTCAGAGACGTACCGTCAAAATCCAATGAATAATTGATGATTCGAAGTGTGACTATCTTTATATATAAACAACGCTATGTACATAACAGCTTTATTTTTAATTCATAATTGTGTAATTTATAAATATATAACTTATATACGATATATTTACATATGATGTATGGCTTTGTAGCTGCTTTCTCTAGTTTCTGCGAACTCGCTCAAGAATAGAGAAGAGACGAAACCGGCCAAGCCTTCGATCGTAAGTTATAAGGAGTGTATACGTGTTTGCTTTTAAAATAAATAAGAAGAGGAAAACAAAGATATAAGAAAAATATATATCAAAATATATTCTGGCTTTAATGTGCAAGTGACCATTGCATTATTCATATAATGTAGGTATAGGAACTGAATAGTGGTTAAAGCGTGCGACCCTCATCCCTGTGGTGGTCTCAATGCGCATTTAACTTAGCGCACAAGTCGACGGCGTCTGTCAGGCATAGTAGGCACTAAATTGCCTATAAGAAAATGATCACGAAACGGCTACAGCAATTTATGGCCCAGACCACTGTTTTTTTTTTTAATAATTATACTAGCGGACCCGACACACGTTGTCCTACATGATATTTCAAGCGATTAGGATATTAAACTAAGTATTAGAGTAAAGACTGCAGCGCCATCTGCCGGCCTGATTTGTGAATCTAAACCATCTAGGGCGCCACCCAAATCGGTCCAGCCGTTTAAGAGGAGTTCAGTGACATATAAGCGTAAAGTAGAAATATATATATATATATATAAAGATATTTCAGAAGCGATGGAAATTGCTCTCTATTGAACAGTTAATAAACATATAAATATTAAATCGATAATAAATATTATATTGTCTAGCAAATATGGACTTTGTTTTGATATTAGGAAAATTGGGAAGAATATTAGGAAAATTTTCACTCACGCTATTTTGATAATAAATGCAATATATCAAAGGTCTATCGAGACAAAATTAGTTTTCCTGTCCTTATTTTTGTCCCAGAATTTTTGTGGTGATTGGCAATTGTGAATACAACTAATCATTCATTTAATAACTTATAAACTCAGCTGTCAACTTTTGGTAACAACGATTTATAAACCGCAATTAGAATAATGCTGAATTAAAAGAACATACTAATGCAATAACGAGTTGTTGCTATTGTTTAAATACAGTTTTGCCTGTGTTTTGTTTAAATTTTGCTAACCCTTAATTTCTAAGGAATATAAAAAAATTTCGCAAACCATCAATTAATAAATTATTTCTATTACCAAATATCTAGTTTAACTCCTTATTTTATATGAATTCTAACTTAGATAATTATTATGAATAAGGATTGTAAATGTACGATAGACCTCGTCATGTAATTCTTGTTTTTTTTTCGTTCGAACCATGTTTTAATAATATTTACGATCTTGCTCATTAAAAATATATATTCCTTGTATGTTATAAAGGTTATTAATTTTACTAATTTATAGATTAACTAAAGTTTTGTAAACCTTCATCAGCTTTCTTCGTCTAACAAACCAATTTGTTTCCCCGTAAGGGAACTCGCGCTGAATTCAAAGCATAGACGCAACGCGTGACTTCTCCAAAAATTTTATGTACTCATAAATTTTTTAAAATTCCAGATGGAAAAGATATTTAGTTTCGCCTGGCGAGACAAACGCGGGATTAACGAGGAGGACAAAGTGGAGAAGAACGGAGTAGAGAAGGGGAAAGTGGGCAAGGAGCCCCAAGACAATTACATCAATGACGATCAGGGACTTCAGAGGAGACACAATGTGGACACGATGCTTCAGGTTTGTAGCTTATAATATTCCCTCAATAGATAAACCTAGTAATAAATTTACTTAAAAGGAATGACTTAGCTAATTATTATGGCTCTCGAAACGTAATAGTAAATGAACGAGCAGCGATTCTGATTATTAAAAGAACCACACTATTCAACTCTAGATTGACCTTGACCTTATTCTCTTGTAAATTACGTACGTATCTACTACGTACTACGTACTAATCTTAAAATTAACTTTTGATGCATTTTCTGATGCTAATGTCCACAGGCAGGGTTTTGGTAATTACACATAATTCTACAAAAATACAGCTTTCTGGTAAGTAAGTAGGAAAGAAAGGAACAAATGAGTGGCGTGACAATGTTTTCCTTCACCGAACGAGTGATAAATGTAAAAGTCTATTGGTATTGCCTTGTTTCAAACGCACGACCACGTCGGAGTGAAGAAAGAAGGAACTATATGTTTAAATACATTTCGAATATTTCAGGTGCATTTCTTCGGTAAGAAAGGCAACAACGATCTGAAGTTTGAAGGTTTCCGCCAGTTTATGGAGAATTTGCAGACGGAAGTGCTAGAACTTGAATTCCACGAGTTCGCTAAAGGTATGCATGCTTGCATTCAGGTAAAGACTGAATCGTAAACATGGTCTATCTGACGCAGTAAAGTAGTTAAATCAGAGTGTTAATTGAATCTCTAGACAGTTAATTAAATATCGATATTCAATCAAGTCGCTAGCATTTTGGTTTAAATAAAGCAGCGTCGAAAACGTTTAACTATCTGTCGGACCGAAAGCCAGCGTGTTAATTAATTATGTAAAACAAGATGGCGGTCACGACAACAGCTGATTACTTTTAGAGTATTTCTTTTGGCAAACGTTGGTCTGTTGTGATTGTGGTTTTGTTTCATTAAAATAAGTATTTTTTTAAAACTTGAATCCAAGAACTCGTATAAAAGTACGAGCAAGTGCTAAATGCGCACATAGACAGAAAGTCTATTGGTACACAGCTGGGGAGCAAACCCAGAAATGAGAGTCGCACTTTGAAATCACGAGGCAAACACTGCTCCCATTGTAACAAATACCATACTAATTTTAGTCAACATTTCATCAAGTTAAAGTGGTTGTCTGGTTGATATTTTTCAGAACTAGTGCCATAATAAACGAATACCTAGTAAAATAAATAATAAAATTAATTAAAATAATTGTAATATTTGTTTCTTTTAGGCCACGAAACAATATCAGAAGTGGATTTTGCGAAAATCCTCCTCCGTTACACGTATTTAGATACAGATGAATACGACATGTATCTCGATCGATTATTGGACCGAGTGAAGTACGGGCAAGGGATCACCTTTCACGAGTTCAAAACGTTTTGTCAGTTTCTGAATAATTTGGAAGATTTCACCATTGCCATGAGGATGTATACGCTGGCTGATCATCCGATATCTAAAGGTTTACCACACTTTTATATTTCACTGACATTATTGTTAATATTCTATTTTTTTTACATTTCAAAGAGCAAGATCAGTGTGATATAAATATTATTTTATAACAAGCTGATCCGGCAAACGTTGTTTTGCCATGTATATCATTAATAATAAAAAGGGGTTGATCGTAGAGGGGTGAAAATTAGGGGTTGTATGTATTTTTTTATGCTGTATCATAAAAAAATAAAGAATAAAATTTTTATCTAAAATTTAAAAAAAAATTAGGGGTGGACTACCCTTAACATTTAGGGGGATGAAAAATTGATGTTGTCCGATTCTCAGACATACCCAATATGCACACAAAATTTCATGAGAATCGGTCGAGCCGTTTCGGAGGAGTTTAACCACAAACACCGCGACACGAGAATTTTATCTATTATATATATAATCTGCTTGTACCATATACGATTTTATATATTTACTACAAATGCCAACAAAATACATTCAAGCACAAACTAACTTCTTCTAATTAAAATAAACTATCTCAGTAGCTAACGCATAATTTAGTTAAATAAAATTTCTCACTAACACAACAAAGTTCTGTTATTTTATTTAAAAAAAAGAAAAACCAGCACCCTCAACGTCGGATCGGATATGCAACGGGTAAAACTATAGATTTTTCGAGATCAAATGTATTTGATCTCTAGGGAGCGTTCAAGTATTACGTGACGCAATTTGGGGGGAAGGGGGTTATTTAAACAACGCGTTACGTAAAAATTTTAATTTTATAAAAAAAACTATGGGATTCATTGGCAACACTTTTCGTTTATGTTGTACGGGGAATCCCTTTATTGTATTGTACGTTACTTTTGTACCGAAAAACATTATGGTGCGTTACATGGGGGGGGGGAGGGAGCTTCTAAATTCTTTAAAAATTGCGTTACGTAAGAATTGAACGCTCCCCTAGCTGTTGCTGTCTTAAAAACTAAGCTAATCTATTTGCCGAACTGTGTTTACACTCTCATAGAAAGAGGTGAATAGTTTAGTTAAAATAGTGTTATAGTAGTTCACAATTATGTAATCTCTCTCTCTCTCTCTCTCTCTCTCTCTGCATGAGTAGTCTGGTGTAACGTTATAAGTTTAGTTAGTTATTAGTTATTACTCTACATCACAGACTACACAAAAACCATTAAATTGAAAGTTTAAGTTACTCAAATTCACAATTTAACTATGATTATAGATAGAGATATTTACAATATTCAATAATCATATAATATAATTGAGATATTATTTTTCAGATGAATTTCACCGAGCCGTAAAAATATGTACTGGAATCGCTCAATCGGAACACTTAGTGAGTACAGTGTTCGCGATTTTCGATGCGGACGGAGACGGGTTATTGAGCTATAAGGAGTTCATCGCTATCATGAAGGATAGACTTCATCGGGGATTTAAGGTATTTTCAATTTGATTCATATGATATGTTAGAGCAAAAATAATTGTTTCGGGTCGCAACTTATTTAAAAAAATAAACCAACTTTAAATACCTGTCAAATGTAAAGTAACGCTTATACTAAGTGGTGTATTACACATGTCTAGAATCACGCAGATCTCCAAAACTACTAAACCGATGTTGATAAAACTTGAACTTGATTAAAATTATAATACTACTAGCTGACCGGGCAAACGTCGTATTGCCATATATATCATTTATAATAAAAAAATAGGGGTTGATCGTAGAGGGGTAAAAGTTAGGGGTTTGTATGTATTTTTTAATGCTGTATCATAAAAAAATATTTAAAAATAAAAAAAAAATATTTAGGGGTGGACTACCCTTAACATTTAAGGGGATGAAAAATAGATGTTGTCCGATTCTCAGACATACCCAATATGCACACAAAATTTCATGAGAATCGGTCGAGCCGTTTTGGAGGAGTATGGCAACGAAAACTGTGACACGAGAATTTTATATATTAGATACTGATTCCACAAATCTTTTATGGTTGATTTTTTTTATCAGCTCCAAAAAAGAGATTTTGTCTTAATATTTTAATAAGATTTCAACTACTAAGACAGTGTTTTTTTTTTAATTTGCATGTATGTCCACAAATTTCATCAGCTAATACTAATATTGATACTTTATTTAAATCAAATATATTCCGAATTAAGAGTCCATGTTCATCAAAATTGTTTCAGTCATTATTGGGGTATCCACACATTTCTTGCAACATGTTATAAATACTTACAGGAAGTGCTCTTATTTTTTTATTTAATTACCAGATGTAAGTATCATTTTATTCCAGTCTTCAGCGAAAAATGAAGGTTGGGAGGCCTTCAAGTCGTGCGTCAAACAGGAAATGAAAAGCGCAGTTTAATTTATTATTTATATGCTAACTTAATTATTTATATGACAACCAAAGTGTAGAAAAATACATTTTATAATTTATTAATTTTCATAAGTTGAAGCAATCCTGTGAAACAGGCTAATAGCGTAATTTATTTATATGCACAGAAATGAGTTACCGTCTTTATTTATTGTTATGTTATCTAAGAGATTAACAAAATATTACTTAATTATTTAAATATATTTATAAAAATAATCTTTGACGTAATTTCTCAAGATCTCTTAATATGAGTCTCCTATACTTAAATATAATTAGACTGGCTTGCCTCTATTCTTTATCCCCCTTATCGATAAATGCTTCTCAACTTTGAAACAGTATTTAAATTTTTTACCGATAAACGTAAATCTATGTTGATATTTTAAACAAGACTCAATATAAACAACCTCAAAACCTATTGACAGATGAGATGGCGGATAAGTGAGTGTTATTTGTTAATTAAATGACTTTAATTTTTAACAATTTAAAAATACAGTTATTAAACTGTAATTGTATGTGAACGGACGTCCGCAATTGGTATATTTAGTTGAATTAAATGTGTTAATTATCAGCATACGATTTTATCGGTAAGATATTTTCTAACGTTTAGAGTTCGAGTGCGATTCAGTTGAAAGGTTAACATCATGATCGTAGAACAATGTCGGATTTGAGAAAAATCCAAAATCTACTTTTTATCATATTTGGATACTAGTGACTAAATATTACGGCTACATTTTAAAAAAATCCATGTGTTTTAAATTTCAAATTAATCAGTCGGTAAAGTGACGGATTTGATAGAAGCATGTGATTTTACTAGAAAACTGTGTAATTTAATGTTATAATTTTGAACCCTTTTGTTTGCTTGTATGCCAATTTTCATAATAACTGAATATGAATTAAAATAGTTATGACAAAAACTAAACATGATTATTTTGAAATGGCTGCCCTGTAAAGTTTACTATTTGTCAGATCCGTCACTATTCTACGACTATGACGATTTTATCGGTAAGGAGTACTTTATGGTTCTTAATGCTCTAAGGTCACAACAACTGTTTAGTTATATTTTATGAAAGTGATTTTAGGAAATACGAAAGGATTTCAATAGATTATAAAAGCTTTTATTTTGTGTATTTTACTAATATAAATTAACTTCAGTAAGTTTGAAACTTGTTTTTGTTTTGTGGAATATTCATTTTAGTACATCCATGAGTTTGCCAAAGTAAAAAACGCGAGTTTAATGCGCCAAATATTTGTATAAACAATATTTTACAAACTCATGGTAGAACACCACGAACAATACATGAAAGTGAATCTCGTAACAATTTTGTATGGAAAGCTAGGTCTGATTGACACATAGATCCATAGTTTTTCTAATCATCAGAAAGATCACCGGTACTTTTTAATGTCCAATTTTGATATAGTTATCTCGATATCCGTAGCGCTGATGTTACAATTACGCTTTACAAAAACTTACCAAACGCAGTCGCTATTGGGAGTTATTTAGCACCGGGGCAAATATGATTGTGTTTACATTGACGAAACTATCGTAAAGTTCGTGCTATGGGCACTATATATTTATTAAATCAAAGTTACCAATAAGTGAATATTATAGTGAATTGTAACGCTTGTTTAGAAATAAATAGAATGCTTAAGAATAATTTAAAAGTATTTAATCTGCTTAAACTAGCTTTTAACAAATTTTAACACTTCAATATATAAGCACAAAATAATAGGATATTTAAGAATGCTTTATGTGCAGTGAGATTTTTATCGTATTTTTTTTGTCGGGTTGTTGCTTTATAAATTATGATCATGGCTAGTAAGTTTTGTGTTACCGTATTTCTTGTGTTATTGTAGACGTCTAAAGCTGTTTCTATATCCAATATACGAACCGTGATTACTACGAATCGTCGAAATATATGTCTTATGTGTCTAAATGTGCTTATTTCATTAAAATTTACTTAGATTTGTAAAACAATAATTTAAATTGTGCATTTGGATTGTGACCATTACTGACATGATTAAAATAAAATCCAGTGATGTAGTAATCTTGCTTATTGGTTATGATAAGGGCTTTTGGTAATATAAGCCTGTTATCTACAGATCATTTTTTATTTATTCACAACATTATTTTATCTTAACAGTCACATCTAATGCGATACAGTACTTAGTATAGTCCTGCTCCTATATACATTTACAGACCTCTGTAAAAATTACTAGGTTTGGCTGTAACATAGTAAAAATCGTGATCAAGCTCAATTTCTAAGTCATACTTTTAATATAGCGCTGAAGCGCAGTCTTAATATTAAAATAGATCACGATATGATCAGGACTCATAATAATTATTAACCTACTGGCCATGAAAATATTGTTTACTGTGTACTTAATTCTGGTTGTTAATAACAGTATTAATTATGAAAATGTTACCATTATTATTTGCTAGTCATATTGTAATTCAGTGAATAAAAAGTAACTTCAAACTTCATGCTTTTTTGAATTTAAAGCAACCTCTACTAAAATTTGGCAAAATGCTCTTCGCTTAATTCTTCAGATTAATAGTTCATTCAAAAATCACGAAGTTTGGAGATGTTTATGCAAATATTTGGTGTTTTATTTATTTGCCCTAGGGAGCTTTCAAGTATTACGTAACGAATTTGGGGGGGGACCTTTTGTGAAACGTTACGATTCGGGGCGGGGATTGAATTACGCGTTATTGTTAATATTATTTTCGAGTTTCCAGTAGTTTACACCACATAATGATAACTTTTAGGTATAAAGAGTCACTTGGTGGTCACGAAACGTTTTACTATACTTGGGTACAGAAAAACGTTACGGCGCGTTACATGGGGGGGTCAATAATCTCCAAAAATTCCGTGATGTAATACCTGAACGCTCCCCTATAAGTCAATAGATCTTTATACCTTAACTAGTGGACCCCACAGACGTTGTCCTGCATGATATTTAAAGCGATTAGGATATTAAGCAAAGTATGAAAGTACCGACTGCAGTGCCATCTGCCGGGCTGATTTGTGAATCTAAACCATTCCCAGATCCCCTTGAACACACACAAAAAATTTCATCAAAATTGGTCCAGTCGTTTAGGAGGAGTTCAGTCACATACACACGCACAGAAGAAATATATATATTAAGATATATTTGCAGTTTAGACGTATTACATTTCACACCGAGCAGAGTTCGTTACCAGTGGTATCTATTAACCGGTAGGATGTAATTAGCGATTTCGAAATCAGTCTGCTTATACGTTCCTAACCGTACAAACGCAAGACAACGTTCTATCACCTAGAGTGCGTAATATAGAAAAATTGTTCCACGCGTAACCGCGGGCGCTGCTTGGCTTGATCTAGGGTGTGGAGATAAAGGCAGAATAGAAGTCTATCGGAGACCTCTTCCGCATCCGAAACGCACATAATAAGTTTTTTTATTGCGTGCGAGATGTATGTAAGATAAATAAAACAATAAATGTTCGCAATACTTTAATCACAACATTTTTAATCAATAAGATCACAAATAATACTATCTTTACAAAGTATGATACATCTATAGCTTGACTACAATATTTTGAAAGTTAAGAACCAGGTCTATTTAGGTATAATCAAATTTCTTTAGAAACACAAAGAAATAAAGCACTGGACGGCATATAACTAAACAAATGTGATTTTTAATAATTAAAATGTACCGCTTCGTAAGCACAGAGATCCAACATTATGATACCAAAAAAATTAAACTTACTTTCATAAATATAACATTAAAATACCTCGATTTTGTTTTAAAAAAATATTGGTCTATTCTGCCGCACAAATGATGAAATAAAAATACCAACAAAAATTAAAAGTTTATACAACTGCATTAACACCCGGGTGTAGAACCTAGTTGCATATTTTCTCCTTCGTCCGTCGCTGACGTCAGCCGATGCCGGAGTAAAAATGACGCTAGAACTCTCGCCACCTAGAAAACAATTTACATATAAAAAGCTCTGCACGCGTTTATTTCCTCATTAGCTGTAAGCCCCAAAAACGTCAATGTACACTTATGCACGTCAAAAAAAGAAATATACATTAAATGCTTCTAATTTTACATTTACTGCCAGTTCTCAAATCAAGGGCGTAGAACGGAAGAGAAGAACTGGCTATAAACTCTCCGCCACTCTTTATAATCGCCGAGTTTTTTGTTTTACACAACGTTTGTAAGGAGCTGTAACCATTACACCATGTTCCACATGACATCTAAAGTAATAAATAATAATAAAATAAATTAAAAACAAAGATTTGTCCTCTATCAGCAGGAGGCATGGTGAAATAGGAGCACGCAATTACATTCTGTGGAACAATACGCAAACACATAGTCGAAATAACTTACATCACCGCATACACGAATTCAAGTACGACCAGTTTTTTTATTTAAAACATTTAGAATTAAAATTACCTCAGCGGGTGAATCTTCGTGCACGGCGTGACCGCATCTCGTAAGGACTTGCATTTGAAATTTTCCTGAAATTTATACCAATTTAAGCGAAATAAAAGGACCAGGAGTAAAATTCAACATGTATTTTTTTACAGATTTCGCCAGTAGATCGATTCTACTATCTACTATCGATAACTGAATTTTAGGAATTCTTCACTTGACCTTGCTATAGCGATTGGCCAAGGACACGTAATCGACTAATCACTACGTCGCGCGTCGGTCCAATTTGCAACTCAACGTGTTAATAATAGAATAAGGTTTATTATCGTGGTTACATTACCATTTCGCCCATATCGGTCCCTTAAAAATCCTAATTTAAAAACTAGCGAAAAAATAATCAGAAATTACTCATTCTTAGACTTAAAAAAAATTGACTGCCGTAACCTAGAATGATAGGAAGTACATAATATTTCAAAACTTATGTTATGTTAAAAAAAAAACAAACAAACAATAATATCATATTATGCAGGCGTTTAATAATGTGACATTGGAGATGCAGAAAATGCTGAAATCTTTAACAAAAACAACTTTTATAAGCCTACCTTGCATCTGTCCAACAGTCAATTCTCTGTCAAGTCCATCCACAGAAGCGAGTAGCAATAGCCTTGGCGCACGCGTCGTTAGGAACGAGTTCGATAACCCAGAAAACCATCCCGACCAATGTTGTTCTGTTTTTGACAAATCCACTCGCCAACGATATCTGAAATGCATCATTATGAATATATACTTTTTTAATATGTGCGCATTATGTGAATCGCTCGTATGTGAAGGATAACATTGTGAGGAAAGCGACATGCCTATTGCCTAAGGCGCGAAACACATAGAAAAGGGGTAAGGTGAAGGCGCGGTGCAGGCATCTTGCCGCTTCAAAACGCGTCAATACAAAATGTACGTTAAGCTGTCTACACACCGCAGCCGCCGGCCCGCCGGCACGAACCCGGCGGGCAAGGCCGGCGGCCTTAGTTTTAACGATGTTGCCGGCGGCTTGCGCCCGCGCGATCTTCCCCGCCGCACGCCCCTCTCCGCTCTTCACCACCGGTTGCCCACCGGCTTTTAAGAAATAGTGACGCGTCAGTGTTTTTATCGACCAAACATTATGGAATCCGTTAATGAAGTGGAGAGAAAAATAAAAAATTTAACAAGTCACTAGCAAGCACTTGGCAATCACTAATTGTGAACACTGCATGCCGCGACTGTATGTCGTGCCGCCGGGAAAATTGTCAGGCTCGCAACTTCTAAAGCCGCCGGGTTCGTGCCGGCTAGCCGGCGGCTGCGGTGTGTAGACAGCTTAAGCGGCACGTTGTTAATTATACTCAAACGGCGTGGCACAGGCACGTGTTCCGCGTCGCTAGCAGTCGCGACTAGAGTGGAATTTCGCATCTTCGTCATCTGAAGAGGAAGACATGCTATCACGATAAAGTCAGCCTGCGTAATGACCGTCTCTTCGCCTATTTGATATAATTTAAGTCGCATCCGTGCCTTATCTGTTCCACGCCGGCTCTGCGCCTGCGCGCCTTATAAAAGTCGACGGCGTGTGTCAGGTACAAAGCTGATAAAATATTTGCCTATTAAAGAACGAACTACCACGAAACAGAGAAATGTGAGGATGTAACATCACTGGTTTTGTTGGTCAGAAGTTTGCAACAATAAAATTTCGTCTCAGATCTCAAAAGCACTTTAGGTTGACAGCATCGGTATAATGACTGCGTAGAAGTCATGATACTAACTTCTAACTCAAATGATTATTAAATACAATCTCTGTCGATTTTTTAGAAAGGTTTCGAATTTATTTCCGAGGGAGAATAGTTTTAAAATATATATAAAATTGAATTGCTGATCGTTTGTCTCGCTAAAACTCCAGAATGACTGGACCTATTTGGATAATTATTCAATTGAATAATTTGTCGAAGTTTCGGGAAGGTTTAATACATAAATAATAAGTAAAGAAAAATACTAAAAACAATTGAATTTTTTAATAAAAACTGTTCTTAGCTGGGAAATATTTGATGTCTTGTTTTTTTTTAATAACAAAAAATGGTTGTCAAGTATTTATAGATGCCTTCTAGGTAGCTTAAAATTGTATTTTATCTTTTATTTGGCAAGCATAAAAAAAGTCCTTATTTTGTTATATGTTTCCTATTTGTTATATAATGTTTATGTATTCAGTTTTAACTAATATTATAAATAACTAGACTTAAATATGTAGTCATAACCTTACTTCTGGAATATATTTACACGGACAGGTTGGAATCAGACATAGGCTACTTTTCATATCCATAAAATATGGGATATGAACACATACACATGAAACTAGTAGCCCAGTAGATATATATATATAAATATTAAAAGGTAGTAGGTACTTCATAGCTCCTCCAGTAACGGGAGTAGGACTGACGAATCCGTCCCCCTCACCCTCTCCTTCTCCCTCCTCAAGTATGACGTCAGCGCGTGTACAAGTCGCCACTTCATCCGTGACGTCATCACTGACGTACGTGTCAACCTCGTTTATTGCCAGCTGATTGGTTGTGCAGCTGTCATTTGTGTAAGAATCATATAAGTTTACAATAATTAAAACAAGTTTCTTCAACTAATGTATACTATACTTTTACATAAAAAAATAAGATCTCGTTATCTACATTTAACACTAAAGCAAAATTTATACAATAAACGTGAAAATATTGCTAAATTCTAAACAATACCTTTAAACGGTAAATAGCTGAAGTTTAATGGTCTGTGTTACAAATTCAATTGTTACTTTTTAAAATTATTATACATTTTTGAGAATGTGTTTTAATTGCTTTCTGTGTAATTTAAAATGCACTATTCTCTTCCAAGAATGAATCTTCATAAAATTATTATCAGTCAGCAGTTTAAATAGTATAGTAACAATTCAATTAATCAATCATGTATATTGTATATCCATCATATATTTTATTAAATATAATAGTAATTAAGTGATTATTTATCTATTACTTACTTGACAATTTGGCTAGGCATTGAAACCCTGGCTGATTCAACATTCCGTACTTGACCACTTCTTACACTGAAAACACAAATAAATCTTAGAGAAATCTGGCATTGTCAGATATCTATAAATCTCCTTTTAGTCCAATTTTGATACTCAACTTTGCTTTTTATATATAATGTAGTTTTATATAGAAAAAAAATTTATTTCAATAATCTTATATATAAATTACGCGTCACGTTGTTTGTCCGCTATAGACTCCTAAACTACTTAACCGATTTCAATCAAATTTGCACACCGTGTGCAGTTTGATCTAACTCAAAAGATAGGATAGTTTACATCTCAATTTATACCCGCAATATTATTTTATTGCAAAATATTTGTTTATTATTTGATAGTCACAATTCTAACACATGGCGCAGTGTTGAAAGTACCAACGTTTCTCATAAGCTACAATTTAATGTCATAACCACCAAAAAAGCATGGTGGTCCCCATGACTGGTGTTCTCCTACCGTTACCCTTGAATACTTTACTACCATGTAATATAACAAAAACCTCAGCCACAACAACGCTTGGCAGGTCTGCTAGTAAGTTATATTTTAAAACTCACCACCACTCTATAGCATGCTCTAGACTCTTGAAATGTGTTGGTCTGCCACGGAGGAAACTTTGCATACTGGCCAGGGCATCCATAGCTGTACCTATAAAGATAATGTCAATATATTTAAAATATCTGAGCTATAGATATCACCTAAATGTTAAGCTTTCATTCAAACATTTAACCATAGCTTCGAATTATAAAACTGCTCTATATACAATGGTTCAAATTTTATTTCACTTCTTTTGGAATCACAAAAAATCTTTTTTAGCATCAAAAACTACTTTTATTGGAAAGTGTTTCGTTAGCCCTTTGTTGACGAATCCTTCAAGAGAAGAAATACTTATTGTTGTGTTACATTGTTATAAGATCATTATTTTAGGATTGGTTGTAAGATGTATTTTCAATAATCATATTTCAAGTACTGTAAGTATCAAGATATGATATGAAAACCTAGAATTGATTACTGATCTTTTTATGTCTTGAAAATAATAAATTACTATAGGTAGGTTAGTGAATAAGAAAAAGGTGTACAATTTTCAAACTTACCCTCAACAACATCTATAACAGCTACCCCATATATATAGGGCTCTATGCCAGGCAAATGTGCCGCTCTCACAGCAATAGCACCGCCCATTGAATGTCCGAGTAGGATCAAAGGTGGTAACTCATCATCACCATATAACTTATGAATCACTTGTTCTACATCTCTGTAACATACCAGTAATAATTTATATTACGCTATAATATCTCACCTCCCAACTAGAATTACAATTGCAGGATTATATGATATAAATCAAATAAACTACAAAAGTTTTTTTTTGTTTTTAAGCTAACAATTATGAGAGATTGTTTAATTATTGTTTTTAATGTTAATTGACTCTTTATCGCTTTATCCTAAGGAGTAGTTTACAATATTCCATTCATTATGGTAACCATTTGCATGGGTAGGCAAAAAAATATGTTTATATAGAAACTTTATTGAGCATTTATTATGTTTACTTTTTACTACTTACTTAATTAATGTTTCAATGCTTAAATCGTTAGGGTTTTTAGCTTGTGTCTCTCCATGACCACGAATATCCAGTGACACAACTTGACAATGAATCATGTTTGTAATTTCCTCCTAAAATAAGTAATGTTGAAGAAATAAAATATACCGTTGAATTGATAACCTCCACCACAGATTTGTCCTAGTTAAATATGAATAAGTGATTTTGAATGAGACCAGTATAACCTCAGGCTGTGAATTACGAAATTGTAGGCACACCACAAGAATACACAAAATAAGTCTTCAAGACAGTGTTATTTAATAAAAAAACACAAGAAATTAGTCACAAATTCTTCAAACAATCTTATGTAAAAGTAAATGTTATACCTACTGTGAAAAGAGCCCAGCTGAGTCCTGAATATCCTCCACCATGTAATGTTATTATTCTCGGCCTTTGTGGGTGATCAGGTTCAGGTGATAAATAAACTCTGAAAGATCCACTCTCTGTTTCCAAATCAACAGATTTTTGAAAGTATTGATTCCATGACACTGGAGCATAATTTCGCTTTCGCCCGCCACTATATGGAGCAAGCCTAAAATATAAGCAGAATTTGTGTCTTAGTGAAAACTACGTTCCACTAGTTAATTAAATAATTGTATTATTTTAAATAATCATATAGTATAAGGGACAATATTATAAATTTACTTTGTTTCTCCTGATGTTCGTGGCATTTTTGGTGGGAGATTACTTTTCATGATATTCTTTTGAAGTGCAGACATTTTAAGTTATTTTTATTCAAAGAATTTACGACCCGGTTTCGCTTTTTTATAAACTTTATTAATGTGTTTACAATTTACTGTAAAAGTACATATTTTTCAGATGAATATTTATAGTATTTTTTTTATGGATAGTGGATACAAGTAGTACAATGAACAATCGCACAGCTACAACAGTGTTCACATTTCACAATCACAAGTCACAACCTGAAGCCAGGCAGTTATCGTACCAGGGCCGTAAAATTATCGTATATGTGATTCATATACGATAAATTATCGTACAGTTAGGAAAATGGCTAAAAATACTTTAAAAAATCATATGAAACGTGAAAATAAAATGTTGCAAACGATTTATAGTTTAAATCTTGTAAACTTGTGTTTTTCAAATTGATAATTCAATTTAAATGTTCGAATGGCACAGACCCGAGCTGGGCCCTCGTCCACTTCGAGTGTGATTAAGGCGCCAACATTTCAAATTTATACAAAAAATGTGTGCGTGTACTAGGTGTACACACGTAAGAAGTGAAACTTATATAAAACCTTTGTTGTACGCAGAGCCATAATTGGTTTGTTTTAAGTTTAGAGGTCCGAAACTATTTCTTTAAACACAGTAAATTTTGATACACTGCCTAGCATACAATTTACAAATTAATGGCTACAAATTGCGATTAGCAAATTTCAAGTCGAAAATGTAATCCGTTGTCAAACTTCAAAGTCAAAATCATACTATATGTCATTTTAACGCCGATAAAGAAGTTTGAATTCAAAAAGCAACATGGCGCGTAACGGAAAAATGTGACGCGTAACGCAAAAATGTTACACTAAATTTTTTTCCAACCCCGATAAAGAAGTTTCACTTCAAAAACAAAATAATGTTAAAGGATAGAGACACATGCATATTTTTAAAAGTTTAACTGAATATATTTGCGAGAACAGAATACGCAAATATTAATGAAACTTAACGTTTTAAATACAACTTTTAATCTCTTCCGTCAAAAATACGCAATATTTTCTCGTTGAACAATATGGTGTTCGCTCTAAGTGATATACCTATTGTCCGTAAACATCGTATATTATTTTTATCATTTAAAATTCGTTAGGTATTAAAATTATATCGAAAACTTCCGAATCTGCGTCACCATACAAATCGCGAATTTTTTGGCTGTGCATTCTGATGCGTTTTTGTGTTTGTACATTAATGCTTTGTTCGTCCGCTGTAGTCGCCTTGTGACTACTTGTTCCTAATACATAGAAAAATAAGCCAAACTGTAATTGTTATTGGACTATCTGTGTAATCATCAAATTTTTTATCAGAATGGAAATTATCGTACAATCTGCGTACGATAGTCGTGTACCATCGTACATCGTACGTAGTTATGAGATTATCGCACATGTACGATAATTATCGTACGATTGTGAACACTGCTACAATCGGAATTTGAATAATGGATTTGTACCACAGATAACAGATTCCGTATTTGTACTTGTAGTAACTAGTTAAGTACCAACTTTTCTACATTTGTTGACTGTTGCATGTCGGCATTGAGAATTGTCAATTTAGTGATGATAGAAATCCAAATAATAGCAAAATCAACATTTAAATATAATTATAAGACATTAAAAAAAACAAATAAAACGGGGATGAGTGTTAAATATCGGTTTATTATTTAGATATACAAAAAACTTAAGTTCCAGATGACCAAAACACTATGTATTTGTCGCGATCCGATATTTGAAGATATAATACTATTAGAATCGGCCCGTTCGGATTTATGCTAAGATCGGATTGCGTCACGTCACTAACTGTCATTAAATTACTACAGTATATTGTAATTTGATCATTGATGTATTGTATTTTGTAAATAATAAATAGTAATTGGCACATTAGCCGAAAAACTTAACTTGTAATTGTAACAAACCTAATATAACTGGGATTACAAATACTGAATAAAATCGGAAACATTGTAAGACACAACTGTTAAACACAAACAATATGAAAATTAATGTGACAGATTTTAAGGACAGTTGCAGAGCTTGCCTCCAACAGAACAAAATATTTTACAATATTTTTACTTGTTATTATGTTAAACGCAATATTTCATGTGTCGAAATGCTAACCAACTATACCAAAATTAAGGTAAATCATATCTTAATAAGAATCATAGTTTCTTTGTTGGAGTTTTTTAAAGATTGATCACAGTTAATGTTTACAGCCTATTAAACAGGATGGTTTACCACAACTTATTTGCAAGGATTGCTTCAGGCAGTTAAAAAGAACATATGACTTTTGTATACAGTGTGAAAGCAGTGAGATAAGGTTAAATAATCTTTTGTCGAACCTAAAAAGTCCTGATAACAGTGAAACTATTAATGAAGTTAAAGAAGAAAATAATATCAAGCTCGAACCTAGTGAAGATAAAATTAATCTAATATCAGAAGCAGTTGAGTTAAAATTAGGTGGGTAAATATAGATTTAGTCATTAGCCGCGTACTGACTGAGCGAGCAGCCTCGCGAGGCTGCCTCGCGAGGCAAATCCTCGGTCGGTCAAGACGTGCCTCGCCCGAGGCAAACGCACGCGCTGCCTCGCCCGAGCGTGCCGCGGCCCGAGCCGAACGTTGTCGGTTTTTGTCGATGTTCAAAGGCGCCTCAGTACGTTTGCCGCGCTCACTCAAGACGGTAGTGTTTTGCCTCGCTTATTCGTTGCGTGTTAGTTGTGCGTCATGGATAAAGAACAGTGTCTTAAATTAATACGACTATATGGTGAATATAGACGACTTTGGGATGCGCAATGTCCTGATTACACAAATAGAGGACTAAGGGAAGATGCATGGAGAAAAATAAGCCAGGAAATGAACCTTCCAATAGCTGAATTAAAGAAAAAAATGGACTCTTTACTAGGGTCTTACAGGAGGGAAAAGTCGAGAGAAAAAAAAAGCCGAATCACAGGATCAGGTATTTATTATTTAATGTTTATGATTAGGGTTAACAACATTCATTTTATTATATTCAAAGTTACATCGGTTTTTATATTATTTCTAATATTTTTTTTTTTATTTTATACTGCAGGTCGTGGTGAAATATATGTTTCGAATTGGTATGCCTATGAAGCCTTCAGTTTTCTAGGAGATAGAAATCACCCAGGAAATACACAAGATACTTTAGGTGAAGAAGTGAGTACCTATTATTTACTGATAATTATTCTGCCAAGAAATTGCTCCGTTTGTTATGAAATGTCTCCCTAAATGTGAACGTATTTCTTTTATATTTGTTGATCCTCGCCGTGGTATGGCTCTACGCAAGTAGTTATATAAGCATATGGTAGTCAATACGACTTTCGTAGCTTTTTCTGGTTCTAATAGTAGCGGCTTCCATAGTACTCTAAAAACGGAGCTTAAAATGCCAAAGGCATTCTCCACAACTCTTCTTGCTCTGGACAGCCTGTAATTGAAAATCCTTTCCATTGAACCTCTTTCTGGAGTACCTTCATAAGGTTTCAATGTGTAATCATTGAGAGCAAAAGCTTTATCGCCTAGAATAAAATAGGGCACTGCAATTTTATACGGTATTTGTAATATTTCTGGTGAAGGAATGTTCAATTCCTTCTTTTCGACCTTTTATATAAATTGGTATTTTTAAACACACCGCCATCTGATATACGTCCTTTGCTGCCAACGTCTACGTACAGAAATTTATAGTTAGCGTCAACTAAAGCAAACAGCACTATACTTGGAAACATTTTGTAACAGTCATAATCATTGCCACTATTTATCGGCGACTGTAATATAACATGCTTCCCATCCATTGCTCCTATGACATGTGGGAAATTCCATTTGCTCTCAAACTCTTTCGCTATGGTAAGCCACTCTTCTTCGGATGATGGTATCTGTAAATAAAATTAAGTAATAATTTCTATCTTTACAGAATGCAAGTCTGGATAATACTCGAAATGATGACGGTTATAACGAAGAAAAAAATGAAACTTCAAACTCGACGACAACGGAAGGACCTAAACAAAAGTCAACTAGACCTAAAAAGAGATCCAAAATGAACGAAAGTGATGATCTTACTGATAACGCCATATCTGAAGCATTAACACTCTTACAACAGTGTGCAAGCGATAATATATCAGAAAAAAATGATCCCTATAATGTGTATGGCCAATATATAGGAAATGAGTTGAGAAAGTATGATAAAATTACATTAGCATACGTAAAAAATGCAATAAATAAAATTATCTTTGATGCAGACATGGGAGCATACAGTGGTTATAGTTATTATACTCAATCATATGGTGAACACGATAATTTAAGATATATGTCTCATCCCTCTTCCTCATCGACGCCATCTACATATTCGATGCCTGCTGCCTCACCAATGCCTTCTACCTCACCGATGCCTCCTACTTCACCGATGCCTCCTACTTCACCGATGCCTCCTACTTCACCGATGCCTCCTGCCTCATCGATGCCTTCTACTTCACCGATGCCTGCTGCCTCACCAATGCCTCCTATCTCACCAATTTCGATGCCTCCCCCTCCTCCTTCTCCAGCTCCTCATCATTAAATATTTGTTTGTTTAATTTTCTTATATTATTTGTCCAATTTTCTAATCAGATTAATAAAAAATAATAAAAATATGTAATTTTATTTTACCTTAACATAATCCTTTAACACCTCAATTATAGCATCACAGACTTCAGGAACTATAACCGATATCCTTTGTTTTGATATACGAAATAGATACTGTAGACTGGTATAAGAATCTCCTGTGGCCAAAAATCTCAACGTCACTAATAATCTTTCCCTAGCGGATATTGCTTCTCGAAAATTTGTGTCCTTCTTGCTTATTTTGGCGTTTATGAGAGAATACACATTGTCAAATTAGATTTTACTCATTCGAGTGAAATTTTTTTCTTCGTCATCGAAGCACAACTCTTCAAATAATCTGTTCCCAGCCTGTAATCTATTTTTGTATAAGAGTTTAATCCAAAAACGTTTAGTTTTCTGTTTTCTTTTTTGCAAGCCTTAGAATTATTAAAAGGCAGTGGTAGCGACAGCTTTCCGAATGTGCGGCCTCATGGTGGTCTCGGGCAAACTATACGGGCACGCGCGGTCTCTATTCGACTTCAAGTTAAACTGAGCGTCGATGCTCACGATGGCTCGGACTTGCCGCGCGAGGCAGCCTCGGATTAGAAAACTTACAGACCGAGGCTGCCTCGCGCGGCAAACGTTGCGAAGCAAACGTCCGAGGCTGCTTCATGAGGCTGCTCGCTCAGTCAGTACGCGGCTATTGATTTCTTAGTATTAAGTTACATGTATATATTATAAAAGTATATAATAATGTTCTTGGATATATAGAACATTTAGAAAAGTGTTATTTACAAAAAAGTTATGAAAGTGCATTGATTGAATTATTGCTTTCTGCTACCAAAATTTTTCTTTTTCTTTCTCTTTAGAAGCTAACAAAATCTACCTAAGGACATCTAAATTATTTTATCATTTTCAGAGCCCATTCGTGAGATTAATGATGAGAATGAAAACTGGAATGCTGATGATGATAATTTACTTATTGAATTTAAACAAATTGGTATGTTTTTTAATTTCTTTAAATGCTTAGGTTAAATGAAATAACAATAAATTTCTTGTTTAAAAATGTATACTAGCTGACAATAATAATTTTTTGTGTCGTTTGTATGTAAATGTCTTTAAAGTAACACAAAATTATTCTTACCAAATGAAAGTTTATTTTCAGATCCAAAGGACGAGACAATTATTAAGAAGAAAAAAGGGAAGAAGAAAAAATGTAATTATGTTCAAAGTTATTCTTAACAAGAGACATGATTTATGAGAGTTAGGTATAGAAATTTAGGTTTGTGCCATGTGATGGCAGCTTATTGAATAGTACCTCCCCATCTATACCCATGGGTGTTGTAAAAGGCGACTAAGGGTTATTAAGGCGTAGGGAAGTGACGACCCCATTGCCCTCTGGAGGAATAATTGAGCAACATCTATTTCTCCATCATCACACGTCCCTGGGTGTGCTCACTCAGGCTGGCACGAGAGGACAAAATACTGCTCAACTTCAGATGTAAAACAAGGAATAAACTCATGACAGCACAATTAAACACAGACTTCACTAACAATAGGGGGCTTCAGTCTAATATAAATCCCATCCATTTTCTCAATTTGAAGGCGCTCTCCTGACATTTATTGTAGAGACATTGGGTCTCTAAATGTATTCTGCAAAGAGTACTGAAGAGTTGTTTGGGTTGATCCCTTCTGCCTCGTTTCATCACCGTTCGTGTCGTATTATCTCATAATTTCATCCGCATCACCCTGATGGCTGGAAATCTTGTAAGATCCAATTCACTAGACATTTTCTTTTGCAAGTAGTGAACTGTGGAATCAATTCCCGGTGGGAGTCATCCCTGGGAGATACGACCTCCAACTGTTTAAAAAAATAGGATACTCCTCCCTCATAGGCCAGCAACACACCCAATAAAATATGTAAGGGTTGCGATGACTGGCCATTTTGGGCCTCCCGTAGGCTCGTTAGCCCCCCTATTAATAATATAAAAAAAAACAACATAGCAATAATGTTTGTATCTAACTTATACCTATATTCTTTTCAGTTCCACATTTGGACGACGAAGAATTGGCTAAACCAACTAGTAAGTTACCACACCAATGTGATGTCTGTGGTAAAATATTAAGTTCGAAAAGTAACCTCAACTCTCACAAAATAATACATACAGATCAAAGGCCTTTTAAATGTAAAGAGTGTCCAGCATCTTTTAAGTGAGTATTGTTATATTTTTTAAATAAATATTGAAGTAGGATAAAAGTATAATAAACTTTGGTTAAGCACATCTTGTAAAATTATCCAATACATAAATTAATAAAAAAACTCTTAATGGACAGGAATGAATTACATATTATTTGCCTGTTCTTGTTCTTTAACGTGTTCTTGAACCGTTTGTCTTAAACGAAATTTGTAACCAACTTTGTTAATAATAATCCACGGGGTAAGGAGTAAGATTTTCGGCGAAACAATTATTATTTTGGTTTGCTATGTGTAAAAGCCTACAAGCCTTTAAGGTGATCTCTCCTATGTCAAATTCCTTGGTCCTTTGAGTTTTATATAATTTAAAAGATACTCAGAAATGTGGTCTTTGGCGAAAAATCCCCATACTACGTGTTTCTAAAAGCATAAACAAATATTAATGATATATCCACCTCTTTCAGAGGCCACAGCGGTTTATTTCAGCACAAGAGGCTACACACAGGTGAAACTCCATATCATTGTGAATATTGCCCCAAGCAGTTTAGAAAGAAAACTACACTTATATATCATATACGTACTCATACTGGTAAGTACATGTTTCAAGCCACAAAGGAACCAATAATATAAGAATTCGTAAACGCGGTGATATTATTAAATTTATCTGTGACCTGGATGTAATATATTTGCGTGTCGCTTAACGTTTTTTTTTTTTAATATAGAATCAAATTCATTCCACGTTATGTGGAGCGAAGTGTAATTGTAGCAGCTCTTCACAAACATCTTGAAAAACAAAATACTAGGCAATTAAAAAGAGTGTCTTGCCAGTTTTTCTTGTCTGGTCTATTATTTACCAGTTCTTAGTATTTGGTGTGTGCTTGAACTGAGTCTTAAATGAAATTTATAAGAAACTGTTAAATACATGACAAAGTGTATTCTATGCCTTTGTTTTGAGAACTGGCAATAAATGCAAATTTATAGTGGAACTAGCTGACCTGGCAAACCTCGTTTTGCCATGTATTATGTATGTCATTTATAATAAAAAATAGGGGTTGATCGTAGAGGGGTGAAAATTAGGGGTTGTATGTATTTTATAATGCTGTATCATAAAATAAATTAACTAAAATTTAAAAAATAAAATTTAGGGGTGGACTACCCTTGAAATTTAGGGGGATGAAAAATCGATGTTGTCCGATTCTCAGACATACCGAATATGCACACAAAATTTCATGAGAATCGGTCAAGCCGTTTCGGAGGAGTTTTACTACAAACACCGCGACACAAGAATTTTATATATTAGATTACAAATTGGTACTGCCACTACAGTGATTATCAGATATCTTCCTTTTAAAGAAAAAACTGTTTGACCGGATTGAAGTTATGTATTATTATAAATATACAACTATTTAACATAATTGTAAATTTATCCGACGTTTCGCGTGCTTTACAGCGTGCGTGGTCACCGTGACCAAAACTAAAATAATATAAGTTGTAAATTTATAATAATACATAACTTCAATCCGGTCAAACAGTTTTTTCTTTAAATGTGTAAAGGTTATGTAAATCAAAGACAATACTATCTTCCTTTTATTTAATAATATGTTTCTGCAGATAATATTTAATACTTAAAAGGATATTTAACATAAAGTCTTTAATAACAAGTTTCTATTAAGAGGAAGGCACTCAGTTCTTGTGTACTATTTTTCCAACTAACGTGTACTCACATTAATTCGATTTCTTACTTAGCTTTGTAAAATGATGAACATTAATACTTCTAGGTGAAAAGGAATACGATTGCAAAATTTGTCTAAAGAGTTTTGTTCAGAGCGCGCAACTCGCGATACATATGAAACGGCATAGTGGGGATAAGACGTACCTCTGTCAGGACTGTGGAAAAGGTACTCTCATGTAATTTTATATTTTGCTTGCTCATCATTACTGGGGCCTTAGTAGTAGAAAGTAGAAAACTAATTTTGTCGACACGTACTGTCATTTTCATACAAATTTCGTTTTCGACTATGTACTGTTAAGGCATCTTGACTAAGCCCCCTGTGTTTGTAAATTGCCTTCTTTGTTATATTGCCATGTAGGGAATGCATAAAATAATGGTTTACAGTTAATGGGCGGGTATAGCTAAATTCGAATACGGGCCGGGCTTGTATCTATTTTTCTGCTGTAAATAAATGTTAATGCTTGAACATATAGATTTCTACAACATTACAAAAACTTTTGTGTGAATAGAAACATCTGCTTCGTTCGGATCAAGGGATTCAAGTATTACGTAACGAATTTGGGGGGGGGGTTTCCTTTTGTAAAACGTTACGATGCGGGGCGGGGATTGAATTACGCGTTATTGTTAATATTATTTTCTACTTACACCACATAATAGTAACTAAAGAGTCACTAGGTGGTCACGAAACGTTTTACTAGACTTGGATACAGGACTGTACTTGGGTACTGAAAAACGTTACGGCGAGTTCATGGTGGGGGGAGGGGTCAATAATCTCCAAAAATTGCGTTACGTAATACTTGAACACTCCCCAAGTCACCTGCAGCTTTTCAACATCGGACGTGAAAACAGAATAGCGTTGTCGAAATCAGTTTTTGTCGTGCACCACCACTATTTGGAACTAGTTGCCCACTGAAGTATTTCGCACTTGCGAGCCTTCTGGCAATGTGAGTGTGTATGGGCAATGGTATCACAAAATCATAAAATCAGGTGAGCCTCCTGCCCGTTTGCCCCTTGTTTTATAAAAAAATAAACATGTGAAAATCGTTATGGGGCATAGGGAAAATAAATTCGTGTTTTATGGGCTTTCTATACAATCTTAAAGATTTATATATTCCTGGTTAAATAAATGCCCAAAGTGAGCCACAGCGTTAAAAGAAATAATATATCTTCAATTTTCTATTTCAGCATTTATAATAAAAGCCGACCTTAAAGTTCACCAACGAATTCATAACGGAGAAAAGCCATACTCATGCCATTTATGTGAGAAAACGTTTGCGACGTCTGGAAATTTGTCAATACACGTTCGGATACATAACAGGGAGTTTAGGTAAGGGAGCTTAGGGTCCTTCAAGAAAAAAACGTCCCATTCCCTGATGGGTCCGCAACACACCCGCTAGGCGTTTCAGGTGTCAATGGACGGCGGTTATCACTTTATTCAAAGTGACCCTGCTCGTTTGCCTCCGGTCCCATAAAAAAGGGGGATTTTTTAAATAAAATTTAACGGTATTATTATAATTACATTACTATATTATATTCTTTAAATAGCTTTAATATTTCTTGAACTATTCATCTTTCCACTTCCGTGAAGAAGCACGTGTTACGCTTATGATTTTCCTTTGCCTTTATGTAAATTGATTTACCACATAACTCATCAAGCGAAGTTGATAGTGAAAATATTAATTATTTACGTAGGTAACATATTGGGAATTAATTAACGAATCATCGTTTTAATTGATATAAGTACCGTGTAAGGTTTATATGTCAGGTCATACAAGTTGGTTAAGGACCCTAATTACAGCATAAAAAAAAAATGTTTTCAAAAAATTTAAACGCAATAAAACATATATTGTCATGAAACCCGTAGCTAATTTGCCGTTATTGATTAATGTTTATTCTTTCAAAGGTGCTAATATAAAATTGTAGCCAGTCTTCTGCTGTATCTACTTTATAAAATCAAAAACTTCAAATTCATAGAGAAAAGTCGTCTTTATAGAAATATGTATCATAATTGTAAAATAATACTCTTAATTCACAGATACACATGCAAATACTGCAGTCGTGGCTTCATAACATGCAGTTCATACAATGTTCATTTAAAGAGACATCGCGGGCAGAGAGACTATTCATGCGAATGTGGAAAGAAATTTTACACATCTTCAGCACTAAAACAGCATAAAGTTGTTCACACCGGCGAAAAACGTTATCAGTGCAAAATTTGCGACCGGAAATTCACACAGACGAGCCACTTGAGTCGTCATTTCCGGAAGGATCATGCGAAACCGGATGATCCGTTGCCGAACTCGGATCAATACAAAATTGTTTTACCCGCAGAAAACGAAACGAGTGTGTTTAATTTAAAAATGGACGACGGTGACCTTAAATGTGAAGCGTAAAATTATGTTTTAATCGGTCGAGATAATATCTAGCGTTGATTGAAGGTTTTTGAAAATACACATTAGAAAACCAAAGAGTAATCACAATATAAAGCGCTTAAGATCTTAAATACTATCGTGGGAAAAGTGACTGCGAAAAAATAATCATTGTAATTGCGTCATTGAACGAATGGAACATTAAGTATGTACAACAATAAGTTGAATTAAAATGTACCAATATTTATCATGTTTGGTACAATGTGTAATAATGAAATTATATTAAATGTTAGGACTTATTTATTGTAAATTATCGAAAAAAATATAATATAATTTTGCAAAAAATCAAGTTTTATTAATTACTATTCAATTACTTTCGCGACTTTGCATGCATTTCAAGTATGTTTTAAATAGTACAACGTTATAGATATGGCATACTACCTACAGTTTTATTCCAGTAGAAGCAACTTACCTATTCAGCAAGCTATATTATAGCTTTATAAAAAGCTTTCTCTATCCATCAACATCTTGTCATACATTTTTTGAATGGGCTGATTAGTTCGTTGTTATGGATGAGTTCGCAACTTACAACGGAGTGTAAAAAAAAGGAGAAATACTTTTGAATCATATATTTTACAAAACTGTTGTCAAATTAAATCTTTTATAACTAAATAATCTTTTCTGTTGAACTTCGAAACTTTGACGTAGTTACAACAATATAACAAATATGGAACATTGAACTAATAAAATAAACTAAGGACATAAAAATAATTAAAGCGCAGTGAGCGAAATAAATACATTTAGAAGATATACAGAATTATACAGTCGCCAATGTATAAATTGACATACGAAATATTTCATATATTAAAAACTTTCCGGATACAATTTTCTATATTATCATGAATTTTAAGCGACTCTTATTCATAATAAGATAGCTTCATTCACTTTGTGAAAATTGCAAATTTAGACAGGAACAAAGGTGTTCGATTGTAGCAAAGGATATGAAACCATGTTTCCTAGTTACTCACGTCAACTTGTACTAGTACACAAATTAAAATCACATCAAAAATACAAAAGGTATATATATGGTTTGCTATACATTTATTATTTACAATGTTAGTTAATTCTGGCTTATAAGTAATATTGTCTAGGAAAATTATTAAGAAACCTAAAAAATTTGAACTATCAAATTATAGCTAGATAATATTTCAAAATTAATAATTGTATGATAGGAAGCCATGAATTAAGTTGTTGCTTGTTTTAATTAAGTTAATATCTAAAGTGAGTAAGGGATCGTTCAAGTATTACGTCACGCAATTTTTGGAGATTATTGCCCCCCCGACCCGCATCGTAACGTTTTATAAAATTCGTTACGTAATACTTGAAGGCAAAAATAATATTTACAGAAGAATATAGTTCTTGCAGTGCAAACTTATTCTAATATGATAGGACTGATTGTATTATTATTATTAATAATTAGGACTGATTGTATATTTGATCATAAATTTTTCAACAACAGCCTAAATTTTAGTTTGTATGATGTCATTGTCATGTGATGTGGAAATAGTAATTAAATAAAATCTAGATATATTTTTGATCTACCATAATAGCAGACATTGGTATTGGATAAGAATATGATGTCAACAGATGTTAGTCAAAACTGACTTTATTCATGAAAATTATTGATTTTATGTAAAAACTAAACCATATTGTGAAATTACACTATATTATAACTTGATAGCTATAAAGAATCCTAATCGACCTGCAATCTTTTATGGGAACAGCTTTCCAATTATGTGATTCCGTAGACGCTTAAAATCTAATACAATATGTGGTAATTAAAGAAACGACTCCCTGTCACATTTTGGTTAAAACCTAACTGCATAAAAATGAGTCCTATAGTAAATATTATAAATCTTCTTAAATTGTAAAACTATATATCTATTTTGGGCCTATACTGTAAGCGAAGTGGTGGATCTCGGAACCTCCACCTAGTGACGTAAACAAATTTCAATGTGTGGTCCTTACCTAGTAATTCGTCATTACATAAAATGTCAATCTGGAAAGAATATGTTTAAAAAATTAACAAATATATTTTTTAAGTACATATTGACCTGACAGAGGAAATATGTTTTTACTTGTCGTTCGAAACACTTCTGATATGTTATTTAATTTATAAAACATGGATTTTTAATAGAAAAACTAATATAATTGTTAACTAATCTAGCACAAATTTGAATTGATTGTGATGCTCTTAAAAGAATATAGAACAATTCTATAAGTTATTATTGGTAAATAATATTTGCTTTATATTATTGAGAGAAAAATACACCATTATTATAAAATATAGTTTCATAAAAAAAGATACAATACTTACTTCTCTATATTTCTCAATACCGTTTAGTATTTTCTTAGCTATGAATTTCTTAAGGTGTGTGATAGTTGCCTGCGCTGAACATCTGATAAAACCACGCTTTAGTGTTCTCAGTGATGTTGATATGCACTCCAAACATACATTCACCTGCACAACAAAGATTTCTTTAATAACAAATCTTTAATTTTATAACTAATTGTATTACAGGTTATTAACATATAAAAACATAATATTGCAACTATATAAAAATAAGCCACAAGAAGTTATAAATTATATGATAACAAGCAATAGGCTTTAATATATTCAGTTTACTTCACTACAATAATTCACCGCAACCAAGAATTAGTCTAAATGGCATCAACTAGTGCTTGAACAACTCGCCTCGGTTGGTAAAGACATGAAACTAAGAGAAACTCAACTTGACTAACCTGTTCATCTTTCCTGTGGCAATCACTATTATCTTGCTGTTCTGGCTCATCTCCTGCACCAGGTTTGTCTGCAGCTAGAGCAGCATCCTTAGGACATGGTAAACCTCTTGCACGGTAAAAGTCTCGCTCTCTCTTAATTTCATCTAGTTAGAAATTTTATGATTAGAATGTAAGATAGTTTATAAGGATAATCTACTATAATGTACATGGAGGTTAATTTTTTTACAGCAGATTTTCTAGATCTTTTATTTATGGTAATAAAGGTCAAACCAGCTTGTAAATCTGATGGTAGCATGATTTTTTTAATACAGTACAAGAGTCTTGTCAATAAATCATTAACATCTAGGACAGTTGGCTTTTACCAAAGCATATTTTAAAATGTAATATTTATGTAACAAGAAGAGAGTTTTAATACATTATTTTTTTGATGGGGTACTCACTATCCTGTAGGTCTGGTACTAGTTTGTATACAATGTCCTGCATGGTGCGATCGAAACTGATGTACTGAAGTGGATGTGATTGGTGTATCACTATGTTGCATGTTGGACATGTATTATTTTCCTCTAGATGCTTCACAAGGCAGCTTTTACAAACTGGAAAATATTAATTGCGATTAAGTCCTGAGGCCTAAAATTAAGTAATAGAATTTTTTACATATTGAAATAGTATCCTATTATGCCTATAATGTGAATCATATTGCAGTGTTGCCAAGAAGCATTATATTATATATAATGGCTTTAAAGATGTTAGAAGCATATATTAACTTAATGTTTAATAAAGTCGCATAGGAATCACACATGTAATAGTCTGTGAAACATATAGATTATATTTATTATAAAAAATTTATTCATTAATGTCACATCTGAAAGCCTTTTTAGTTAAAATAAGTGAAGTTATTCATTAAAGTTTGCATAAAATATTTTGATATTGGTATAATTTTTTAGAGGACAAATTATAGTCATTTTTCATTTATTGTTAGAAATAATACTATTAGCCAATGTATCATTATCATCATCAATGGCTGTTTAGTTAGCCAATTATAGCGAATGTAAAGATACATATTCTAAGGAATTGTTAAGGTTATGCAAAAAACGAAGACTCCTTGAAGTTTTGTGAAATGGACATGGAAAAATTAGGGAATTTATTAAAGTTCAAACTCCTCTAAGCTAATAAAAGATTAAGAATGAAAACAGAATGAAACGACTTACACGTATGAAGACACTCGGTGACCGTAGTAGCATCGATGAAGTATCCGCGGCAAATCTTACAAGTAATGTGACTGTTTAAAGTTTTTAACTTTATCCTCCTTTCCATGGTCATCCTAATAATAAAGATCTTTGCAAACCATTCGTTTTGGATAGGAAATTATGAAAAAACAAAAAATAAAAGCAATACAAACGCAAAGTCAGCAGAGATCAAACACCAATGACAATTGACAACTAAGATTGATAACGCATAAATCGAAACACCAATGTCACATACAGTTAAAAGTTTAAAACATAGATACAGCACCGTGAAAAGCAAGTGATCAAAACTACTTTGTCTGTGGGTAATAAGTATTTAGTGATGTGCTCATAGTGATGATGATATTAATTATATACCGAAAATCGAAATTAAACGTGATACACTTAGTACACGACAACACATTAGAATTTAAAAAAAATATAAGTATGTAAAAACGTTTTCATAACATAAAACATTATAAAAGCCTCGTAGTTAGGATAATAATAGGTATTTGTCATTTTTATAAAGTTGTGTTAAAGGTGTGAAGTTACACAATTTGTAATTAATTTTTTAAACTCAACCAATATAATAGTATAATTATGTATATTGTGTGTACCAGAGAAATTATTATTGTTTCCCTAATATTGTTATTGAGTAGTGGTACATCACTATGTAAACTGTTTTTCTTCATTTTTCTTGTGTGATATTTTTACATGTGTTTGTGTTTGCGAAAAACTGAATATGGACGAATAGGTTTTAAAATTACCTAGCGCGTGTAGTGTACGTTTGTTTTAGATTATTATAAAACATACTTAGTCAAGCTGGGTGCCAAAACGGTGGAAAGGTTTTTGAACCTTGCCGACGACAATTTTATTGAGGATGTCAAAGAAGACCTAAAATGTTTTTTTGCGGAAAAAAGAGTTGACAGGTAAACAATTTATTATATTGTTTATGTATTCATTAAAATGGGAGATAATTGTATATGCTCAGTTTGAATGAAAATTTTCGATAGCTGCCTAAATTTCAAGTAAAATCTTTTGCCGACAAAGGCAGATGTATGTTTCAAGGTTATGAATCAGTGAACGTAGGACGTATTGAACAAACGCAAGTTAAATAGAGCATAACGAGATGACACCTTGAACAATAATAAACTCAATTGAAAAAAAAATAGCTCTCCTATGTTACAATAATTTTAAAAATTTAATTAATTGTTTCAGTTATATATTTACTTCCTTATAAATAGATTTAAATTAATCAGTATATTTTATTTCTTCATGTTTTTATTCCAATCTTACTATAATTTATGTTTTTTAAACATTACTGCAAGATATATAAAATATAAATTAGGAAGTTCAGTTTTCCTATTGTTCCAAACAATTATATAATAAAACCTAAAAAACAATATTATTTAATCATTTACTTTCTTAAGACTGAAATATGGATGTGTTACAGTGTTCTAGTATTTCCACCTGTGAGTAACTACCGCAGATTTCTCATTCATCGCTGTGTTGAGCAGTTGAGTCAACCAGATCTTGCCACCTTCTCTATAGGTGTCAGTGACGAGCGACGAACTGTTGTTTGTTACCGAGATAAATTATTGAGGTAATCCATAAAGTAATATAAATTTAATATGTTCTGTATTCATATGAATGTGTACAAATACTTAACTTTAATTTTACTTTTTAGTGATGAAGCTTGTGCAAGACCAACCATGGTCCTGACACAGACAGAAAAGCCGAATGCCACCCAAAATGGAGAGAGTGAGTTTCAGTAGATTTTCAATAAGTATTTTTATAATTAATATGTATCATTTTACGCTGTGGCTTAGTGGTGTATAACTGTATAACCTGGATATGAAGTGTAAAATGGAGGCTCATGGTAATAGTCAATGCAAAAAAATAATTGTTTTACATTGGTAGGCTTAGAAGAGTTATCACGAACACAAAAATGAATTTTTTCGTTAGTAATAACTACTACTAATACTTTGTAATACAAACATTTATGTTTTCACAATATAAAATTATAACCTTATCCTATCCTGATCAATCGTGACTTGTATAATTCTTATGTTTCCCTTTGCATCACTATTTGCTTTTCATGAATTTGTAAGATTAGCTTTTAAGTTTTTAGTCTGTTATTTATATTTTCTTTTGTATTACTTTAGATTAAGGTTCTATATATATATATATTTTATATAACATTTGGTTCTGCACTTCTCGCACGCATCATGTTTCTTTTTTTTTGTAGTTTTTCTCTTTAACTAGGGTTGCCTGGAAGAGATCGCTTATTAGCGATAAGGCCGCCCGTTGCATCCCTTATAATTTTTATTTATTGTGTTTCTTTAATTTGCAACGAAGTGTAAATAAATAAATAAAATTACAAATAAATCTTCATCACCAAATTCAAAAAGTCTATAAAAAGGCACAATGCACCAAATATTCTCAAAATTTATATTTCTAGTCATCCATATTTATATTTTGTTTTTGATATAATTTTGCGTTTCAAACAACTCCCGCGAAGGTTCGTATTGTTCATATGTAGTGTCAAACAATCTTATTAAAAGAAATTAGGTCATACAAAAATTTTAAATTGAAGAAAGAAAATCGGTTACATTTTAGTAGTTTAGTATTACTTGATGCACTTCTGTTTCTTTACTATAAAATGCAAGTAGTTTGTCACACGACTCTTTTAAACCTCTTTTTTGGTGATACATAATATAATAATATCTTGGAAATAATAAAAGTGTAGTCCCGTCACCCGTGTAGGCATATCGTAGTTGTTTTACACCGAAACAATTATTGCACATAAAACAATTTAAAAGTAGCAAAATACTATGTTGTGTAACTGGCGGCCTTATTGCTATTACGCTATCTCTGCCAGGTGAAATATACGCACTGTGTAGCAATCTAAACCACAGATACGGTACGGCAGAGAAGTACGCTGTTGCCTCTTGGTATTTCTACGGATGGGATCTCAATAATTATAATACCAAGCGCTGACACGTAGCACGGACTCGATGTCGATATTATTCTAAAATATAAGTTTCCTCACTGGCAATGTATGTCTTTGTAAGTTTGTCTCCAACTCGCACTTGGACTCTTAGCATTGCATTTTGCAACAAAAACAAAGTTTTATGTAGCATTTTATTATCCTTTATACGTATTTAATATAGATGTAACTCGATTGCCAGTGTACTATTCAAAAATGAACAACAGCATGTTTGAAATATGTTTGATACAGTACAGTATAGCCTTCAAGTAAGCGGCGATTGTGCAATTTTTTTGCAATATCCAACCGGTATACCAAATAAGTACACAAGTACTAGGATGTATGTAAGTAATTTCCCAAGCAATTCTATTTCTGTGTGTGTTTTATGAACACGAAATAATGGTTCATATTAAATAAGACATTGTGACAGATTAAACATCTATAAAACTGAAACATTTTATTTCTATTAATAGGTAATAGAAATTTGTAATAAATATATTAAAAGTCAATTCGTCGCCTGTTATATTTTTAATGCAGCGTTATTAGTGAAAGCGTTGGACATTCCTCGGTGATACGTGAAGCGATATTGTCTTCCTAGAAATAGGCCACGCCTATTAATTTTCTTTAAAAAATTATAACGTTATTGTTATTTGTATATTTTTGTTAATTTAGTTAAGCACGGCCATAGGCGTGGCCACTTCTTGCACTATTCCCTTATATTAATATATATTACATTTTCATACGATGATTGCGTGGAAGAGATCGTTTTTTTCCACATATGTTACCTATTTTTATACTATTCATGTAATAAAGCGTAAATAAATAATTAATGTTTAAAGGTCCAAAACTCTTTACTAAAACATGTTTTATGTTCCATTATTATTAAAATATTTAGTTGTTCTAGAATTTAGTTTCTCAAGTTACTGCTATGTAATAACGCGTTGCACAATAGAAAAGATTACGATGCTACATAAATGTCAGAAGTTAATTATTGTACGCATTTAAGACGCTGTTACGAATTATTAATTTCGAAATACTTAAAGAAGAATGTAAATCTTTGTATAATCCCCGCAAGATTTTAGACACATTCAAAGTTGAGACTTATTTCACCTTCACCGTACCAGCAAGTGATATTTTTGCACGTAGAATGAAAAGTCTGTGGTGAGATATCCCCATTCTAATATTTCCATAGAATTGATATAGCTTATTGATTTTATGAATTTAATATTAACCGTAACCGGAAAATTTATATTTAAATTCATATATATTCGCGTAAATTTTAATTTAAACACGCGTAACTAAGAGATTTGTAAATTGCTCTATGTTAATAGACATGTGGAAATAAAGTCCCGTAAATGAGTCAAAAGAGAGGGGATATTATTGTGTATTTATTTTTTATATAATGTTATGTATAAAATCTCCGTATATTTAATATATACCGTATAACCAACCAATAAAGGTGCGCTTACACGGGCAACTAAAATTGCTCAATTCCAGTCAATACTCGTCAACTATGACGTCACGACTACATCAAGCAATTTACGGCAACGGCAACAAGCATCAATACTGCGCAATACAATATTGAGCGATATGGCGCAACTTCATCAACTAGGCAATACTGTCCTACACGAGCAATTCAGTATTCGCTCGCTATAGACGACATTGTTCTTGCTGCGGCGGCTCGTAGCGCTTTTTATTATTAATCAAAAACAAAAAAGAAAGAAAAGGAATAGGCGTATCTGGGTGCGATCGTTTTTGGCCGCAATTTTCATTGTGTAATGAATTAGATGATATATTATTCAAAAACTTTACTAGAATGTCAGGAACAGAGTTTGAATTACTTTTGAATAAAGTAATTAGAAATTTTTATTATTTAGACCTCTCGCTCTCCCCGCGGAAGCAAGACGGCAAGCCGCAAAACAAACAAGTGCGAATGAGATATATACAAAAATTACTAGGAATTTCCAAGTCCATTGGATATTCGTCAATTCATATCTGCGACATTGAGCAATTAGGAGCAATATCGCCGAAATAATTTATTGAAATTTATTAAATTTATTGAAATTGCTCCATTAATTGCTCCAGATCGGTCCATTCGTGTCGCCGAGCAATTATTGCCCTCGTGTAAGCGCACCTTTATCATGATGCGTGGGCAATTGAGCAATTAGCTACCAAGGCGGATCTTTGTTACAAGTAGCTCGATTTCACAGCCTATTAACTATAACCACTTTAATAATGGCTTAAACCCAAGCACTGTATAACATTTAATTATCAAGAATAGTTACGTGATATCATATTAAAGGGAGTACACGATTGCATTATTCAAAATATATTATTTGTCCCTTTCTATCGCACCTTAAAGACAGAGATAGCCTTGTGTCGACGTTTGCTTGCGCCATTAATTTTCATTATAGCCGAGATTACTCATTACACATTTAATTCATATTGCTCATTTGGGTACCTACGCACTTTTGCATTATTCAAATATCTCGGAGATTGGAAGATCTAGAATGTGTATGTAAACTTTATCGGTGAAGCAGTGAACTTTTTTAAAGGATTGTCTGTTACCGAAGAAAACTTCACCTTTATAATTTAAGCACCATTTAAATTCTTTAAACAAACTGTATGTAACCTGAATTATAAGTGTATAAACTAGATTTAAAAATATGAAGCTATAATGAACAAGCCATTATGCAAGTCAAGATTGTAGATTTACGCTGCTGTGGGTGTTGTTTATTCTATTCTTAGATTTCATACGTCTAATCTTGTATTTTAAATCCGAAAGTTCCGTTTTAATCGGATAGGACTTTTTGTTTTGAGAAGAACTAATTTTTAGTATAAATTGAGGGCTAATTAATAGACCATGGTAGATTGCGTTTTCATTTTTTCCATAGGACTTAGTTTTGCCGGAAATCGAGATAAACTGTTTTTACCCTTAAAAACTCACCCCCTTCCCCTTCTCGACCTCAGATTTTTTCAGTAAATTATTTTTCCTTTCATTTTTATAATATTCTCCTCCTTTACCTCCTTTACCAATGGTTTTCATTCTACTATTATTATTTTTATGGTCTCAAAAATTATCCACCCTGGACTATAAGCCGTCTCGCTGGCTTCTAAGTTCGAGCTTAAAATGACGGGTTTCCACGCGTTTGTCTTGTGGTGCTGATTGATGATTGAATTTTTTGTAGCTAGAAGATATAAAAAAATGTTTAAGGCTATGTTCACATGTAACGCGCGTTAACGCGCGTCAACGCGCGATCAAATTTGAAGAGCGTTCAGATGATGAGCGCTAACGCGCGTTGCGAGAGTACTCGTCAGTCTAGTTCGGTAGAACGTAGAAAATGGACGTGGAAGAGGCTATTATTTTGTGGTTATATTATAAAGAAAAATATAGAAAAAGAAAACGTACACATTGGGTTTATCCAATTTTGAAAAAAAAATACAATTTATATTATATTTTTTATACAAATTTGCTATATTCCAACTTGCTGACCTTTTTTCTACTTCATCGATTAGTAAGTCGATGTCAATATCTTCAATTTCACTCATTTTAAAAGCGAGAACAAAATATAATTACGAAAATTAATAAAATTACATGCGATCGCGATGAAAGCGCGCGCTCATCTGAACAGCAAACGGACATTACATTAATATCAAAGCGCGCGTCAACGCGCGATCACCTGCGTCTAGAGACTTTTTCTCTGAGCGCCGCGTTGACGCGCGTTGACGCGCGTTAACGCGCGTACATGTGAACAGTTGTATGAAAAATACCATAATCTCTAGTCGCGCGATTTGAAAACGCGCGTCAAGTTTTTGCCATCTGAACATAGCCTAATTGACGACCCCGTATGCCAAACCAAGTTGAGTTTACATACGGAACTGTTGCTTAGCGCTAAGAGAAGAAAAAAATGAAAACAATCAAAAGGTCTCGATATATGAGGTATGGTCTTGCAACTACGCAACCAAAGATTTTCTATGGATATAAGGTAGTCCAGATTCCTCTGTTACATTTCCGTGCTACGTAAAACATCTAGCACTCGTTTCTTTATCGGATTACAAAGTGTGCGATAATTATTTACATTTTGTTTACGCTTCTATTTATTAACTAAAATATTTATATGTAACATAATTAACGTTAGGTTACATAACTCGGGCAAAAGCAAATAAGAATTACGAAACTCAATATTTAAATCGGCATAATCATAGTGGTGTACCACCAGAACGCTACAGAATCTGACTTATTTTAAGCGATCGTTTCGCAGAAGCGTTGCTTATTGCGACTCTTGATCGACCAATTACCGCATAAATGCATCATTGCACATTAGCCAAGATTCGTCCTTCACAATGCCGGTGATCGGTGACATAACATCTGTTGCAAGCAAATGACCAACGAACGGGGCCGTACAAGTAGGCCGCCGAGAGTGAAAGTAGCACGCTGCACAGAGCAGGGCATATCTGAACTTTGATTTTGTAATCTATGTTAATATTTTATCGCTGTTAATTTGTGTATTGTTCTGTGGGATTTTCTCATTGCCTTCCTTTTTTTTTAAATAATAAAGTTCTTTGAATCGAATTGCATTTTAAAATATTGTATTCCCTTTATTAAGATTTCTATTCGTTTTTGAATATTTTTAATGTATAATTAATCAATCTAAATCTTTAATTCTAATATAGGTATATCTATTGATTAAACGTGGCGTAGGCCTTGCCAGAAAGTTGAAGTTCCAAAGATGACTATTCATGATAATTTTTTCATTAATTGATTATGAAAATATCGTAGTAAGCATAATCAAAAATTTGCCTGCTCCTTGGAGCTCTGTAATATGTTACTTTCGAACGTAGGTTCGACTGTTCACATGGACAATACACTAAAATTTACGTATTATGTAAGTTATCAGATAAGATTATTTAACAAATAGCCGAACTTAACTTTTAACTGTAACAACTTTAAACTCAATCACGTGAATATACACTGTACGTAAGCTTTAACGTGCGAAATTTCTAACAGGGAATAATTAATTTTATCTACCTTGGCCTAAGCACAATACTCGCCCACTCGTCTGATTAAATTGTCACAAAAAACCATAAAATTATTACAGAAGTTAAAATTCGCAAAGAGTGCTATGTAATATTAGTAAATGTGTTTTGTTTGAGTTTAGATAGTTTTTAAAACCTATTTTTAATATATATTTTAGGCAGAATACACCAAGTATTTATAGTTTCTATTCAATAACGTTGTTCCGCGTCATAAAACACAACAATTATATAATAATTGACTATTTTTACTACACCCAACACATTAGTTATCGTTTTCAACCAGTTTTATTTCCTACATTATGACCGCTCTAATATATTATGTTTTCCTCGTAATAGTGAAAAGTGGTCGCTAGAATTTTCTCGCAATCTACACATTTTTTCCATTGACCCAAGGAGAGTGTTGCATAAACTGTTATAGATTTAAAACATGGATTTAGAATATATAAGAAATAATATATATTTAGTTCGTGTGATTTCAACACTTTTTGCTACAGTTTTCTCCAGTAAATATTATAAGCATTATAGTAATGTTATCTTAGTGTCTTAATAACTTTACAAGCATTTTATTTGCCTGTCTACTGAATTTAATTTTTCAAAATATAAATATTACAATATTAAAATGTTGTCAGTGTATAAATAATAAGGGTAAATTATATTTTTATATTCGCTGTTACTACTTATCGAAAGCTTCCAGTATAAGAAATAAGCTTTCAAGGACACCTGCCTTGCGATTCTGTAACACACTTTTCGAACTCGCACAGCAGTTTTCGCAGCGGCGGTCGTACTCAAATCAGTCGTGAAGCAGTCATTTTACGATTTGGCATTCTGATTAGGAGGGAGCTCGTAGTTTATTGTTTATCGTTTAGCTGTGCGAGTTCGAAAAGTGAGTTACAGAATCGCAGGGCTGCTGTAAAATGTAGTGTAAGCTACTGCTAAAAATATTTTACACAGCTAAAGTAAACTGTTGACTTGCGTCATCATTAAACAGGATATATTCTAGATTATAACTCTAAATAATTTGCAGCCGGCTTGACTCGCTAACATTTTGATTTATTTTAAAATCATATTTGATATTGTGGTCAAAATTTATCGAATACTAGCTGGCCTGGCGAACATCGTACCGCCTAACAGTCGATTCTTTATTTTTTTTAAATACTTATTCTGCTATTCGGGACACCGGTCTAGCTAGTAAGATAAAAAAAGAAAGTTGATAAGACAACAAATACATTATGTCAAAAAATAAAAATTTACCTTCCCGGAACCCCTCCACTAACACTTGAACTTTATGATATGGTATTAAAGTTCAAATTGACTTTTAAGTATTATTACGAATATTTTGTATGGGAATATAGAAAAGTGTTGTTATTAGACTTTTTCACTCAATTTTTTTTAATTTTTCTCTCCGTAAGAACCATCCTCGTACTTCAAGGAATATTATAAAAAAAGAATTGGCCAAATTGGTCCAGGCGTTGTTGAGTTATGCGCTTACCAACACATTTTGCGATTTATTTTTATATTAAAGATATATCGTAACCATTACAAACACGTAACTATCATTATTCAACGGTTTGAAAAGACTACCATGCTTTAGGCGACGAAATTATTCGCAAGTTCTGAAACTATCCCCGTCCCTCTAATCACGGGTCCCATATAATATTACGAAGGACCCGTAAGGATACCTCTAGTCAAGTCTTCCGTGCAGTAGTAAAACAGTCGTGACTTCAGTTACATGGGAACGGTGCACTGATGTAATTCTACGTAACATATCTTGATCGACGTTCTGATGGGTGTTTATGTTGCTTGCTACTTGCTAATCTTGTAAATATATATTACATATTACTCATATATCCATAAAACTACAAGTTTATTTTTTCTTGCTTTATAAGGATTTTGTATTAGAATAAAACATATTTTCAAATAAAAAATACGCCCATAACGTACAGTGGGTTCCCTACAGAAAAACGTTTTTTTTAAATATAGACCTAAAAGGTTATTTAACTGTTTATAAAAAAACGCAACGAAACAGTTGCAGCTATGCATCTGCCTCTGTGAGCATTGCGGGACCTCCACGCTAATTTATTTTATTTTAATTAATAGGTTTTTCTAAATAAAAAGTATTATGACGTCATGAAAGTGGTCTTCTATTTGCAACGACTTTAATCGTTTTTCCTCGTATATTATTCGTGAATATTATTTAAAAAAAATCTAGATTCTTTAAGTCTAAGTGAGATAATATTGTCTCTCAAAATCGATATGTCTACAATACTATATACAAATAAGACAATGATTAATCGTACTCTAGTGATTATTAAATTTTGTTGCGATTTTCCTTGATATTGTTTTTGTATCTGACACGTTGTTGACATTATGTAACATTGCAGATGCGGTGGGGAGCTCTGCGCGAGCGCAGCCTCAGGAGAAGCCAAGGTAAGAATATCTCCTCATTCCTTTATCAGACGTCGTGAAGGGCGAACGTATACGTACCTAGTGATTGTGCTATCAGTGTATTTGTGATTGTGCGTGGATTTGTGTGACCTTGGATTGTGCAGAGTATGTTAATGACAATTATTATTTATTTATACAGTTATGTGAAGTTAAATTAATTAGTTAGTAGCTGAGTTTAATGTATCTCAAAATGGCACAAAGGGCTTATAGATCATATTTGAAAATGACATGTTTAGGTTCTGTGCTATGATTGGGCTATACGTGGGATAAATATGCACAACAATGATTATTACATTTAACAGCTTAATAGATTGAAAATGTTCGATTAAATTCAAAATGGAATCCATGGCAATATCCTTTGTGTTTGTAAAGTTCAGCAAACGTCATGTCAGGTAGTTGGTCGGTCGAGGCTAAGAATCACTATCATGAAATAACAATGTTATTTGTCTTCCTGTTAAACAATGATGTCATAGTGCATTGTTAATTAGGCAATGGTGTGCTTTCCCGAAAGATTCAATACGAATTGATTAATCTATTACTGGTGTGCAGATTAAAAAACTTTGTCGATAGTTATTATATGACGTGTGTATAATAACCTCAAATGTGCTAGTATTTTTTAACAAAAAATATTTTTATATCAGGCAATTTGAGTAGGTATTTAGTGCTCACACCCTAAGTCAGGGAAGTCGTCAAATTCGTAATTTACTGTTTACATTATCTTTGCGTGTATGGCGTATTGCATACGTGACAATTTATTTTGCGTATTAAATGACTTGCGTCTTTGAAATTAGAAACGGTAGATTTTTGGAACTACGGGTATACTAAATTTATCGTTTAAACAATTACATTAGTTTATCTTGGGATTGGCAAAAAATTACCATTGTGGTTAATATTTGCATGCTTATGGTGCCTTTACATGAATCAATCAATTCCTTGTCTTAGTTTGTAATACATAAGGTGTACAATCCTGGGTTCGATTTAGGGGAACCAATAATTGTTACGGATATCAAAGCCTAAAAGTACTTGACTATGACAAAAAATGGTCAATAGAGGCGAAAATGTGTTATGACCAAGGTTTGAATTTACCCATACAAAGCTAAATAAACAATAAGATATAATTTCAATTTAATATTTCTAAGGTCTTTTCGTATCCGTAAAGGATTTATTTTTGCCTTTTACTTGGCCTTGTAAAGATGTATTAATGTCTTATTATGTACGTAAACCCCAGTTATTTAATTATACAGTACCTACTCATAAGTAGAATATGTAATCGCTGTACAATAATGTTAAGGAGTTTAAAAGTAAATGGATTTAAGTGTTTAAATCTGACGACGGTGACTACAATCTTATTAGTTATACATTGTGTTATTTTTGTTAAGACAAAGAAAAAAAATATTTGCTTAGTTGGCTAATGGCAGTTAATGGCTTAAAAAAACTGATGATACTTCTTTAAATTCTTATAATTCTCTGAAGCGACACATTATTTTGGGCATTTGATTATTAATACGTATTTATTATTAAAACCTTGTGTACAAATTTTAATAATTGATTAGATAATTTTTACAACTATAATAACCAACACAAGATAACAATATCGTTATTTTATCGTGGCAATACATTATGTTTATAGCTTAATCAATTACACCAGACTACAAACCATTTCATAACCTCAAAAAACCCAACGAATAAGCAAATAAACAAAGATTAGAATGCGCGCGGTGTATTGAAAGTATGTCGTAGTGAGAGGTTACATTCGGGCGACCTTGCCCCCGATTGTTACTTAACAGAGAGCAATGGACAGCCGCGGCCGGTGAAATGCTAAAGTAGGTTAAAGCGTGCCAAGAATTTGGCTAAGTTGTTGCGAATTGTGGGTAATACCTGACACGGTAGGTACCTACCTACCTTAATGTGATTTTTTTTATCTATACATAAGAAAAATGTTGATGTTGATTAAATATATTTCTCAAACTTGTTGATGTTGATTAAATATAATTTCAAAAGTTTTGATAATGCTCTTTTGTAGAACATGTATATAAGCTGTGAAAAAGATAGCTTTCCATATTTGATAAAATGCATGATATATGCTTTTGTTTGTGTATGTAACATAATTATACTGTCACAAATACTTCATGCGTAAGTTCTAAGTACTAACTAGTTTCTTTTGCTTTGTTCTCCGAAGTTATTCTCGAGGTTCATGGTGATGCTACGTTCTTGCGTTTGATGTGTCGTAAAGCAACGTAAATGTGCTATTGTGTTGATACAATAATTATTACAAGTCGGAAACCAATATTCTTAGAACCTACCGTTCCTTAATGCAATTTCATGTAACAATAGATGCGTTCACAATGCGACAGAGTTGTCAGTCTTGCGGAAGCGTAATTAGGTGAGAAATAAAACTAGGTTACAAAAACATAACCGCGCCTTTGTTTTCAGATCCGGTTCGTCGAAACCCAGACGACCAGATCGAGCGGTCTATGTTCCGAGGGCTTTGCGAGGAGGAGCAGACAACACCACAGATGAAAACAAACCTTTAGAAAACAAGCGGACCAGTCACAGCGCCGACGGAAAGTGTCCAAAATCTCCTGGGTCCAAAGAAAAGTCCGTTCACGGTACACCCAGAAAATCTCTAGACAAGAATTTCTGCAACGTTTACACACCGCCTCATCTCAGGAATCAAAGATCTCAGACAGCACACATCGATAGTGAGCCTCCTAGCGAAAACACAACCGTGCCTTTCGGCTGTCAAGTGCCAAATAATGATAGTGCAATATCAATTAGTGATAATAGTTATAAAGAGTTAGAAGGAGAGAGTTTCTATATAGGAGATTATTTTGCTAACGGACAGCTAGGTTTTTACTCACCTAATTTGTACCAATACAACGATATACAAAACGTCGAAGATTGGAGGACAAATGAAACTGAAGACTTGAATATGTCGCTTCAACAAAATCAAGGCAATATTATTGATAAGGATTATTTATATGACAAAGATGAAGACGTCGAGAAGAATGAATTGAAGCGAGCGTCACAAGAAATTAATAGGAGTAGTAAGAGAATTATCAAGCAGACTTTTGATTCGGATGTTTTAGTGATATCGGATCCGATAGAGGAGCCTGTTAGTCCACGATCGACAAGTCCACGAGAGAAAGACGAAAATGAAGTACCAAAAGAGCAGAAAAAGAAGACTAAACCGAAATTGGAAGCAAAGGTATCATTAAAACGCGAAGAAAACGATTGGGATGCAGTGTTTGATGATAGTGGTGAATGCCTGGACCCGTCTTTACTAGAAGAACTTACATCTACTGTTGGGAAAGTGCACATATCAAAAACTAAGAACAATTACGATCAGTATCAAACACGAGGTCAAGCTTTATTCAATGGGCCCTATGATGAGACGTTTGCGCATGTCGTGGAGGTGTATGATTTTCCAAATGAATTTAAAACGAATGATATATTGTCGTTGTTTAGTGAATATAAAGATACTGGATTCGAGATTAAGTGGGTGGATGATACGCATGCCTTAGTTGTATTCAGCAGCGCAAAAATTGGTAAGTTGTATGTTTGTTACTTTATTGTATCTTTGAACTAGTATAAGTTGCATTTAAAAACAACATATTTAACGAGTATTCTTGACTCGGGGAAGGTGCACTTACAAAGCGAATATCGAAATATTAAAAAACACTCAATTGTCACAATAATGTGGCAAATACGATATTATTATCACTACTATTGATTATGATAAGTAATTTTGTTTGTAACTCTTTCACAACTATTGTATTGGCCAGTTTTGATTTAATATAGAATTTATTAACATGTAAACAGTAACCACATCGCATGTTGCGATCTGGTCTGATCATCGTTCACGCCTCGACACATTTCTAGACCAGATTGTAGGTGTAATTAACCAGTCCATAAAAACATTTTATTAAGTCTTACTAATACTTATGTAAATGTTGGCGTGTTGTTATTCAATACGTGCATTTAAAAGATTAAATATGAAGCCAAGTAAGCGTTATTGTTGTGTTCAATGTGATGTTTCGCAACCTTGTCCATACATACTGCTAGGATAAATATTAATTTTTTTTAAAGTGTCGTAAGATCTCATTAATATGCTAACGAAGTGAATCCTAGTTATAGATATTATATTAGTGATTATAAAAACAAATTTAAGATTGTTAGTAACGTGTTTGCACCTATACTATACTATCCTATACTTATTTTATAAAAAAATAAATAAATCATTGGCGCTACAAGATCTTTAGGTCTGTATACGTAGCAAATAGTAATATAAAATCAGATTTCAGTTTGGATTCTGCACCATGTACCATAGTTACATGTGGTCATGACGGGTCTATTACACCAAGGGTTAATTTTTTGTTTATAGGTTATTAATTGTTTATAAAAATCTTCATAATTTTTTTTTTTCAACTCGTACACGCACGATTAATTGCTAAATAATTGTAGTATATTTTGAAATACCACTATTATATAACATAATACATAATTCGCATAATATTCAAGTTCAAGGCGTCATAGCGCGCGTTCTGAATAAATATCGTTTGTGAGAAAAAGTAGGACGACGAAACCGAAAGTTGTCGTTGTGAGAGTCGATATGTTTTTAACTTTATAATAAAGTTAAAATAAATAACAATATTTATTTTGCATTTTCCGTAGAAAACTGGTTCTTAGGCACCAGTTATACTTATTTAACAGCGACCTTATTTAGGAAGAAAAATCGTTATAGGAATGAGTAGAAGATTATTATTTAGTCACACTAATATTATACATACTAAATATCTTATTATACAATATATATTAAACGCTAATAATTATTTCTGTAACAATTGCCTCGAAAGTATGGTCGTGTTTCTTGTTGAATTAGGGGTGGTTATTGCGGTTTCAGTGGAAAATGACTTTTCTCAATTTTTCATAGGTAAATAAATTATGTTCACTATACATTTTTATATCTTTAATAGAGTTCACTTTTGAGCTTCGATTATTATTTTCGTAATTATTTTTACTTAAACATAAATTAAATGCAGCTTATACTAATATTGTATAGTTGATATGTCAGAGAAACATATAATACCACCAATCTTTCGTCTTGGGTTCACCCGATAATAAAGGTATATTAAGTCTTAAACACCGCTTGGGTATTTTTTAAATGTCCAAGTTAAAATAGAAAAAAATTAACAGCTCTTAAAAGCATATTTAAATTTGAATGACGTTCTAGAATACGGGCCTTAACTATCGAATATATTACTCGACTCGACGTTTAAAATATAGTTTGAATTTTTTATTAAATTATATATTCTCATAATATCAATGGGTTGGTGCAACAACACAAAAGTTTAGAAATTAATTGTGACACCGATATAACAGTTGTCCCACAACCTATCATTAACACACGAATATGAATATTAATTTAATCACAGCATACTGATTATGATAACGAGCAGTTAAATGTTACGATAAATAACGCAATACATTGCGTCAGTGTTACCAGCTATGACTTCACACCGTTTGCCGGTTTTTCGTTATCGGTTTAGGGAACATGAAAGAGATATTTAACGTTAAATCGTTTCAGGCCAAAAGTCTTAAGCCTTTAGCGGGAATCCAAATATAAACTAGCATTAATAATTACTGAAATGATCGTAAGTACACATAATGAGTATTAATTACATCATCTGCGTCAATTTGAAAAATTGGTCCTAGTTTGATTCATGTAAGTGGACCAACACAAAAATAATTATACAAGTCGCAACAGTATTGCCGCTTAAATACTATAAAGCTTGGCTCGAACGTTGATTAAATCGACGGCGACATCATTTGCCAGCCGCGTTTTTAGAATATACATACATATATTTAAATTTTGACAACTTTCGTTTACAACATTGATCGAATTTTCCAAATAAATCTTTAGTTATATTTATTGGCTAGTATAGTGACTTCAGTGTGCGAACCTCATCCCTGAGGTCGTAGGTTCGAAGCCCGGCTGTGCACGGATGGACTTTCTGTTTATGTGCGTACTTAACCGTGAGGAAACCAGCACGCCTCAGTAACCCAAACAGTTGACGGCGTGTGTCAGTCACAGAACGATGATAACCTACTTGCTTATTAGAAAAAACAAATGAAAAAGTTGTAGTTAGTAAAGCGTTTGCCTAACTAAGGATGGGCTGTTACGCTGTACACTGAGTGGAGCTTACTTTCAGTTAAGCAACAAAGCTTTTATACAATTCTAGCTTATGTAGGTAATAGGTATTGTGACATAAGCGGTCGTGCCCACTTTCCACTAGGTCGAGGAAGTTACTGTTCAGTAATGTGATGTAAGTGGGTTCGGGAAATGTCATAAGGATGGATTGAATAGGATTTGGTTGGAACGAATTTATTTGATATATCTTGAAGTTAATTGTCTTTAGAGTTAAGTCATGGTCTTTTTTTAAAAAGCCTATAGGTCTGCGGTAGTGAAGCTGTCACTCCCAAGATAGTATAGGCCCAGCGAAAAGCTATCATGAGGGCAGCAATTTAAATCTGCGTTGAACCCATTTTTTTATTAAAGGGCTTGTGTTTTTGTGTATGCTTTATTTTAATAAATATTTTCTTTTGATCTCATAATGGAAAGGAATATCTTAATGACACACTATTTTAAGCGAGTTTAAAAAAGATGCGTATATTTTTCTATAAGTATACAAACTTTAAATACCGATTTATTTAGCTAAAATTAACGTGTTGAGGTCAACATCCGATAGCCGGTGATTGCACTTTTATTACTTGTATCGAATACACACGCGATATTAAATTTTTTGTCGAAATGGAATAGAAAAATATATTCAGTATCGTTTTTCCTTTAGATTGAAACGATCATTTAATAATGCAATATCTATATATATCTATATATATAAAAATGAAACCCGTTTTCCGTTGTCACGACATAACATGAAAACGGCTTGACCGATTTGTCTGATTTTTTTCTGTTGTGTTTGTAATTGTCAGGAGAAGGTTCTTATAAATGAAAAAAAGAAACAAATTGCGCGGAAAATTAGAAAATTTAAGAATACTTAACCACCATACAATTTGAACTTTTTGATGTAACCTTATGGCGTTTGACATAACATTGACATGCGTGCTGCAAATATCGTCAAAGAGGATGTAAGAAAAATTAATATCGTTTAAAATAAATGCTTCGATCGGAGTTATTATATTGATAATATAATAATATGCGAGCCAGAAAAACAAACAAAGAATGTTGTATAACATAAAGCATTAGAATGATAAACACTTTGTTTCTGAAATATTTTTTAATTAATTATACCAATTTGAAATCAATATTCATAGTTAAGACAGGACAACGTCTGTCGGGTCCGCTAGTTATTAATATATTAAAAGCAAGATAAGATGGTCAAATAACTAAAAGAAAACTCTTGATGTTTACTGGTAATATCAATACTATGAGTGCCTCCAGACGAGGCCTACAACCTATATACCGTTCAATGACCGCAGTGACGCAAGAACGGGCAAGTAGGCCGGCGCGCGCGCACCTTGTCTTAACCGTTACTTATCCCGTCTAAATAGAACCTTTTATTTTAAAATGATGCTGTCATGTTTTACAAACATACTCGTATATTAAAAAAAACATATGAATATTAGAATAATAATCTTGAATGAAACCTATACCTTTTCCGTGTTTGTATTTGTACTGTTGTTTGTTATAATTTAATTTAAAAATCGTTTTCAACGGGTGATAGTTTATTTATATCTATCTAGCTTCATGTCGCATAGCGCCATCTATGAAGACGCATAGTAATTATCGCTTTTCGATATTAAACTCCATAAATTGTGTATGGTCTGATTGTTTTGCAGAAAGTCGTTAGGTAACACCCAATTTTTTTTAAATTTTAACAAATAATTATGCGGGTTAAAGCGGATTTTGATACTTTCTCCTCACATTTTCAGCTGCGGAAGTATTGTCTACTCAACGCTCGCTTGCCAAATGTCGGCCGTTGCATGCAGCCACCCTCGAATCGCGGAATAAGGCAAAAAAATGTGCAGAGTTCCTTCAACCATACAGGTGAGTCATCTGTTTTTTTAACAATTTTTTATTAAAAAATTACATGGGTTTACATTACCGTTACCTTTCCGATTCAAAAATCGTTGGACCGTGTCGCCTTGTAGAAAATGTATACATACTTAAGTTTAATTTTATTGGGGACATTTTGACAAATTTTGGGGCTAATTTTCAGGTGAATGAAGTACCTTAGCTTTTATTGTATTATAATTGTTTAATTAAATTTTTTGAGGTATAATATTGTGTAATTGTAGTTTTTATATGCCTACAACTTTTGTTTTCAGTGTGATATATTTTTAAGGAAAATGTAATTACGGCTGGCGGTTGTTGCATGGTCAAATAATTAAAACACTTTGTTCGAAGCTGTCTTATTGTCACTACACTCTTCCATTGTACTTGTTTTTCGTGAAAATTTGGAAAACACAATTAAAGTTATCTTTGGACTCCATATTGACAGTTTGAAGAGTTTTGACGCTAGCTGCTAGATGGCAAAAAGTGGAACTTAATTTTAATTAACAGACTAGGCAAGTTATGAAACGTCATCGGTCCAAGTCAATTGCCTAACTCTTTGATTAACTGGCTGAACATCTTTCAGGCCGCAAGTTAAACGGCTAGGCAGTTAATTGAACGGCTAATTAAGCTAGTTGGCAGCGACATATATAAAACTAAAAAGGTTTTTTATTTCAACCAAAACTGGCATTGTAGATTTCTCTAAGATTATAATTCTACAATTATTATTTAAATGATAAGCATAGATAACCTTAAATACAAGTTATTGCTTATTTAATCTTTAAATTACAGACAGCGACCAGAAACGTGTACTGCGCTTGCGAGGCGACTGGTCTCTGGCGCTTTGGGTGTGCGATTGAGCACCGCAAGACAGGAAAGAGATGAAGAAAGACGCCTTATTACTATTGCTAGAGGTATTTCTATTTTTTATTTTAATGTAGGGAATTAAACAAGTAGTGGAGGTCATAGCTGTTGGCATTTCATCATGATCGTAGAACAATGTCGGATTTGAAAAAAAACAAAATCCACTTTTTATCTTATTTGGATACTACAGTGACTAAATATTACGGCTACATTAAAAAAATCCATGTGTTTTAAATTTCAAATTAGTCAATCGGTAAAGTGACGGATTTGATAGAAGCATGTGATTTTACTAGAAAACTGTGTAATATAATGTTATAATTTTTATTTTGTTTCAAAACAAACTCTTTTGTTTGCTTGTATGCCAATTTTCATAATAACAGAATATGAATTAAAATAGTTATGACAAAAACTAACATGATTATTTTGAAATGGCTGCCCTGTAAAGTTTACTATTTGTCAGATCCGTCACTATTCTACGACTATGACGATTTAACCTAACATGTAAGGTTCATATGGATAATAGACCTTTTTCTTGGACCATTTGTTTGGTTCCTGGCTGAGTTCACAAGTGACTAGTTTCTATTGTGGGATAATTAAAAAGCCTTTTATTCGCATAATAAAGTATTTGGCTGATGAAATCGGGTTGGGTAGGTTAGAAAAGTCAAAATTAATAAACTCTTAGTATCCTCAAAGGATACTCTAAATCTCCAGAACTATTATCAGCAGCTTTAGAAAAGGTTTTCAAAATAAGTATACACTGGTCTAATGATGATATTCATATGGAAATCAATAACATTTTAGATTTGCTGATAATATTGATCTGCTGATAGTAAGAGTTTATTACTTTGACTTTTCTAACAGTTGCCATACTGTGAAATTAGGTCAAATATCAAATGACCCAGGAAGCATGCCTGCTCCTCAAGCTGATTTTCCAATCGTTAAATTAAATTTTTAATCCTTGTACTTTGATTGTAGTATCGAATTACTTATAACTGTAAGGTAGTAATAATTATGAAGAAATAAATAAATTTTGATATTACGATGTAGTATGTATTTAATGTAAGTTAGTATTTTACAGCGACATCTATGTAAATGTCTGTGAACCACGTGTTGTATTATAAGAATAGTAATCTTTATTTAAACACAGTCGTGAATCGTGAAACAGCGGACGTGTAACATTAGCCCCAAGGTGTTGATTGTTTTTTAGACACACAGTAAAAAAAGAATTACGAAAATAATTTTATTGAATTGCCCTTTTAAACTTTTTCAGAGAAGAAACGCAAAGCTGCCCTTCATAAAGAGGAAGCTTGGGATGGCTCGCTTGAAAATTCGTTGCAGACGTTAGACACCTGACCAAAATATATTGGGTAATGCAAAACAAAAAAAAATTTAACCTAATATTTTAAAGAGGTCAAAAAAATTTATTTACGAATAGAAAGCTATTATTTGGTAGTGACATATAACCCGAAGAATATATATATAAACTTCGACTTTTACGGTCGAATGAAAATGTTTCTTACGAATGCTGCCTTAACGATGACAGCATATTATGTCTAACTTTTATCTAATAAAATTCTCGTGTTACAATGTTCGTTCCCATACTCGGCGCGACCGATTCTTATAATTATTTTATGCATATTCAGTAAGTCTGAGAATCGGCTACCATCCTTTCAAACCCCTAAGTGATAAAGGGTCAAACCAAAAAAAAATATTTTTTTTTTATATGATACAGCATACAAAAATACAAACAACTCCTAATTTTCACCCCTCTACGATCAACCTCTATTTTTTATTATAGTAGATAGTTATTTTTATTGAACTAAAAAATGTTTCCTAGAAATCATATACATGGCAAAACAACGTTTGCCGGGTCAGCTAGTATAATATAAAAACAAGTGTGCCGTGTCTATCTGTCTGTCTGTTTATAAACTCAGAAACCACTGCATACTTTATTGCGTTATTACCAATATCTAGAATGATTCACGAAAATGGTTTAGATTAAATTTTTAAATGTTTATTGGTCCCGGTTGCCCGTGCCTGCGGGTCGCTAGTTTATGATAAATAAGGATGGGAGATATGTTACTACCGCACTCGTACCGCGTGTACAACGCAGCTATAATACTTCGTAGTATTTTTTTATTGTGAAAAAAAAATTATAAATTGAAACGTAAACGATAACGTTTAATTAAATTTAAATTTTTCAAATACGAAATTGATTTAAAAGTTAAATTTATTAGTCAGGCGAAAATTCTTATAACAAACTATGTACTATACTTCTAACTATAACATAATAACTAAACCTTTTTATTTCAGGTCAAGCAAGAACACCACGCCCACTCGGACTTAGTTAAATAAAGTTATTTTTATAAACAATGCATAGTTGCGGGGTTTTGATCGCCGGCTTAGTTATAATTAGTTGAATTTTATTGTCTTCAAGGGGGCGACTGCAAGCCATTAACTAAATGTTAGATTTAAGCAAGTTTTAAATGTTATCTTACATAAATTAAATTTAAAAAGAACCTTGGAATTACATTCACTTAAATTATAGACTTTTTATGCCATTAAACTCTGTTTATTCGTTGACCTAAATGTTTGCCATTTCATGAATTAATCACGACAAGAAATTAGCTAAAATGCGGTTTCAGAAGTGTCAATCGTCCTTTTAAACCTCTTATTACATGAATTTGGTTCAAAGTATATGAAAATGATAGCATTATAAACGGGCTGAAGTTTATCATTTGTTTCTTAAGTGGTGCCCCTTTGCGTTTGTATTAGCCTGATTAGTTTAATGCATAAAAATCTCAAATGTTTTGCTTGTGTATGCTATTTTAGTATTTGTTATCACAATTTGATATTAAACTTTTAAGTTGCGCTCAAATATTGAGATTGCTTTATATTATATAGATTTCTTATTTTAAAGTAAAAACGAATAGCGCAAGAAAAGTCGATATATTTGTTAAGACTCCGCGCTCCGTGGGCATATTTGGATCTAAATAAATGCATCAATGGTATAGAATACTTGTTAACTAAACAAATTGTGTAGAGGTCGATGTGTTCATCCTAAGGCAAAAGGCAAATTATTATTGGACACGCTTTAGTATGAAGATCTAAATTTACTCCATCGAGACTATTTGAATACTTGTGTGTGATATGTAGCAAAATATGACAATTATTGAAAATTATGTATTATTAATAATTTTACTTTCAATCAATTATTTTACGTTTGACAATGAGTGGAGTACTATTAATAAGTATATATGAATACATCTACGATACCCGTTTATAAACATAAAATTAAGGATTCCAGCAAATTGAACTTTAATTGTCTAATAATACGATCTAAATCAATAGTTGAATTAGTATTAGACATTTTATTACCATGTTGCTTTTAACTGTAGCTTAATTCTTAGGAACAAAGATCAGTTTAGCTTGCACAGCGGGTCTATAAATGTGTCCTTATTAAACTTAACTTTTCACCTTTCCGCATGTAACTTAAAATGTTAACATTTAATGTGTTATAAAAATATAATTTGGCAGAAAGAGATAAAATATTAGTAAATATTCAGTACTTTCAAAACTCTTAGCCACAACATATATAATGTATTTTCTACTGTATATGTAGCTATCTATTCTAAAATACATTATATAGGCAAAGTTCCAAAGATACTAGCACCATTCCCCCTTTGAAAAGCTAGACTAATTCGGTGACCGAGGTAGCTGCCAGCTCGGTGTCCTGTGATGTTAACTAACCTTTTTCTTTTTTTTTGTTATTAAGTCACCCATACTTGCCATTGTATTTTTTTAATAAAGGTTTGCCAACATGCATTACAGTAAAATCATACCATGTAGAAACAAAATAAAAACTAATTGCACACCTTGAAGTGGCAAACTCAGCAAGATTTATTCTAAAAATATTTGATTATAACAAAGTTTGAAATATAAAGAAACATATATGTTTAAGAGGTCAATATAAAAGCATGTTATATTAAAGTTTCGGAATGTTTCAATATTGATAATATGTCAGTATTATTCAACTCTTCTTATGTAACATATTTACATTTCATAGATAATACTAATTGGGAATTGGGGAACAAGCCCGTCAACAGAAGTTAGTTTTCAGTCAGAAATAGGCTTTTAAATATAAAATGTTGCATTAGCTCAAGTATTTCTTGCTAAGTCAAAAGTAAAATAATTTGTTTAATTATTTTACCAAATGTGTTGAATGCTTGGTGTGGTCAATTTCTAGTCTGCTTATTATAATGATCAAAACCTCCGCATATATTTTTAAGCAATAAATTGTCTATGAATAAAATAGTGTAGACTAAAATAAAATTGTCTATGGGTCTGTATAGACTCGTGTTCTTTTTATTTATTATGTGCACCGTTTTTATCTTGAACATTGTAGTAAATTTTCCAAATCTTTTGTCACTAATTAACTTTTTTAAAGGTATTTTCGAAGTGTATACTGTTGTATTGAAAATAATACCAAATTATACCAAAAGTACTTATTTCTGCAGTTTTTAATAAGATGTTTCCTTTGGAAATTTGTATCTGTATACGTGATCTGTTTTAACTCAGTGGTTCTTTTAATACACTGGGTTTGATTCCCAGGAAAAATCGGGCTTTAGTCAAGTATTCACTTTTAGCTATTTAACCACTGCCGTCCACTTGCTTTTAGAACTATTGGTTGTATTTCCAACGATACAAGTTTTTATTTATTTTTTCTATGTCTAATCTAAAGTTGTGATGTCTTATGACTTTGTGCTGTATCTGTACAAAAATTATAGAAACATTATTTTTGTAAACACTCCCAAGTTGGCATAATAAATAAATTGTGACTAATATTGTGTATACATTTTTTTCACCGTACCTATAAATAAACAAAACTATTATTTTTACAGTTAATATCAAGGTTTTATTTATAATCAAATTGTAATTTTAGGATTCAAAAAAGTATGATTGATTTAGTTTTTGTTGCAAATAAAGTCATTAAAATCGGCACATTGGCTTAGAAGAAAACTCCTGTGTACCTAACTTCCAAAGAATATTAATGTAAGGTATCAAACAAATTTTAAACCTACATTCTTTATATTGCAACAAGGCATTTCAATAGTCTAAAAAGTTACAAAATATTGTTAGGATATGTCTCAACTATTTTGTTCCATTGATAATTCCTATTGTTTCTCAGAACAATATCCGTGGCCGTAAACAATAAATACTTTCTTGAACAAAATAATGCCAGTATCTATTGACAGTCTCAGAAAGCACAACTCATGTAGCCAGCGATGCGACGGGCACTCATTTTACTTTATTTTGTTGCTGCTAATTCAGAAATGTACGGACATCAAGTTTTTACGGCAAGGCACACGAGGTCTTACCCACTCCACACAGGATATTATTATAGGCGCTCCAACTCTGAGCCCCGTGTGGTAATGTTTAATCCTAATGATTATAGTGCAATTTTACCAAGAAGTAAATTCCAAACATCAGATTATTTAACAAATTGTGATAACTTTAAAAGAAACATTGACGCCTCAAGTAAAATTTACTACGATAACGATATTGGGTACGAAAAAGCAAGAGTGAAATGCAACATCAACAGTGATTTTTTAACACAAAAGCCAACTTTGTCTTATGAAGAAAACAAAAGATTTAATAGGGACTCCGACTATCACGTTGATGATGATGACATAAGAACGGATACAAATATGTATGACGGTTGGCCATATTCGTACCGAAACCGGTATAACTATAATTTAAATTATGATCCCGAAAACGAAAAAGCAAAAGATAAACGTTATGTAAATGACATAATTGAAAGGGTTATACCCGTTCACGAAGATCATGAAGATGATATTCACGAAAAAGAACGGGAAAAGGAAGATATAAATCCAATGTATGGAAATCAAGCATTCTTTTCACATATACTTGAAGATTATTTTGATAGAACTAACGAGGAAGACCCACTTATATTTAAAGGACTAAATTACAATAAGGAATTCGATACAGCTCCCTACAAAGATATTCATGGAAGCAATAAACGTTTCAGGCGCTTAAAAACTTACGATACCCATAAAATGCCATATGTCTATAATTCAATTAGAGATAAAGTTAAGTATAACGATGAAGACAAATTAGCGGAAATAGGAGAAGAATACAACAAAATCGGGGATGAAAATGATAAATCTACAAAAGATGCAATAAATGAAAGTGATACAACGGCATATAATTATGACGGTCAAAACTATCGGGGTTTTAAAGATTTTATCGACTCTTTTGTTAATAAATTTGGAACAGAAGACCACGAGAAAAATGTTGATCTTAACATAAATAAAACGATAGATAAAGGAGAAAAAAAGAAAGGTTTTAGAAGAGTATACCACAAAGATGAATATCAGGAAGATAATGAATTTTACGATAATTCAAACAATAGAGCTGTTATGACTGAAAGTGGGGGATCTAAATTAAATAATGGCGGATCAGAAGCAATACTCGCATCCCGGGCTTCAGCAGTGTTAGGGGACGAAGCAAATGATATTAACAAAATAGGAAACAAGGCTTTTGCAAAATCTAGACACAGTGAAAGTATTTCTGACGGTAGAAATGGACAAAATCTCGGCCTACAGAAATTTAAACAAGTCGCAAAAAGTAATGCTTGGAAAAATAATGCCGATTACTATGACCACTTGTAATATTTAATTAAGTTGTTTTAAGCTAAGCTAAACTGTTTTAATATAATAAATGTTATTGTAAACATTTTGAATCCTTCTATAAATCAGACAGTGAGTCGAATTTATGCATACCTAATAATAAATTTAATTAGTTTCAGCGTAACTGTTAGGTACTATTTGCCAAAGGATTTAATAAGAATAGATTTTACAAAAAATATTGTTTATCCTTGCGTACGAACGATGAAGTTAGTAAATATATTTACACATTTAGGCCTACTTTCATCGAAGTCGAGAAGTTGTAGTCACTACTACGAGGATACTGACTGGACCTATCATATCGAGTCAGTAGGTGGTACTAGCCTAAACAGCCTTAGAACCAGAAGTATTTTGCCTAAGCGAAAAAAGTTATAGTAAAACGACGTAAAGTTGTTATGCGAAGTAACATAATTATTATATTACGTGGCCAACATGTGATTTAATTTATTTACGAAAATTATACATATACTTTAAGTTTTTCATAGTCAGTATAAAGAACTATAATGACGTAGCAGTGTTCACAACATAACAAAAAAAGTAATTTAGCACTGCAGCGACTATAGCCCAAGGCGGCACTCTTTCCGCACAGATTATCTTCTTTTTAGCGCTACACCGATTTTATATAAATTGAGACATCGCTGAAAATCGATTAAATTAAATTTTTTGTTAACTTAATAAAACGTACGAAAATAAACGACTTCAATCATTTAAACATTTATTTTCACTTTTGTAACGAAACTCGATACAATAAAATTGTTGTATAAATAAATGTACTTAATCTGTAATTTATATAAAAATGTATGGATAGAAAGTGCATTACGTTTGTCGCCATGAAATAATAATGTGCGTTCCCCAATTCCCTTTGTAGTTTCTTCGATCGAAAGCATGAAATTCTATCGGCCCCTAAGCGGGTTTTTGACCGGTTCGTCCAATGTTACTACTTCATCCTTTTTTGCATAAGGAATTTGTGGAAATATTGGAAGGTGGCTTAGTAATTTCGTCATCATATTTGAAGTTCTCTCACCGAGCTTCTCCACAAAGCTGCCTAAGTTCCACGGTGACCTTACAGTTCTGACGTAACTAGGACTAAGGAACTCCTTGCTGTCATCAATTTCATCACTTTCATCACTATCATCTCGTCCATGCGTTGTTTCTTCCAATACCTGAGTACTCGTAGAAAACTCTTGATCATAGTCTTCTTCTCTCATTTTCTCAGCTGCATTCCGGATTACTTTTACCGCTATTGGTTTCTTTGGAAAAGTAACTTTTCGTTGTATCAACGATCGTGGTAATTTTGGTTTTGGTGCGGTATCTGCCTTTGGGTTGCTTTTAGCCTTGTTCATTCTCGGGCGTTTATAATTATTTTTAATTCTTGGTTCTAGAGGCTTTCTTCCACTTACAAATTCGTCATGATTTATATCAAAATCATAGTCATTGATATTAAAATCTTCATCTTCGTGTTCAGCGGACTCTTGTTTCTCCATCCACTTGTATTTTGATTGATAATCTTCATCACTGCTTATTTCATGGAATTTAGGAATAGGTTTTTTTACCAATACCTTGTCTTTACTGCTTTTATTATTATTTGTTACGTTTTTAATTGGCTTTTTATCATCAACGGCTCTAATAGTTCGTTTGGTATTCAAATAGTTGTAATGAGCACCATTCTGATCTTTAGCAACAACGTCAGGTTTTACATCAGTCTTTCTATCGCAGGACTTATCGGTCGTTTTAAAATTAAGCTTAGCATAACTCATAGTTATTAAAATATTCGCAACCGTTAAGTACAATACTCGTATCTTCATTGTGAACTGGTGCTCAACTAGCGTCCAGATATTGTATCACGCATAAAGTAAACATCGCATGTTTTTAGTTATTGTATTACAAAGTTAAACAATGTATGCGTGAAAATATGTAGTGATTAATAAACTTTGTTTTGGCAACAAAGATTAATCGGAAATTCTCAAAAATGGTTCAGTGGTTTAAAACTTGAGATGACTTTTGTAAAATTAATTATCAATTGAATCTTTATCATCATTTTGTGCACGAAGTACAGTTTTATATTTATTTTTTGTCTTTACGTTATTGTAACACTAACGCGGAATGCGAAATTTATGTTATGGAGTGAATGAAATAAAGAAACAAATATTTATGACTCGCAATAGCATAATATTGTATTGTGTTTTTGTTTGCTTGTTTATAAATCTCACTCTATAAATAAATACAGGAAATGTCATATAAAATCGTTGAATCGTGTACTGTACGTTAGTTTATCATCATATCGCGATGGAGATCTATTTTGGAACTCTCTTAGTGTTCTTGTATTTTCAATGTATTTCTTCGTCACCAATGAACTATGTCTATTACGAAAATCCAAATTTGGGATACGTCGCTTCTTTAAGTGGATCCTCTCCTTATACCAAGACACGGCTTAACGGACCAAAAAAATTTTTCGTCGGTAATACCAATCAAAAATATATGAAGCTGGCGAATGAAGAAGCTATTAACTCTTTATTTAGCATAGGTAAACTATCGCCAAAAATGTTTGATCCAGTGATTGACACTAATAACGTAAACGCCCCCAAGCTTACTGAAGATGATACAAGGCAAACCAAACAACCAGAAATTATAAATAAAGACTTAAAATTTGTTGAAATTGATCAGACAAAAAAATCTAGAGACAGTGACGTCAATCATCAGAACTCGAAATTCAGAATGGCTCCTGATTCTAACATTAAAGAAGTTCAAAAACCTCATCATGAGGATAAACCTATGAATCAAAAAAAATTTTTTCGAATACAGATTAAAGCAAAATAAACGTAGAGCTAACTTCAAAACAGTTCCAAAGCTACAATATGACTTTAACCAACCACCTGTTAAAAAAACACAACTGCCAATTCAAAAGTATGGTGAGAAACCGTTACCCAAACCCAACAGAGACATGACGTATAAACAAAGTGATAAGAAATATAATGTTCAAGCAATGACAACGATTTTAGATGATATGACTCAAAAAGCTTTAGAACGCTATGAACAAAAGCAGGATAATCAAAAAAGAGACACGCAATCAACAATCAATGAAGAATATATGCAACCCACAATTAATCAGCCCTTCAGTAGAGACAATCGAGTGAAATTTCTTGATTCTAAGCACATCCCCGCACGAATTGGAAAGTATGAAGAAAGTTTGAGTGGAAGACCATATGCCTTGTTCTACAGGGGTTTAGAAAATCTTGACCATCGTGATTTTTATACAGGTTCCGTAGATAAGTCTGTTCATAATAATATTGTTGAATCTAAAACGCTCGTGAAAGATGTAACTTTAGATAGGGAGCGAAAACGAAAAGCAAGAAAAATATCAAACATTAAATTAAATCGGAAAAATTTAGATTCGAACTTAATATAGATCTTCTTAAATAATACGGGAAATGTTAATGCAAATGTTCCTTGATATTTTATTTTTAGGGGATCAAAATTTCTTAAGTTTGAAATTGCATACAGTATTTTATTGTATTAATATCTTATATTATTCTAAATAAAAGTTACGTCATTAAGCGAGATTATTTAAAGAAATGCCTATGTAGCGAAATAATTTCTTAACTTAATTTAATTATTAACTGATACATTTTTTGGATGTAATGAAATCTAAAATCAATGGACCGATTTAAAAATATTTTACCATTATAAAGCCACATTATTAGCGAGTAACATATGATATAATATATAACATTATTACAAATAGCTTAGCGGAACATCAATAATAAATTTTGCAAAAATGGGCTAAAAATCCTCTGCAAGATTAAAAGTAACATCCGTTGTGATGGATGGTCTTACGACAGCATTGTCTATCTTTTAAGGTAATCAATTTAAAGCATTATTTGTTTTTTTTTATAAACATGATATTAACCCATACCCAAATAAATATGCTAATCATCAAAAGTGTTTAATTTTAAACAATACTATTCTAGACATCATTGGATTAAAATGAATATCTTAGCAGATATTTAGAGTTTTGAAATAACTTCGAAACAAAATGTTGTTCACATACTATGCACGCATATTTAGGTATATTAAGTGTAGATAAGTCTAAAAATTTAACGCAGGTGAAACCGCAAGGAACATATTATTAGGTATTGTATTTAAAAACGATGTAATATTAAGTATATCTATAATAAAATAATCCGATACGGTCCGAAGATATCGTAATTAATATAACTGGAGCGTGACAGATGACTTCGGAATGCAGCTTTTGATAGGTACATCGCGCATTTTAAACTATGTATTTTCACCCACACACAGGACCTTGAAGAACCTTGAAGTATTATGGATAAATATAATATTACTTATTAAATAAGAGCAATCATAATCTATGTATACATGTTATAAGGATCGCCTTTTATGAAAGATATTTTCTATTTTTTAAAATGGTCCAATATCCATTGATATTGTTTTCTAATTCTAATCTAAGCTAGAATAATGTTCCATATTGTGTTCGTTTTAGTTTTGCTTTTACTCTGCAAGGACAGTTTTATCAAACTATTATTTACCCAAGACCTCCGATTGAGTTCTTTTGAATTAAATAGCTGGCGTAACCAACTGAGCTACCACTGAGAAACCAACCAGTTACTTATTAATAGTTTCTAACGGGTAAACGTGCAGACATGCACTGAACGAATAATATGCTTTTCAGTAACATTGACACAGAAGTCCATTGCCCAATTATTAGCGCAAGATGTCAATGTCCATTTTCTTGCTATATAAATATTTGTTGTGACCTTTACTATCATTTCTGCAAGAAACCAGTAACATGGTACGTCGCATTGTTCTATTATTGGTTATTGGTTATGGATCGTGCATGAAAATGCAGGAGACCGTAGAGAGGACAGTAATGTTTAGAACTTCAGGGTCTGACCTGCAACCAGCTGCCACTGGCTTCATTTATAAAAGAGGGACCAATGGAGAAGCGGTCGTTACCAAATTGGGGCAGAGTGAAGTCATGGAACAGTTATCAAAACTTTACAAGCCCCAAGAATTCGCTGGTTCTTCAAAAGACATTGGCTCATTTGAAAAACAAAATGCACCAACAAAACAGGATAAAATTATTCCCGTCAAAGAAGATACAGATGTTGACGGAATAGCTGATGATGAGTATAAAAAAATAATTGATGATTACGCCACAAATTTTGACGATTATTTGAAGGATTTGGGCACTTTTAAAGAATACAATAATAAAGAATTCGGGTTTGATGTCAATCATGATTACGATCCAAAAGGTTACAATGATTACGATACTAAAAAATATGAAAGTTACTACTTGACACGAGAAGACCCTTATGGTTATGGTAAGGGGTATAAGGACGAGGGGTATAAAAATGAATATAAAGTACCCCAGAATGTTGCATTTCGTTACAAAAACAATGAAGAAGATAACAAAAAAGAAAACAGCTTCTATGGAGATGAGTATAAGCATCACAGAGGAACACCAAGCGGTAATGGACACGAACAAACATCAAATAGAACAGATGAAAAAGATTCAGATGAAAATGATAGCACCTCATCAAATGAAGAAAGTACCACAAACTCCTACGCAGACTATGGAGCCAAAAGCGGACTTATTACTAGCAAAAGATATGACTACAAAGCCGACCAATAATCTAGGACTAATTACTGTATTGTTATTATTTTTCGTAGTTTTGTAAATATGTATGTAAATGTTGACAATATAACGTTAGACTAACACTACGATTTTCTTTCATAATTTGAAAATTTAATTACAAATTATTATTATAACCCGATTATAACTCCGCTGTGGAGTAACATTACGTATATATTAAATTCCTGTGGTTATTAAAAAATAAGAAAAAGAGACCTAGTTTCTTTATTTAAGCCAATGCACAACAATATTCTCCCGACAGTTAAAGGCGTTGAGAAATCTATATGTTAATCTACATAAAGCATCAATAAATTATATTTCAGCACCTATTATTAAGTAAGCTGTCCACTGAAGTATTGTCGAACCATTTCAACTTAGGGTCCTTCAAGAATAGAGCGTACCAATTCTTAAAAGGCCGGCCAGGCACTTTCGAGCGTTCTGGCAATGTGAGTGTCCATCGGCGGCGGCAGCTTAACATCATCAGCCTCCTGCCCGTTTGCCCCAGTTTAAAAAAAATAGTCCCATTTAAATGTGCATCTTATATCTATTAATGAATTATTATGATATACCCAATGTTTATTAAATTAATTAAATAACGTTTAGCTGTTTGACTGTGTTACCCATTTAATAAAAAATTTAAGTAGGTAGTAAGCTTTTTTTAAATTACATATTTACCCATGTCCATGTATACGCAATCTCTTATTCATAAATAATTAGTTAGTCAATAAGGGGTGCGCATACACTGCAATGAAAACAGTCGAACAGATCTAGTTTTTATGAAAAAGGAGGTAAAGTTCGTATACAATAATTTTAATGAGTACCTAGATAAAATGACGACCATTATTAAATGAGATACTTTACGAAAATAAATAAATATTAGGTAGCAAATAGGTATCTAATTAAATCAGGTCATTATTATATTAGGGTTTTACTATTTTAAACTTACTTATTAACAACCATTAATAGTGCGGCATACATTGTTTAGTCTAATAGATATAAATTTCTTTACATCTCATTATATAAAATGTTTTGTTTCTGACATTTCAGCTGTTTAGCGGGTAATTGTTGAAGGTATATTTTTATATCGAGTATGGTAAACAAAGATTTATTTCCGACACCGAAATATATAGTATTTACAATAATGTTAACCTACATTGTAATAATAATTAAAAATTACAAACTAAAACAAATTTAAAAAGTTTGGTCCCTGTGACAGTGTACCTTGGCAAAATTTCCTCGCTGTATTGCGATTGCGATTTATTCGTTGAGCGATGAAAGCACCAGCTCTGGTACCAAATACTATCTACCAGGCGGAAAGCTAAATATTTAATTAGGGCTGGTGCACTTGGACCCCACAGCCCAAGAGTTCAAGAGCCCAAAATCAAAGTTGGAGGAAAGACGTAAATTTGAGCCGTTTATTATTTTCCGCCTTCTCTGCGGCCGCGCTAGGTGCTTGTCCGAGGGAGGTATAATATATATAAATATGTTACGAGTACTTGTAAAAAATAACAAGTGGCTCTAAAGCCCTTGTTCTTGGTCTCAGATCTCTATATCTGTTTTAATTCCAAGATAAATAGCAAACTGTATAGGCCAGTAAACAGACTTCTATGCCACACACATCGTCACTTTCTGGGTTTTAGTTACCTCACATAAGTCACATACATAGAAAATTCCTTAGTGCACAATCGAAATCGATCTCACGATCTTAGAGTTTAGAGACTCTAACACCTAGCCAGGCTAAAACTGCATACTAGGTACATAACCATGTACGTGTATAGGTAGATTACCGTTTGAATATGCAATACACAAGACAATAATAAAAGTTCTCTATATAATTGTAATAATTGAAAACCACGTGAAAACCCAAATGTAATACCGTACATTATATATATCATACCTAATACACTTTTAAATCGACCACCGAAACAATGGCAACATTTTTTTATCATTTCTTTGTCACCTCTAACCTCGCGTCAATAAACTGTTACATGGCTATACGAACGGCACTCATGGTCTTTTCATATTGAACTATTCAGCGATTGCTCAAGATATAAATATTGAGCAATCGCGTTATGAAATTATTACAGCACAGGTTGTGGAACGATACACATCTCAACATGAAGCTACCACTTACAATTTTACTTGTGGCATCCATTGCGACAGCCATACAAATCGGCGTTCCCGCGGCTTCAAGTTATGTCTACAGAAACGACAATAATGGCCCAGCCAGTCTGCTACAATTAGGACATTTCGCGCAGCCCCAATTCCTTCCACAGTTGCAAGCACCTCTTGCTCCAGTAAAAGCTCTGGAGGCTTACGATTTAGCTCCCCTCCCGCTGCCGTACCTTGCAGCTAAACCCATTGTTATCGAGGATGCTGAGGAGGATTCTGATGAATCACAAGAAGATGGTCTAATTGGGCTTAGTCATGAAGGAGCTGGCGGTAGCGACTATGAAGAGAAACACCATAAAGCTCACGGTGAAAAGGGAACTAAGGGCTATCATTCTAAAGGGCACTTTGCAAAGGGACAAGCTGGTAGCTATGGAGAAGCTCACAATGAAGGACATCACAGCGAAGCAAGTGGAGAAAAAGGCGCCCATCACGACGAAACCGATGCTTATGGAAAACATCACAAGTCAGGTAAAAACTATAAGGGTGGAGATCACGGACACAAGAAATACCACAGCAAGGGTGAGGACATAACTGGATACCATAAAGTATTCAACAAAGATGAGTTCAAGAAAGATCATGACTTCTACGATGTAGCTGACAATAGCGGCCATTACAACAAACATGGTTCCGAGGAGAAACATTACAGCGAAGAAGATGGTGATCATGCGGAGGGTGGAAAGGGATCTTCAGGTTATGAAAAAGGAGATTTTGGTAAATCTGGTTACCATAACAAAGGACATGTAGATGATGGTGAATCGGCTCACGAAAGCAAGGAAGGTGAAGAGAGTCACTACAACCATAGCGAGGATTTCGGGAAAAAAGGCGGTAATAGTCACGAAAAAGAGTATGAATATGAAGACGTTGATCACGAAGATGATGAATAAATACTAGTTAATTTAAATTTGTTATGTTTGATACTAATGATGCTGTGATTTTTTAATTTTTAAAAGTAATAAAGAAGTTGATATGAATTGTGGTGTATTTTCTTAGTTTTTTAATACATTTTAAGAGGAGATGAGTAGTCTACTAACTTCAGTTGCCTAAGCCATCGCCTCGGTTGTATGAAAATAAATTAAGGTAATATTTTGTTTGAAAAAAGAAAAGAGTTTATTGCCTAAGTTCACTGTTGTATAAAAAAATGTGAGCCGTCACGGGACGCCTGGCAGATGTGAAACATCGACATTTTTTTGTAAAATTAATATGCAGAAAAGAACAAATTGTGATAGGAACTAAATATTTCATAATGATAAAATAAAATATTACTATTCTTTTTCGCCACGGCATGCGTCGCCACGCCATAAATCGGTTTTACGTGCGGCTATAGATGTTTCACATCAATTATTCAACGTTTTAAACTCTCTGTTATAAATTATCTCTACAAATTACTAAGAAGGCTTTTTTAGACAATACAAAAAAGGCACTCGGAAGTTTCTTCTACAATTAGTTTTCATAAATTGTCACTTAAATATTTTCACATTATAATAAGATCTCAACAGATTGGTTACAGGTCAACTCGTATTTAAAAATATCTAAAATCAAAATGAATAAAATATATTGATAAGTTTTTTTTATGTAATAATAGGCAAAGGGGCAGAAGGCCCATCTTAAGTGACACCGCCGCCCATGGACATTCACATTACCAGAAGGCTTGCAAGTGTGTAGCCAGCCTTTAAAAAAGTTTTGCATTTAAAGTTGCACAATGGAAAAAATACCTGTTAATGTTATTATTACTTTTATTTATATATTTATTATTGTTTATTTATATTATAACTTTCATATTCGTCAGTTATATATTGATCTCGGAGCTGACGAAACAAACTAACATAAGGACCCCGCGTGCCCCGTGCCAGTTCAAGACTCGCCGTGGTCTTTACAAATGTGTGGGCTCAATTCCAACATCCACGCTGTCCACTACCATTTGGTCCTTTAAAAACAGACCGTCCCAAGTCTTAAAATCCCGGTATCCTTAACGTCGGGTAAGCCTCCTGCCGTTTGTCCCTCTGAAAAAAACAAGATAAAACTAATTTTGTTGGTGGACTACCAAAAATTGGTGATTACTTCCTCACAACCTTGAATTATTATTTCGATTTCTAATAATTTGTTTATGGTTACAAAGAAACAATGCCGTCTCGAACAAGGTGAATTGATCGAATTAACTAGAACGTTCAATTACTTTACAAATAATGAAAGTTAACTGGTAATGTTAATTAAAATAGATTTTTAATATTTTTAAATTATTATAATATCTACTAATTGATATCAGTAGTCAAATACTACTGATTGTCCAAATAAATATTATTGCATAACAAGTATTATATAAGTACTTAGTAAGTAATATTTGAGAGATGTAATTATAATATTTAGGCATAAAAGGTTATAAAATGTTATAAAATGTTTGTAATTATATATATTAATCATTATAGTTTGTTTTATTAGGAAGTAAAAGGTCTTAAACTATGCTGTAGATCTTTTGGAATGTAGAGAAAGTAAATTATGAAAAATTTGACCGTCGATGTCATCTCGAAATCCTACCTTTAAATTTCTTTATTATATTTAAAATGCCCTAAAGAAACAAATAACTTAAACACAGACTGAAATCATAAATAAAATGTAAAGTACTACCAATGTTCGAGCCACTCAATTGTCGGATTTCCGGCCCCACTGAGTTCTGAGTTCTGGGCACTGGTTAAAGAAATTACAAACTCCGTAAAAACATAAGCACATCTGGAATACGTAATATAAAGTATCTTAGGTTATTTCTTTAAGATTCCGATTCTTAACTAAATCCTTGGTTAAAACAAATCGATACGCAATTGGACATATTGATTAACCAATCAATAGACCATAACGCCAATCTGAACATCTTAAAAAAACACCCTTGACCACTAAATAGCTATATAAACTAAACAATGGACATGTATGTCAGTGTCGCAAGTCATTTCAATTGCGAAAGTTATCGCAAAAAGCAAAATGCAAAAGAAAATAGTCGTGTTGACATTGATCTACTATTGGGTTGAAGCTACGCCCTTGAATGCCGATTCAGTTGATTTTACGGACATATCTAATTTGAAATACGACTCGAAAGATCTAGAAGACTATTTGAACTATCTTGAAGATGAACAAAGTAATAATAACGCTAAAAAGAAATCATCGAACAAAGGATCAAAAGTGAACTACAATATTGAGGATTTAAAAAAGTTTTTTAAAAGTCTTGGATTGAAAGATGATGGTTCCTATGATGATAGCGAAACGTACAGTCTTACTGAAGGCGCCGCAGCTAAAGCCGTGGGCATTACAGGTAAAGAGAATAGAACTTACAAAAAGGGATCCAAAACAAGAGGTTTTCATAGAGTTCATCACAAGGATGAATATAAGAAGGATAAAGAATTCTATGAAGACGACGAAGTTAGTGGTGCAATAGATAAAGTTGGCGCAAAAGATTTCGGCTACGACGTAGCAAAAGGCAATGGTTTTGATAAAGGACGTTTTCATCGCGTTCGGAAAACGGGCCTCTTTGGAAAACAAGGACTTTCAGATAAAGGAAAAGCTGAGAAAGATTTTAGTGCTTATGAGAAGAAATTCGACAATTATTTTGACAGTGATAAATAACTAATAACCTTATTCACATAGTAACCTTATAGCACATCGATAAAACCAATTAGTAGTTCACAGTTTGTTATACTTGTAGGAATAAATAAAACAATAAATTACGTCTGACGCATTTCATTGATTTGCAAACTTGATTTCCGTAATAATTTATGATACCCGTACAACATGCATTTATTACAAATAAGTAACACTGTTGCTGTTAGTCCTATATAGTGACTTGTACACATTAGAAGGGGCATCCATTATGGGAGCTATAAAGTTATGTATTTACGCTGGTAAGTAAAGTTTTGCTATTTGCCTTCATTGTCAGGTTTTGAAGATTATACAGAATTTATGTTGTCATTCAAGTATTATTTATAAAATTCCTTTTTTTAGCGTTTATTTTCGCTGCTTTCATTGAAGCTTCGCCGTATAAATATTTCCATAAGAACATTGATTCCGCTAACAGAGTAAGGAGACAAAATCCATTAGACGACATGGATCCCTTCTATTTAAGCTATGAATCAGATCCGTATACGTCAAGTGTCCAGAACTTTGGTTTAATGGTACCTCCACCAATAAACATTGAAGTTCCAGGTGCAAAGAAAGCTTATAGTTGCTCCTTAATAAATTGCGGCCCTGAAACCCAAACAGAAGCCGTTTGCGCCTGCAATTTTAATACTGGCAAAGTTGTCTCCTTTAAGAATCAGTGTGATGTAATTAAACACAACTGTAGATTTGATACAGGTAAGTTATAAAAGCAATTTAGATAGTCAAAGTATATACACAATTGGTAAAAAAAAAACAAATTCAATATAATAAAAAGGTATGGTACAAAATATTCTTACAAAAAGATTTTGGTCAGTTGCGTCCCGGAGCATTGAGTTAGATCTTTATTTAATTTAAATTTTTGTAATATATTTGAAAATATTGAATTATAAAAAACACATACACAAAAAATAACCAATTTATATCTTAAATATTATTTCCAGAATTTAGGGTCATTTTACAGGAGATATGCCCATGGGAGTTTCAGTCGAGACGAGACAACAAGCCGATGAATTTTGACTACACCAACTCAAAATACTATAATTGAATAAAACCTTAAAATAGCAGAACCTATTAGTTTCACCCGAGATAATATAGTCATAGCGTGATGTTATAATATATATACTGACTGGACTATCCATAACAAAATAATGAGAGTATGAAAGACTTGCTTTCATATTAAAATCTACCACTTCCAATGTACTAAAATACGATGTAAATAAACGAAATTAAACCTTAGTAAAATTTTGACAATACAGTATAAAGGTGATATATTTCTGTAGTATAGTTAAAAACCAATATCAGGGTACCTTCCTTGCCCTTAAAAGTCATTAATACTACTTGATAGTAGTCAATTGTTATGAAATCGTAAATGCAATGTTAAAAAGATTCTATACATTCGTTATATAGGTTTCACGAGTTTTATGATGAAATAATAGACATGCAATGAAAAACAAATATACTGAAAATTATGGCTATATTGGGATGGCGTCTCTGATAAGCTAAAATCCACCCAACCATTTTATTTAATCTAAGGAAAAATTAAAGATTCAATAATTTGAGGTTTGATTAAAACTTACTTCACATCTTTACAACATAAACAATTGAGTGTGAATATGATATTCTTAATTTAATATTTATGTAGATAGCATTAAAAGATATCAGCGTTTGTAGTTTGTAACGGAGTTAGGATGCGTCCCCATTGTAACGTCCATGTCCATCATGCGTCTGAGTAGCGCCTTCGCCGTATGTATATCTACCTAAACAGTCGCCATGTGAAATGATTTGTTTGAATATATATTATTCAGTTCTGATCTTAATTATCTTTAATGAATCATACCGATGTCAATTTGAAGATCTAAATAGCACAGCAACCTCCTTCAACAACATGCTATGTAGGTATGGAATATGGATGATTTAACTGACCATGAGCCGGATATATTACGTGATGAAGTAAGAGCAGCTGTCCACAACTTGAAAAATGCAAAACTACTGGAATGGATGGATAATATTATTATTATTAAAACATGCTCATCAATATTAAAGTTTTTATGCACTCTATATAAAGGATTTTTAACTATATTTTATTGAAATGGCATAATATTATTAATTAATGATAAGAATATGAAAGACATCGTTTTAGACGTCAAATGTCAGGTACCTTTGTTGCCGTCAATGTCTGTCTGACTTGTTTGATGTTTCGGTTCTGACTTCTATAGTCTTTGTTTTTCAATTGAATGAATCAAGTGTTTGTGTAAATGATTGTGAAACAAAGAATTTCCACAAGACGAAATAGATGAGGCTCGATATAGTTACATTTTTTAACATTACTCATGAGTACGGAAGAGACTCTGTTGAATCTCGACTTCGACAAACCAAGCACAGTTATTACGCCGCCCGATGACGGCGTGGTTTCTCTCTCGAGTAGTGCTGAAGACATTTGCTTAGTCCCTGAGATTGAATTTGAGGGCACCGTGGATTCTCCGGGTGTCAACCGTGAGTCGCAACCGCTTCTTGGCGGTCGCGGCGACATAGAAGTATCATTCAACCATTTTCCAGGTAAAAAACTTAAAATCATTTGGAACAACAACGATTATTGTATCGTTGATGTTTCTGCAATCAAAGGTGCGTTGTTAAATAAACAACGATGACTATCTCTACATGGCACTTAAAGGTCTTCGCTAATGCTTATGTGGCTTCGAGAATAAGTTAAAAACTGATTTGTAATAATTAAACCAGACAATCACGAAAGAACCCAATGTTACATTACCTTGACACAAAATACAATTTTTCTGTACATAAATTAAGTGTGAAAAAAATTTGATTTGATTAAATTAGTGTCTACTATTTTTTGTTAAGAACATGCAAACATCAACTTAGTAATGAGTAATATTAAGAAACATACTTAATTCAGTTAGTTCAGAATTGTGTGAATGTAGGCACAAGACATTCTGTCAATTTTCAGTGAACTGTAACAGCTGTAGTGTTTCAGGATTCTTGTTTTATAAATTAAAGTCATTATCATTGTTATGGAGTTTCCATTTCTATGCAGTAAGTGTTAATAAATGATTTATCATGGTATTTTATTATTACCAGTAGTTAATATATAAACATGATATAGAAACATGCTCCCATATGGTAACAACAGCATGTGTTTAATTTTAATAAAATTATTAACAGTATTTTAATAAAAGTATTAAGATGTGATAGAATTTATTTTTCACTGATGGTCATTCCACACACTAAGACTTATGTACTGTGACAGAATGCTAATTTTAAATATTATTTGTGTAATTTATTGTATACTATTTAAACAAATTTGTATGCAAATGAGATTTATATACTAGATACCTTTAGTAGGTTAATGTTATTGGTGTAATCTCATGAGAAATCAAATTTATATATTATTTAATAGATAACTTTAGAATACATGAAATTTCTGTAAGTTATCTACAGGTTTAACAAACTAATCAACTTTAGAAATCAAAATTATTCATTAATAATTCATTCAAGCAAGTATTATGAATTTAAATACACAGTAGTTGTCTAATGACAACAACTCAAATTTCAATAGTATTTCTTAATAAACTCCGGACATATAAATAAATGGGTAATGTAATAGATTACCAATTTAAATTGTTTATTTTATTCTCAATAACAATTCATGCCTTGCTTAAATTGTACAAATAACCTTGAATCTTTGTAAAAGTTCATTACTTAGTTCAATTAGGTATTGCTAATGAATAATTTTTGCATGTCAAATGTTAGGTGTTATCAGTGTTTATCACGTCTCCATACAATTCTTAAGTGAAATAATTTTTCCTATATTTTACCAACACAGTCATGGTTGTTAAGCATTCTAGTATATTAGCTAATGATTTTGTAAAAATATAAATCTATTTGTTTTATAGCTCTGAAACAACACACAACATATAAATAGGCTCTAACAAACTACAAAAAGAAGAAATTACTACATATTATGTTTTATATGATCCACTTATATGATCCATGATAAATAAGATTTGAATGTAACCAAAATTTTTTGCAGAAACAAATAAACAATGTAACTAAAACATATGAATAGAAATTACAATCTTAGAAAAACATATATTTCTTTTTAAAAAAATGGTTATAAATATTTATTTTCTTTTTAAACTATGGCCATATTGGTTCATGTGTCAGGTCAAGGGAAAACTTTCAAATCAGTTCATTTTTCTTCAAAAAATGAGATTACCAACTTTATAAGATGAATTTCATGATGTGCTCAAAATTATTCAATATTTATATTATATAACAAAAGAATTTACTATCAATAGACCAAAAAAATTAACAGTTTATAAGGAACTAGCATAGCACCTTACATATATTTTAAATAAATCAACCGAGTTAAAATTTTAATTTTTATCAGGTTGGAAATAAGCTTTTTAAATATTATTAATTTTTCCTATCGACGAAGATATACTTAAGACTTTGAATGTAGCTGTTATAATTGAAATTAAATTTGGAAATAAATAAAGCCCTAAGGTTATAAATATTGGAAGTTGATATCCTCAGGCCAAATGAGCAGGTCGTGCAGCGGTTGCGTGTGTGGTTTAAGGCTTAATCCGAAAGTCATCAGTTTACATGTCTAGCGGTTATTCAATATTACGTTAATTTAAGACAACTTAAATATCCAATTTCCATAATCCCTGAGGGTTTAATTTTTCTCATCTTTAAATATTGTTAATATTTTGAGATTAATATAAGCTTCTGTTCAATCCTACGTTACGTTCAAAAGTATAACTCTAGTTTTAGTTGATTTAGATTTATTTATATACATTAATTATGTTTGGCCCTAAAAATTAAGCACTTGTTTAAAAAAAACTTAACAACGATCTTATTATGGTCCCTTTTTTATGAATTTATGTTTGGACTATTGTGTGAGACACACCTACCAATGATACCAATTATGATATTCCCCATGGTGCTATTTTTATCGAATCTTGATAAGCAGTAAATAAGTTATTCATATGATAGGTATATGTATCCTGTGCATGTACAACACATCTCTTCCTATTTCAATTACCTGAGTCACCCGATACTTAGCAATTGGGCACCTGAATACAAACATAAGTTTACTGTTACCGTAGCTTGATTTCTCTTAAACGCTTGTTCTCAAGAGAAAATCGAGCGTAAAATATCATTTCTAATGGAAAGTAGACTTACGGTCTTATTCATAAACACATTGTAAACCTCGATTTGTTGATGAACGAGGAGTTTTTTTTTCTGTGTTTTTTATTATTTATGAAAAATGATTAAGTAACTACAGAATAGACTGAAAAGTGTCCCGTAACACTAGTTCGAAATTCGTATTTTTGCTTTCATTTTCATGTGTTTCATTGAAACATTATTTTCGCGAAATTTTAAAACGGTAAGAGATAACGCAGAAAGGAATAACAAACATATCGTTCATGTGGGATTGGTAATGTGCGTCATCAGTTTCGATTAATTTACTTCGCCATCGAGCGCTACCTCGTTAAAGATGAAAATATGCCTAAATGTGTATGTAAATAGATTCATTCAAAATTTTGTAGGAAATAAAGTAGATACATGTGACCTGCTATAATTATACAAAAAAATCTCGTCGTTTAGAAACATAACATTCTTCATTCTCAATGACATGACGTTATTATCTACGGTAAACGATAGACTAAAGTGCTGACAACAGATAGAATGTTATAATGATATTAAAAATGTTTTTTTTTACAGATGACCCTCAATTTAGCGAATTAGTATGGCAAGCCGAGGTAGCCATCGACAATGGAATATTCCCAGAGAGGATATATCAAGGTTCCAGCGGGTCGTACTTTGTCAAAAATCCTGGAGGAGTGAGTTTAAACCTTTATGGTTTCCTATACTTCCTAGAGTATTGATTGTTCAATCCATAGATTTACATCCTACGCTTAATATGCTGTTGCTTACTTATTATGTAACTTTTGTTCCAATTTAAACTCCGATAGTGGAAGATACTGATTTGAGAAAGAGATTTGCTGTGATAGGCTGTACACATTTATATAATTAATATTTAATTTTGTTTCGGTCATCTTAATTCATGTAATGAATTAATAATACATAATTGAGCAATGAATTAATTATAACAGAATCATACATTACTACTATATACTAGCTTTTAAAATTTAAATTTCATAATAAGCAAATTATCAACTTGAAATGTTATCTACTAAACAAGTATTGGGCCAAGGAAACGAATAATTGAATACTATTTAGCTTCACAAGCCGTCTTCGTGTACACAGACACAGGTCTGCGCAAAACTTGATCCCGAGGTCAATTCTTGGCGATTCAAATTTTTTCCCTCGCACTAAACAAAATGCTCAGTGGATCAGAAACATAAGACTTAGTACCTATATAAATTTATTTTTATATGCATTATGCATACGACGTTATACGCACATTCTAATTAATGCCTCCCACGGGGTTTTGTCTTAAAATAAGTAGTTCTAACATTTCACCCCTTGTTCTCGCACAGATTATTTATACATATATTTTACGCAAAATTGCAGCAGGCCATTGATATTTTGTAAAAGTCATTATTTGCTTGTTTGAGATATTCTTTGCTGTATGTCCTGAAACGAAACATAGCTTTCTGCTTTTAAAAATTCAAACTATATTATTATAGTTTGATAAGTGAAAAGCAAATATTATAATTACTTTGCGGGGTTAAGGAATCTTGGAGATTGGATTCCTTATTTGGTGTGAAGGAGACAGCGTAAGAGTGAACTATTTTTCATTTTAAAAATATAAAAAGCATGTTTCCGCCCGGGATCGAACCGGGGACCTTGTGCGTGTGAAGCACACGTGATAACCGCTACACTACGGAAACGATAGACGGCCTTTTGAAAACCTCTTACATTAAGTATAGAAGTTCCACAGAAGTTCTGTATTTGATTCAATTTTTTAAATTATCAATGCCATTAATGTAATAGTTGTTAATAATTAATTATCTATGACTTCCAATGCTAGTTTTTGTCAAGAATTAAATCCGGCGTTCATGACATTGTGGGTAACGAAGGCTGAGGCGTTTTTGCGAAATAAAAAATAATTCGGAACTTATATTTCATATGCTCTATCTTATTAATAAGAACATTTTTTTTATCAAGCTTTATAAAACTTATAGGCGTAATTTATTTTTCTATAATAAGCTCGATTATAATGTTGAGTGAAATTCTGAAAAAAAAAAAAAATATTAAACTTCAACGAATTTCAGAAAATAATCGGCGTTTTCAAACCGAAAGATGAAGAGCCATATGGAAGACTGAATCCCAAATGGACCAAATGGATGCACAAGTTATGCTGTCCGTGCTGTTTTGGGAGGTCATGCCTTATCCCCAATCAAGGGTACCTTTCAGAGGCTGGGGCAAGCCTTGTGGATTCCAAGATCGGTCTCAAGATCGTGCCTAAGACTAGGGTGAGTAAAATTAATTTTTATTTACATGAACGCATCTGAGCGCATTAGTCTGGAGTTATTATGTATATAATAATAACCCAGTGGTGCTTTATGGGTCTTGGGGTCAAATTGTATCAGTTTCTTTGATGATTTTTAGTCTGACACGTCATGTCGATTTTTCATATGAGACATGCTGGTTTCATTACAATGTTTGCCTTCTCCGTACGAGGGTGTCAGAGATGCGCACTTAGACTGAAGGTTAATTGTTGCCCGGGCATCGAATCTACGACCCTCAAGCCGAACGTCCACCGCCGGCTAAACTAAGTTAGTTTAGCTTAGCTCGCATAGTTAAGCCAGTTTTTCATACATGTGCATAGTTTGCAGTGGACGCGGTGGACGTTCGGCTTCAAAGTCGCTCGTTGAGTTATGTGAATAATTCACCTTTACTTCCTTTTAAGAAGTTTGTGAGATCGTCAAACCTTTTCAGACCGATATGACATTTCGTTAGATAAATGTTGGTGAAGCGCAGCCACTTAAGCCGGGTCCAGACGAGTGTAACGTGTAATGTAATCCACCGTGTAATGTAACACGAATTCTACGTGTGGACGGCACTACGAGCATTACATGTAACGCTCGCGCGGCGCTCGGGGTTGATCCATCGGCTGTCGGTTTTTCGCGCGAACACAAAGACGCTCGCAGTGCTCGTTTGGACGGCGTTCGTGGTTGTGTCGTATGTACGTTCATGATGTGGAGTGACGAACAATCGCTTGAACTTATTAGTTTGTATCAAGAAAAACCTGTTATTTGGGATCCAAAAAAACCGCAATACTATAAAAAAAATCTGAAACACGATGCTTGGAGTGATATTGCTCATTCATTGGAAAGAGATGTAGAAGAATGCAAAAACAAAATGATTAGTTTGCTTGCTTCACATCGAAGAGAAAAAGGAAAAGTTCAAAGTTCGGCATGTTCGTAGCAACTGAGTGGAAACAGCTTTTGAAATATTTTCGCGTTCACAATTCGCTTTGAGTTCGTGTGCCGTCCACACTGTTGATGCTAAATTACACGTAATCTTACATTACACGTTACACTCGTCTGGACCCGGCTTTAGACGAACGTGCAAGCTTATACTTTGTAATGCTTAACTAAGTAAATTGTGTAAAAGTGTTATCGTACTTTGAATTCATAATGAGAGAGGTCAATGAAAGATATCTTAATAAGTTAGCATTGAACTAATATTTTCTCGTTAGCAATATCACATTGTGTTCGTTTTTTCTATTTACATCTGGAATTCTTATTCTAATCCAGAAAATTATATAATACTAGCGAATCCGACGTTGCTCTGCTTTCACTTAAAAAAAAACATGTCATTTAAATTCAGAACCATTCTTGAATACATGCACATTTTTTTTATCAAAATCGGTCCAGCCGTTAGTTACAAATACACAGAAGAGTTATAACTTATAACTCTTCTGTGTGTATATATATATAAAGATATGTGTTGTGTGTTTTTTTGTCTTTACGTACAATAAGTTCGTTACCCTTTATCACATATATTATCTTTTCGGTATATTCTTTCGAAAGTCAAAATCATTTAATCATATAGGTAACAATGTACACTTATGAACGTCAAAAGTATTAATAAAATTGGCTCTACGGTGGAATTGTTGTAAATTATACTTTATTTAAACATATTTTATATGGATATATCGTTTTAATGTGTGTATTTGGTGTTGTTTAGTTTTTGTTTGTGGGCAACAGACCCTACGTCTACATACACGAATATATTGAATTCTAAAAGATTTTTTATTAATTATAATATCATTGAACTAAAATTAAACTATAAATACATCCTTAAACGCTGAAAAGACCTATGTTTGAGAATTTTTAATTAAAATTAATGCAAAATATATTTTATAAATTACAGATGGTGAAATTAGTATCAGAAACCTTCAATTATCTGCGAATCGACCGCGAGAGATCGCGACTGAAGCGTGCTATCACAGAGCAGTTCCCTAATCTACGATTTAATAGAATGGGTCTTCCCCCAAAGGTAAATTGCTCTTTTGGGGCGAAAATATTGTTTTATTCGTAGGTTCTTTCCACGGAAACCAAACATGGGACCACTGAATAAATTACGATGTGACATATGGGTTGTAAGACAAGAATGGCGAAAAAGCAAATTTATTTATATAAGTGATTATTTAGGTTTTTTTATGGAACTATTTCTCGTTTGTCCCCACGAGCTTATAATTTTATCTTAATTAGAATTAAGATAAAATTATACTAAATAATTATTATTTTATAATTAACATTAATAGACGCAAAGCTTTATATGTGCTAGTATTTTATATCACGTTAGTTTATAGTAAACTTTACTCCACATGTTTAAAAGAATAAAATCAATGTGAGAATTATTCGAAATACTAACTAATCAACCACTGATTATAGATCAAATGTTGTTCAAATGCTCACTTCTGAAAATATTTATTGGCCTGACCGCTGATGCAACGATAAATTACTGAATTATACCACTTTTTACGATAATAGTTAAAAATAATTGATGAGTTATAAAATTAAAACGGTACTAATAAAATTAATACTGACTTCAGTAGTGTTTTTGGGTCTAAAGCATCCCGGTTCCTCACGATGTTTGCCTTCACCGTACGAGCGAGTGTTAAATGCGCACACAGGCAGAAACTCCTTTGGTGCAAAATCAGGGTGTCGCAGATACGATTCACACACTAAATCCCAGAACACTGCACAACAGTCTAACGCGATTTGTAAATTACATAGTTATATTAAATCGTTATCTTGTAGGATTTTGCCTTTTATATGTATTAATTTTTGTGAAACCCATATTTTATACTTTTAATACATAGATAAATATCGCCTATCTTTAATTTTCAGGTGGGGTCATTCCAGTTATTCGTAGAAGGATTTAAGGATGCGGACTATTGGCTGCGACGGTTTGAGCAGGACCCACCGCAAGAACATGTTATGAAGAAGTTAGTGTTTTTTTAAATATATCTTTATATATATAATTCTTCTGTGAGTGTGTATGTCACTGAACTCCTCTTAAACGGCTGGACCGATTTGAATGATTTTTTATGTATACGTTTGGGTGGAGCCGTGGATGGTTTAGATTCACAAAACAGCCCGGCAGATGGCACTGCAGTCGGTACTTTCATACTTTGCTTAATATCCTAATCGCTTTAAATATCATGCAGGACAACGTCTGTGGGGTCCACTAGTGTACTATAATCCTTTGAAAAACCCAGTTCTCTAGGAAACAACACCATACCATGATTATTAATACTTGCTACTACTATCAAAACATATTTTAATTTTAAACCATGACCTGCGCTGATATGCCATGGTCATCTCATTGGTTACATTCTCTGGCCTTCTCGACTCTCGTTCGTTAATTTGTAATTAATATTTTCTTGCTATTTTAATATTTAAAGGACACAACGTCCCGGCTACATGCGAAACGCAATAGAATGAACTGATTCTTTAATATTGGCTTTTTAAACCGGTGATAAGACGTATTTGAAATTGTATTTTTTTATATTGCTACACAATAAATTTAACTGGCAAGTCACATGTTCCTGCACAACATCAAACGTATTTTTTTTCATAACATCTCTAAGGTTCTTATTCTATTACTTATCTTAAATCACAATCTCGAGCGCTGTCAAATATGTCAAACTTAGAAGAAATGGTTTGACAGCTCTAGAAACTAGATTTTGTTTGATGTTCTAGAATACGTGGCTAAGTTAGTAGTGAATCGTTTTCGGTTCATAGGCAAATGCGTAAATGTAATTTAAGTATTTTCTTAGTTAAATTACATACTTGAAGTGCCAATACATGTGCTATTTTAGATTTCAGTTACAATTCGAGCGTCTTGTCGTACTGGATTACATAATTCGTAACACGGATCGCGGGAATGACAATTGGTTGATCAAATATATGGCGCCATCTAACCGGAGTGAGCAGGATATGACGGAGCCTTCTGTACGTACTAAATATATTGGTTTTTCTTTCGGCTTTGATTAAGTAGTAAATGTACCAGTGAATTATGTGTTTAAAAGAGCCTATTTAAAAAATAATCTGCAGGAATCTGATGCGACGACGTATAAAGATTGTAATTTCAAAAGATTAGATTTTGGCTAAAGATGAAATAAAATTAATATATGTATAAAAAGTCAAGAATCTCCAAATCTCGCGTGACGTAATACTTGAAAGCTCCCTTATTTAAAATAATTAAATGTAAGAATATTATAAAAATAAGTTTTAAAAGTAATACTGATAGTCAGATGCCTTTTACCAATTTATCGAAGCAACGATTAATACCTATTAATAAATAATAATATCAATGTTATATGTTTTTATTTTAAATTTATGTTATTATTATTAATTACTTAAGATGTCATTTGGAACATGGTGTAATGGTTGCAGCTCCTTACAAACGTTGTGAAACAAAAAACATGGCGATTAAAAAGAGGGGCGGAGAGTTTGTTGCCAGTTTTTCTCTTCTGTGCTACGCCCTTGATTTGAGAACTGGCACTAAATGTAAAGTTAGAAGCATTTCATATACATTTCTTTTTTTTTGACGTTCATAAATACATTGTGTTACCTATATGATTAAATGACTTTTGACTTATTGACTTTAATAAATATATTTAGGAATGGAGTGGGGGTGGCATAGACGTCCGTATAGCGGCCATAGACAACGGACTAGCATTTCCATTCAAGCACCCGGACTCGTGGCGGGCCTATCCCTATCACTGGGCGTGGCTGCCGCAGGCCAAGAGGCCTTTTAGTACTGAGACCAAGTTAGTAAAGAATCTAATTGTTTATGATTAATTATCTCGATTAACGCCTTTATTGTTTAGTCCGGACCTTAGTTCCGGAATTTATATCAGAATAGACTGTTAAGAAAACAGGAACCAAACAAACAATATTTTCAGTATTATTATTTTTAATTGTAACTAAACGATGTTTTTGGAATATTTATTATAAGATAAAGCACACAAATTTTGAAAATATCATAATTGGCAATTATTTTACTAAAGCCTAACTTTATAAATTTTGTATGATCGTTTGATGCCATACACCTCTATATTGGTACCAAAAATTTCAACTTAGACTTATATTGCTACTAGTGTATTTAATAATATTCACACGAATTAAAATCGTACAGCCTCCATCCAGTGCATGGGCGTTCATTACTCTTATAAGCGACGCTGAAAACACAAAGATATAAAATACTATACCTTAACATAAAGTAGTATATGCTTCTACAATTTATGACTATTAAAAAACCATCTTAATAATAGTCGTTATGATCTAGCTAGCTAAAACTTTGTTTCTTTCGCGTTCAATGCTTTAAATGCCAATTGGACGCGAACTTCATGAATAGTGCTTAATAAAACATTTGTTATTATAAAAAATCTCCAAAAATTCATTGATTTTTTAAAATGTTCGCAGAGAGTTGGTGTTGCCATTGCTGTCTGACATGAACTTCGTTCAGGAACTTTGTGATGAATTAAATATACTTTTCAAGGTTGGTTACATAAAAATGCTACTATAATATTACTTATTATATTAAGTTATTGGTTTAAAACAGCCAAAAGAAAAAAAAAAGAAGAACTTGTATATCTGAAATTATTTTATACATATATATCTTAATATATATATTTCTTCTGTGCGTGTGTATGTGACTGAACTCCTCTCAAACGACTGGACCGATTTTGATGAAATTTTTTGTGTGTGTTCAAGGGGATCTGGGAATGGTTTAGATTCACAAATCAGCCCGGCAGATGGCACTGCAGTCGGTACTTTCATACTTTGCTTAATATCCTAATCGCTTTAAATATCATGCAGGACAACGTCTGTGGGGTCCACTAGTATATATATAATATATAATACTCCAAAAAAGAATTAATTTATATTTTGTAAGACGTTTATTACGTTACGGTAAAAACCAAACATTAAAAGTATCCATTTGTCCCAAAAGAACAAGATTTGACAGTACAAAAATCTAATAATATGTTCGGGTGTCTTGGGTTCGATTATCGGTGGAGGAGTTTCGAGTGATTTGACATAGAAGGCTAATTGGTAGCATTAATGTATATGCTACGTCCCATTGCGGGATTATGGGGCATGCATTTATGTCTGTCCGATTTCAGCAAGACAAAGGCTTCGACAAGCGTCTCTTCGAACGGCAGATGTCAGTGATGCGAGGTCAAGTACTGAACTTGACTCAGGCCTTGAAAGACAACAAGAGTCCCGTACAACTCGTACAGATGCCGGCCGTCATTGTTGAGAGGTAATTTTATTTAATAATTAAAGGAGAATGGTCTCCATACAAATTTGAACAAATGATCCCCAAACAGGTACATAAATCTGAGCCCCAGTGATTTTTTTAAAATGTGATTGTGCTCATATTATTATTCCATAGGTACTATTACTTAAAACAAAGCAAAAACAGTCGAGTTAAAAATAATTATTTGACTTTATGGGTTTTTGTTACTAGAATTTAAAACTATAAACTAATATAAAATATAAGATGTAATTAAATTATATATAAGGAATATTTTAAGGAATTTATAATTAAGTTTGTTATGGAAGAGCTGGGAACCCTGACACAGGTATTACTTACTTAAAATGGTTCCCAAATCTTACACATTGTAATGCATAAGTAAGTACCTTAAATGAATAAACAGATTTTTTTATGTTTTTTATTTATACAATTGGCTTAAAGGTATCATTGCTAGGCCATAAAATTTAAAAAAAAGAACTATAATGCACAGACTACTAAAGCATTTAATAGTCAACTTAGGGTTCGATTCACCATGCTCTAACCTGGCATGGGACTGTTCGTCCCATGACAGTTGTGAAATAATAAATAACTCTTTGTCAGTAATGCATTCTAGATCGACATGAATACGAAAATATCGTCTTATATTTATAGTTAGTGCAGCATTTAAACGTACGTTTGCTATGCTATGGTTAAAATATTGGTCATCTTATAATTATCAATGATTGAATAATAATCTCGATTAATTGACTGTTCATCAATCGTGGTTATAATAAATTTAAAGTATTTATATTGAGATTTTATGGAACGTTTGTTGTATCCGTTTGTTTTTTTTTTCAGATCTAAAAGTGGCACGACCCAATCTCGTTTCTTCGACTCGTTCCAACAACGCTTCCAGCAAAAATCACCATTCTTCTCTTGGTGGTGAAATATGGTATGTTTTTATAATAAGTAAGTCGATACTGTAAGTTCATTAATGATATTTAGACATTATAACAGCAATGTATAACTTATTAAGCTATTGCATAGATTTTATCGCGGACTTTGAGCGCGGCGAACGAATCAAAGAAAATTCCGTAACGAAAAAAACCTAACACACGATGACGTAATATAGGTGCGGCAAATACGCGTTAGAGTGAGACAGACTATATAGGCGTTATAGTCTGAGTCTGGTAGAGTGGTAGATTGAAATAATATCAAAGAAAAACAAATACTGCATAAATAAATAATTATAACTGCATAAGTTGATAAAAAAATGCTATGCAATAGCTTTACCGCGGCAGTCCCCGAGTGCCACACGTTTTTTTTATTTAAAACAGTAATGAAATGCATAATTTTGTCGTATTAATGAACCAATTTTGATGAGCTTTGACGTTAAAATTTTAATAAACCTTTTAAAATATAATGTTTTGTATATTACAATGTGATCAAATAATTTAGATAGTGTATTAAACTAATTATTTTTTTGCAGACACGTGAATACAGACGAACGATAATGTAGGATTTTGTATGTATGTAGTATTTTAATCTACTGAAGTTGAAACGATCATTCCAATTAACTATTTATAGGGTTTCGCAAATTTTGTGACAGAAAACTATTTTTTTAATCACTTATGGCTTTGAACTTTTTAATGATTTTTTGATGTAATGGCGTCTTGTTATGAACATTCTGTAGTTGTCATTTATACAAGTCCCCAATTGAATTGACTCGGAATAGTTTTATCAAAATTCCTGAGATAATCTTCGGTTTTTTTATGTCGGTTAACAATATAAAAAGAAAAATTATTCAACTTCAGTATTAGTGAAACTAATATAAATGTTTTTGCTTTATATAGTTAAGTTACTGTTAAACTAGCTGATGTTAAGGACTTCTTCAAAAAGTATTCCAAATTGATTTTTTTATCTAAGTGTTAATCATAAAAATAGCTATATAACTATATTTTATATTAATATAAGACTTAGCCATGCAGTCATTTAAATTTTTTGATAAAAAAATATAGTTCAGTAAATAATTTTATACGCTATGTCATTTCAATATAGTTTAAAAAAACTGTTAGCTTCAAGAACTTTTTGGTCATTGATTATTGATTAGCACATAAAAATTAAGTCGCAAGCATCAGCTAGTCGAATTATCCTTGTTATTAAAATCACCCTAACTTCATAAAAAATACATAAATTGTATATTTTCAGCGATGGCAACCAAGGTAATTCCTTAACTAATACAATTTCCATCAAAATGACACATGACAACCTAGTATGAAAATACTTTTATGTTATTAATAACCACATTTAATTCAATTAAAGGAAACATCTAGAATGTTTGATCAATGATGCTGAACGCTTTATAGTTTCGTGTAATATTGAATGCTAACTTTAAGTTCACACAACAGATGGCGTTTAAACAATTCGATAAAAATTAGTGTCTTTCATAATCCGGTCATTACTCGTCTCTTTCTGACAAATTTCATCTTACCTTTGATGAAAAGAGACAACTTTAAATCTGTAATAAGACAGATCCAGTTGAAGAAAGTTCAAATAATCGCTTATGTGGGACCATAAGGACCTTAATGAAGCAGATAACAGTGTAGTGTTGCCTTTTCAATCATATCGTCTGTAGAAACATATTCACGTTTACCAATAAATTTAAATGTATATACAGAAACTTGAAACGTTTTATTCTGATGGGGATATCCATTTATTATGACGTGTGTAAAAAGGAGTTATAGCAGTAAAACCTCGCATAATATGACAAGTGGAACGATTTTTGTTTTGCAAAATTTTGTATACCCATAACTTACATATAACATTAAAAAATATAGAATGCGACTGATTTAGCTCTAAAATAATATGTTTTGTAGGGGAAATGCCTTTTATTATTTTTGTTACCCATTTTGCTTATTTATTTAGAACAATTTTATCCCTTAATAGTGATATACTGTAATCTTCTAGAATACCATAATAATAGGTTTGTTAGATATTAAATAATCGGTGACTTATACAATCAAAGTGCCTCGTCTAACCAAGTCGTGAAAAGTAGCTCGAATTGTTGAAATCTGTTCATATATTTGACTTACGAATGGTTGTATTGAACGCGGTAATGAAAAATTACAAAAGCGATAATCTATAGTGAAACCTCTTCCTTGACTTATTTTTTTTAGTTTTGGTAACCTACTTTCTATCTACGAATATTCGTGAGTTAAATAAGAGAACCGATAATATACCAAAACTCGTGAAGTATTTGCAAATAGCTTGAGCAATAGCTTAGTGATTCATGATTTTAAGCTAATATAATGAGAATTTACATCTGTGAGACATGCATTTTAACTATTTATTAATATAAATGTACGATTTAACATCGCTGGTTTTCTGTTACATTACATACCTTAAAAATAGTCTTTGCGAGATGTTGTACGATAATTGTTAAAATCCTCAAAAAACCCGTATGAGAAAAATAATTAAACCCTAAGTCTGTTATTTCAATTGTCGAAATATATTAGTTGACAGCATTCAATATGGCTGACTTTGACAGACTTCGCTGGAAACTATTCAATCAAATAAAGCAATTTTCCCACTGTGTATTCTAGTGGGCGTTGTAAAATTTTGCATAATTAATATTTGGTAATTTATTGTATTTTATATATATACTACAATAAAATAAATAGTTCAAAAGTTACGATTTAATGTTTACTGGTCATTGTAAATAGCAGACTTGGTGCCTGGTACCACAGAATTGTTAACATCTTAAATTTCAAGACAATGTACATCGTTTTAAGAGAAAACAGCACATAATCAGTAGCTAACATAGTTCCTTGTTTAAGAACTTCTTTGTACCTCCACGCTACATATTTCTATTCATACCTATAAAAATAAAACTAAACCAGACCTTAAATTATCATCATATTTACAAGAACTATTCTTTAATTCTCTTTTCATAATCATTTTAAGGCGAAAAACGTGTATTTGCTTTAAGAGTAATGTTTTTTTTTTTAAATCTCTACTCTGAAAATCTTGAGACGCTGCTTAGGTTCACTGGTACCTAAGAGTAGATATGTGTCTGCGCAGGCGGCCAAGACAGTTATCACTACTATTAGCAATTGAAAACTGTCTATTATTAGAATTATCATTTAATTTTTCTATATCACCATATTATAATAGTTATTGTCAGTGTTGGAGGTGTGAAGACGTTATAGTATGTTGAAAATTAATAGTTTACAAATAGCTGAATTGTTTCGGTTAAGTACCGAGCCGTGACGTTTGGCCTTACAAAATTGTTGAATAAGTTTGCCCAATACTTATTAAGTTTCTTCCCAATGTATAGAAGAATTTGTAAATAGTTTTAACAATTTCGTTATATTGTCATATTTATAATATTTAATTGAAGAAAATATAATCATCATTGCAACTTGGTGTATTTATTCTCCATTTCCTACAAGTTCTTTTAAAAAGGTGATAAACTGCTAAATGAAAATTTGAATGAGTTTGATTGTTAATAAATTAGCCGTATATATAGTTATTTTTTCATTAAAAATGTACTTTAAAGTTATCCTGTTATAATGGATAGTTTTCTTTTTGACTTAATTAACATTTTTTAACAAGAAAAAATGGTTTTAGCCAGTGAGTTGTCTTTCTTGCCCATAAGCCTATTCCCGCCCTTTTCTTATTATGAGACAAAAGCATGGTATAAAACTACCCCCAAATTGATCATGTACATACATCAAATGGTAAACATATTGAAATGCTCGAGAAACAAACGTGGAAATAAAAAACTATTGTTTTTTTAAATAATATATTTAAGAGCTCAACATAAAGAATTGTGCGATAGAAACAAAAATTGATTCATATATTTTATTTCTCAAAAAAGACAACAAATGTCACTTACATGAGAATAATACTCTAGATAACATAACATTGTAGTCGTTCTTAAAATAATCACAATAAAATATAGCCGTATATGCAATAAATTTAAAAAATAAAAGTAAACAAAGAAATATGAATTAAAAGTAAGTAATAAGAAATGAATTTAAAAGTAATTTTGTTTAACATATTCACTTAGCTTCGATTTGAATGAATTGATAGAAGTAATATTTTTTATATCTGTGGGTAGTTTATTATACAGCTGTGCGCCTTCGTAGGTAAACATTTTTTTTGCCGTAGTTCGTACGTACTTTAGGTAATGCAAGATAACTCGTTCGACGCATACTTCGTACACGTGGCGGTTTGGAGAATGCTAAACTAGTATGGAGAGAACTTGTTATAAATTTTTTTACAAGAATACATGTGTGATAAATATAAAGTTGTTTTAGATTCATTATGTTTGTGTCTCGATATATATTTATGGTAGGTGCAAGATAATTATAGTGGAACAGTATTTTTATAATTTTATTTTGTAATACTTGAATATTTATTAATTTAGTTTTAGCGGCGCTGCCCCATACTTCAATTAAATAAAGTAGATGTGGCTTGACCAACGAGTTGTAGATGATGTAACGTACCTGACGTGGGATACACCGAGCAATGTGTCGAAGTGATCCCATAAGTGAACAGAGCTTAGATCTGGTGTTCTCAATTTGTGTATTCCACGTCAAACCGCTATCCATTCTAAGCCCGAGATATTTTTCTGTACTTTTTTCTTCTATGACCGTGTTATTTATTTTTAATGGATCATGAGGTAAAACTTTTTTATTTTTAGATTTAAATATAATGTAGCATGTTTTCGACGCGTTGACAGTGAGTAAATTATATTGAAACCAAGTGAAGAGTAGATTAAGGTCTTCTTGGGCTCTGCTGAAGATATCTTTGATTGAACTGCCAAAGTAAAATAAACACGTATCATCTGCATATAAAGTAAGGTGACCGTTTAATCCAATTTCATGCAAGTTATTTATATAAATAAGAAAGAGTAATGGACCCAAAATAGAACCCTGTGGAACGCCGTATTCGATAGGCAATGGTTTACTCTGAGTATTATCTATTTTAACTACCTGAAATCGATTTTTTAAATATGATTGAAAAATTTTGAGAGCTGTGCCTTTGATTCCAATGCATTCAAGCTTTTGTAGTAATAGTTTATGGCTTACAGTATCAAATGTTTTTTTTAAATCAATAAATACATCTAACGTAATGTTTTTATTATCTATGTTGGTCCTAATTTTAGTAATTAGGTCAATAGTTGCAGTTAAAGTATTACTTTTTGGTCTAAAACCATACTGTCGTTCAAATAAAAAATTTATAGACGTTAGATACTTTGTAAGACGGTTATATAGTATCTTTTCAAGTATTTTACTTATTATGGGTAGCACCGAGATTGGTCTATAGTTTCCAGTATTAGTTTTAGATCCAGATTTAAAAATGGGAGTAACTTTAGCTATTTTTAGAGAGTCTGGGAATTCTCCAATTTCTAATAATTTGTTAAAACATTTAGATAGGTTTTTAGCAATATGATCTTTTATACATTTTATAGACTTTGTGCTAATACCGTCCAGGCCTGCACTACAATGTGTATCCAAATTATTTATTACTTTTAAAATTTCGTCACTACTACATGGTTCTAGTAACATCAAGTTTGTAGACTGTTTAGTTGAAGGTAAAGCTTTTGAAAAATTATCATGATAGGTTTTTGGTATTTCGTCAGCCAGAATTTTACCTATTCCAGTGAAGTATCGGTTAAATTCCTCACAAATATTGTTTTTATTAGTAATTTTGATAGAATTTATTATAATTTTCGAAGGCCCACATCTAGTATTTGTTTTATTTTTTGCTAGGTCATTTACAAGGTTCCACATTTTTTTCGGATTATTTTTTAATTTTATGAATTTTTGAAAGTAATAGGCATCTTTGGTATCCCTAATGCGTTTACAAACATAGTTTTTATAGTCTTCGAGTTCTTGCTTCGTAGTTTCACAGTCACGCATGTTTTTTAATTTTATCCATAGTTTATTTCTTTGGTTTATTTCGCTGATTAAATCATTATTAATCCAATCCTTTTGAGGTTCATTAAGTATTTTCTTTTTGATTATTTTACAGTTGTTTACGTGATCTATAATAGAATTTTCCAGTATCTTGTAGTCATCATTATCTTCGTCAAGTCCAAGAGTTGTTGTTAATTTTCCCAATTTTTCGTAATCGATCGCTTGGTACTCGATAATTTCTTTCTTCAGAATCTTGACAGTTTTTAACTCTACATATATATTGTTACGAGCTAGGGGATCGGATAGAAACGCCGTAAATCTCTTCAAGGGTTTATTTCAATTAAATCTACGAGGAATTTGTTAACACTAAAAATTATAATTACGCACTGAAATTCACTAAATACACACACAAAATAATGTCACTAATTACTCTAATAACACGCACTTCACACAGTACTTGTATTCACTTTTCTTCACTATATTCGCACTTTGTCACTCCGGTGTTTATCGCTTGGTATCGCATTCAAAACTGAACTAACTGGTCGCGTTTCGGCTCGCTTATATATCCCTGGGAGCGATGTTCGAGAACTCTCTAGGCGGCGGCGCAACTGAGTAGCGATCGCACAATTCTAGAACGTGCGTACTAGCTATCTCTTTCGCACATTGCTCCGTCCTTGTCGTACGGCGTTCTAGAGTGCTCGGTCTAGCTTCGAGAAGGTTCCGATCTTCCCTCTCTCTCGCGTATCGTTCCGTCCTTCTCCCACACCTAGAACATTCCTTCGTCAAAGGGGTATAACCAGGCCTGAAAACGCCTGAAAACGGGTTTCCTGAAAAGTGTACCATTCGACTACACTTGTTCTGAAACGGCCTGAAAAAATGTTTCAGCCTCCTGAAAACTAGGGTAACATTCTGTAAATTACGATTTTCTAATATGTGATTGACCCTCTCCTGAAACGGTCAGAAATCACATTTCAGCCTGCTGAAAAGTTCTCTAAGTAGTGGAAAAATCTAGAAACATTGTAGTCGACCCGTCTTCGTAACACTACCCCCTCCTTAGACATGCTCGTCCCGAGCATCATCACTTTCTTTCACCGTTATCCTTTCCCATAGAGACCGAGTCTGCGAATCCTTAATAGCTGCACAATCTTTACATTTCTTGATCCAGTCTTCAACATCTTCACGATAGTGTATCCAATAAAATATTTCTTTAATCTTCATAAGAGTCCTCTTTACTCCTAAATGTCCACTAGACAAGTCAGTATGAAACATTTCCAATATGTCGCGAACCTTGGATCTTGGCACAACTATCTGCAAATGATCGCCTTGAGCATTTTTCAATTTGCGACATAACACTCCATTATGTAGAACTAAACTATCCCATTGAGCCCAGTAACTCTTAGTAGTGGTACTTGTAGATGCAACATCATTCCACCGCGGCTTGCTAGCTGAAGATTTAATCCAGTCCAGAATTGGTTTAATGTCAGAATCTTGTTGTTGCTCTTCCTGAATTAATTTCCCGCACCAATCTGGACTAATGGTGTCTGTCCTTAGTATCCTTACATGGGCTACCTCTCTACCTTCGTGTCTTGTACAATGTTTGCAATCCTCCTCACATGGCCTTCGAGACAATGCATCTGCGTTCCCGTGGGCTCTGCCCTTGCGATGTTCAGTAGCAAAGTCATACTCTTGCAGTTGTTCGATCCATCGAGCCACTTGTCCTTCTGGATTCTTGAACTGAAGTAGCCATTTTAATGCAGCATGATCTGTCCTAAGACGGAACTTGCGACCTAGCAAGTATTTACTGAAGTGCTGCAGCGTCTTCACAACAGCCAGTAGTTCCCTCCGAGTGACACAGTAGTTCCGTTCTGGTTTCGACAATGACTTGCTGAAGTAGGCTATTACTTGCTCGTGCTCACCTTTTACTTGTGATAGTACACCTCCAATGCCAATTCCACTGGCATCTGTATCTACCACATATTCACCATCTTGATCCGGGTAGCCTAGTATTGGAGTCTCACACAGTCGGTTCTTGAGCTCATTAAACGCATCTTCACACTCTCCATCCCATGTGAATTTCCTCTTCTGTTCGGTGAGTCTGTGAAGTGGTTTTGCAATATCCGCGAAATTTCTCACAAATCTTCGGTAGTAAGAACATAAGCCTAAGAAAGCGCGGACTTCAGTTTTATCTTTAGGTACTGGCCAATCCTTCACCGCAGCTATCTTCTCAGGGTCTGTTCGAACTCCATCCTCTGATATAATGTGCCCCAAGTAGCTCACTGCTCTCTTGAAAAATAAACATTTCTTTGCACTTAGTTTCAGGTTGGCTTTATGCAGTCTGGAGAGCACCCGTTGCAGATTTCGTATGTGATCATCAAAATCCTTCCCAATGATGACTACATCATCCAAGTACACTAAGCAGGCTTCTCCTATCAGTCCTGACAGCACTTTTTCCATTAGTCTTTCAAAGGTGGCAGGTGCATTGCAAAGTCCAAACGGCATAACTTTAAACTGCCATAGTCCTTTACCAGTTGAGAACGCTGTTTTCTCTTTATGACTTGAGTCTATTTCCACTTGCCAGTACCCACTTTTCAAGTCTAAAGTTGTAAACCATTTTGCCCCACTTAAGGTATCCAAGGTGTCATCTATTCTAGGTAACGGATAACTGTCCTTCTTCGTGATATCGTTAAGACGACGGTAGTCGACGCAGAACCTTAAACTGTTATCCTTTTTCTTGACTAAAACTACTGGAGAGCACCAAGGGCTGGAAGATGCTTCAATAACATTATGGTTTGACATTTCTGCAATCATCTTGTCTATATTCTTTTCATATGCGACAGGTACTCGTCGCGGTCTTAAACGTATAGGTGCTTCGGTTCCAGTCTCAATTCGATGTTTAACTACACCTGTCCTTCCTAGATCTCCATCGTGTGTAGCAAACATGTCAGAAAATGTTTTTAATAGTCCCTTTGCTTTCGACATTTCTTCCCTCGTCAAGGTTTCCTTACAGTCCTCCAGTATTGCTTGAACTATATCTCGTTGTTTACTAACTGTACCATCTTCAATGATAGCTCTATACACGTCGTACCCGTTCTTCAATGTGTTATCTTTTAGGGAAACTACTTCATCTCTACAATTGAATGTGCCGTTCTTCAGGTCAATCTTACAGTTGTAATGCTTCATGAAGTCTAAACCGATAATACAGTCATCCACGATGTCAGCAATAACCACCTTATGTCTGTATGTTCTCCCACCAATCTTGAAGGTAGCGATACCTTCTCCTCGAACGGTTATGTGCTGACCAGTAGCTGTAAGGAGCTGTACATTTCCACCAGAAAGGCTCTTGTAAAATGACTTCAGAAGTTGGTATCTGATTACTGTCCGGGAAGCTCCAGTATCAAGGGTTAACTCACACCTAGTGCCGTTAACTTCTCCGTCGATGACAATGGTATTCCCATCCTGAGTTTGAGAGATCATAACTTTCGGGGCCTTCCTTACAGAACCGGCCAGCACCCGCCCCGTGGTCCTGGCTTCTATTCGTTTCCCTGCCGCTGTTCAGCGTCAGTCACATCCACGTCATCGGGCTCCCCACGTCTTGTCTTCATTTCGCCTCGGGGATCTCTCTTAGGGCACGAAAACCTCATATGCCCTACTTCCCCGCAGAGGTAACAGGTGGGTCCACGTTGGGAACTACGTTTTTCCGAGACAGCCCTAATGCGGTTAGGTCGAGAATCCTTGCAAAATGCTTCCACTTCCAACGCATGAGCAAGAGCATTCTTGAGATCCTTATGGTGACCTAGGTTCACAGCCATTCGAATTTCACGGTCTCGAATACCGTCGACGAAGGCTTGAACCAACATCTTGTCTGCAACGTCTGGTGAGGATGCATAGGCTTTCCTAACCAGCTTCTCTATTTCACATCCCCATTTTTGCAAACTTTCATTTGTCTGCTGTATTCTATCCTTTAATTGAGCCCTATAGACGTGCTCTAAATGTGCGTCTCCGTACCGTGATTCCAAGGCATCCAGCAGTTGCTTCAACGTCACTTTACCTGTCTTGGTATCTAATATGGTGAGGGCTTCATCTCGCAGTCCCATAATAAGGGCGGTGACAGCCTGATCGTCATTCCACCCGTTTGACTCTGCCACAGTCTCAAACTGTATTTTGTACGCGCCCCAGGAAGATGTACCGTCAAAGGGAGGTACTTTCAGATTTCCAGATGGTGCTACAGTCGTTACGACACCTTTGGTCTTCAGGCACTGCATCTCTTGTTCTAATCCGAGAATACGTTTGTCCTGTTTCGAAAATTTGCAGTCCATATCAGATTCCAAGTTCTCGATCTTTTTCTCTACCTGTATTTTCAGGTCACCAAGTTTTTCTCCGATACGGCGGGCCTGTTCCTCCATCATCTGATGAGCCTGCTCCTCTTGACGCCGTGCCTGTTCTTCCATCATACGACGTGTCTGAGCCTGTTCTTCCATCATTAGGCGTGCCTGTTCTTCTTGACGGCGTGCCTGTTCTTCTTGCCGGCGTGCCTGTTCCTCCATCATTTGTCGTGCCTGTTCCTCTTGACGTCGTGCCTGTTCCTCTTGACGTCGTGCCTGTTCTTCCATCATTTGGCGCAGAGCAAGAAGCATGTTGGCATCGTTGCTTTCACCCATCCCGCGGTTCGCATCGAAACTTTGTCGTCGGGCAGCGTCGCGTGCTGATTGCGCCCTTGTCTGGACTCCCTCCGCAGCTGGAGACTCAGCTACAAACTCCTCTTGATTCTCCCTTGGAGTAATTGGCATTTTTCTATCCCACTTCTGACACCAAAATGTTACGAGCTAGGGGATCGGATAGAAACGCCGTAAATCTCTTCAAGGGTTTATTTCAATTAAATCTACGAGGAATTTGTTAACACTAAAAATTATAATTACGCACTGAAATTCACTAAATACACACACAAAATAATGTCACTAATTACTCTAATAACACGCACTTCACACAGTACTTGTATTCACTTTTCTTCACTATATTCGCACTTTGTCACTCCGGTGTTTATCGCTTGGTATCGCATTCAAAACTGAACTAACTGGTCGCGTTTCGGCTCGCTTATATATCCCTGGGAGCGATGTTCGAGAACTCTCTAGGCGGCGGCGCAACTGAGTAGCGATCGCACAATTCTAGAACGTGCGTACTAGCTATCTCTTTCGCACATTGCTCCGTCCTTGTCGTACGGCGTTCTAGAGTGCTCGGTCTAGCTTCGAGAAGGTTCCGATCTTCCCTCTCTCTCGCGTATCGTTCCGTCCTTCTCCCACACCTAGAAAATTCGTTCTAGAACATTCCTTCGTCAAAGGGGTATAACCAGGCCTGAAAACGCCTGAAAACGGGTTTCCTGAAAAGTGTACCATTCGACTACACTTGTTCTGAAACGGCCTGAAAAAATGTTTCAGCCTCCTGAAAACTAGGGTAACATTCTGTAAATTACGATTTTCTAATATGTGATTGACCCTCTCCTGAAACGGTCAGAAATCACATTTCAGCCTGCTGAAAAGTTCTCTAAGTAGTGGAAAAATCTAGAAACATTGTAGTCGACCCGTCTTCGTAACAATATGTTTATGGTCTGACATAGAAGATTCTATTAAAGCCATGTGAAAGTGATCTCTTATTAGGTTCGTTGTAGCGTGATCTAATATAGATTTTCGTGTTGTTGAATCCCTTGTGGAATACCTTTTAGATATTTTATTGAGTATTGTATATCCAATTTCGTTCATAAGTTCGATGTACTGCTTAGATTTAGTGTTTTTAGTTAATAAATCTGTATTGAAATCTCCAAAAACTATAGCTCTGCGTCTTCTCCGAAGCTGTTGAGTGTATGCTTCAAGGAATTGATTGTAGTTAGTATTACCAGGGTAATAGATGACACCTACTTCTATTTTATATCTTTTTAATTGTACCCAAAGATAATTATTTCCATCCTGGTAGATTGATTCTGACAAGTTGTGCTCAAGACTGTTATGAACATATATAGAAACTCCACCACCAATTGTATCTGTACGAAAATTGTAATAGTGTGTGTAATTTGGTAGTTTTAGTTCGCAAGCCTGTTTCTCATTTTTGATCCAGGTTTCAGTTAGTAATATTATGTGTATAGTTGTCGAGAACGATTTAAGCACGCATTGTAGTTCATCAAACTTTCCTTGTTTGCAAATACTTCGAGCATTTAGATAAAAGAATGACAGTCTGAAATTAGTTTTTTGTAAGTCGTTGTAGCTGTCGAGCAGTTGATATGTGTTTACATTCGGTATTGCTTCTTTAATTATCAGTTTTTTGATGAAGTTTTTGTTATTAATGGTGTTCCGTTTTTATATTTTATTGTTATGTCTGTTTCGCCATTACTTTGACGTTGGAGCAATTCTTCTTTTAAGTTTTTTAGGAATTTTTGCTGTGCTGGAGTTTGGTCTGAGAAAATTTGTATTGTTGAAGGCAGCTTACTTTTGTTTTGAAGAAGAAATTTGACTGTGTCTGAAGAGTTATAGAATACCTTAACTCGACGAATTTTCGTTGGATTATATTTGCCTAACCTAATAATTTTTATCGGTTTCGGAACATCTTCTGTAAGTGCTCGGAATATATTAAATATATCGGTTTCGTCTTTAAGCATATTTTCTCTTAAATTATTGGTATTTTGTTCTGGTAGCCCAACCATAATGATGTTTTTCTTTCTTTTATTTCGTTCGTTTACTTCTTGAATCAATTCTTCGCTAAACATTGGTTGGATAAGCTTTGAAGATGTCTGGGGTTCAGTAAGACTCATTTTATTCACACTGGTTTCTAAAGTATTGATTTTATTTTCTCCTAAAATAAGTTTCTTCTCTAATTGACTCATTTGTTTTTTAATTTCAGTATGTTCTTTGTTAATACTAGATGAAGATCCTTTTATTTCATTTATTTGAGATTTTATTTCCGAAATATTTTCATGAATTATTATTCTTGTTTGCTCATTTGATGATCTAATTTCCGTAATCTGATTTTTTACCTCAGCAATACTGTTCTGCATTTTGTTCATGATTTGCTCATTTGATTCATTATTTTTCTCTAAGAGTGATATTATGTGGGACAATTCGGAACGTACAGACTTAATTTCGTTTAAACACTTGCATTCATGATCAAGTGGTTGTTTTCGTTTGCGATTTGTTATATAGTCCGCTTCCATACTACGCAACTTTGACAAGTCCGGTTGTGAACCGCCACTTGCATGTGTTGGTGAACGCAAAACACTCATTATAAAATATGTGCGTGTTGACTCGTTACTAAACTATACTTGCCTATTGGTGTAAGCAGGCTAAAAAATAGTTTCTGTTTCCTTCCCTCGAGGTGGTGAGGGGGGCCGCTGTGCACTACACTCGCGATTTTTTTGTCCTTGGTGTAATAAGCAAAACAGCACAAAAACAAAAAGCTAATTGTAAACCATTTGAGCCGTAGTAACCAGCTAATAAGTCCGAGTTCCAAACGACAATAAATAAATTAACTTAGCAGTGACTCCGTGCACACGTCCACTCAGCAAAAGATTCGAACGACTACTTTTCATATATTCATATATTTTATTTGGACGTACCTACTGAACAAGCGTCCATTAAACAGTTCATACAATAATACTAAAATAATCAGTTTTTTAAATATAATTGTATCTATTAAATTTGTAACCTAAACGATTTCCGAACACACCGATGGGAATTTAGCCATTTTTATTTTCGAAACAGGATCCATATTGTGGTATTCTATGCTAAAGGCACATGTTGATGAAATGCTATACGAAAAACAATCTCGACTAGAGTGCGCCAAGTATCATAAAACTAAATAATTTTCCTAAGGCTTTATATACGAGTATATGTTATATTCGAATCAAGGCAGAGTATTACGTCTCTGACTTTTGTATATTATCTCAATATCTAGGCACATAATTCGTATTCCTGCTGGATAAATATATAGAACTAATTATTGTGACTACTTGACATTTAAGCCTTGGTGAATATATTTTTGTAGTCACAAAACTATAAATACTTATAACAAACGTGAACTAAAGTTAGTACCGTGTGACCATGGCTATAAATTTAGCGTTCTTTTTATATAAGTATTCATGGTAACTAACAAGGTAATATTTTATTTAACCCAAGTTTTATGAGACAATATTTTACCATTATCAATAAAGAATAAAAAAATTAAGTAAAAAGTACGTGCCATACGATTCGTCGATCGTAATGTTTAGCATAATCTACTGTAAAGAAATAATAATGACAAGTTTTGCCTTTATTTGTATTTTTTTGCCGCTGTTTTTTTTAATTTTGCTATTATATTAGATACCTGTTATAAATTTAATACCGTTTCGAATTCACGGTACAAATAATTATTACTAGGTTAAGTCAGATGCTTGCTTACATTGTAGTCTTGATTCTGTAAAACTTAAATACAAAAGCCTTGAGTTAGAAATAAATACTTTGTTAACCATTTAAATATTTAATAAATAATAACAATTTCTAATATTTTTTAAATAATGCAAATAAAATTGTACGCAAAGCTATAATATATTTATCTGTGCATATGAAGGATGTGTTGGTATTTGACAAATGCAATCGCAGCGAGCTCCTTGCAGAACTCCTCTAACACTATTAAGCTTTCAACAAGCTCATTATGGTCTCCGCTGGAATAGAAAAATATATTAAAAAATACGAACAAATACTTGTGTCGCAAGTCCCATAGCATTGCCGTACAGTGCATTTTATGGAAAAAAAAATCTTAAAAGTGTATATAAATTATAAGTTTTATAAAAAAAATATATCATTTAAGTTAATTAATTCATAGTAAAAAAAACCTGTGTGAGAACATAGTAACATCACATAGTATATTATGTGTTTTGTTTAAATGTCCGTTTTTAGATTTTATGTATTATGTAGATATTGTTATTAACTGTGGGAATATAGGAAATAAAATAAATAAGTTTTGAGCAGACTTGACAGAAGTTTGTATCTCTAGAATCCGAAAGACCAATCGAAAATTTTACTCGAATGTTTTCTTAAATGAAAAAAAAAATCCGTAAAAATAAACGATTAAATCTGGTATCTTCCAAACATGTGATTCTATAAAAAAAATATACCCATACCTTATGTCATAGCTAGGATCTTCACTCATCAGTTGCTGTCTCGTGTCTTCAATTATCTTTTTATAATTCTTCATCCTTGGTATTTCTAAGGTAAGTCTTCTCGCGATATTCTGTAGAGTTTTGAACAACGTACGTGTATTCTTTGACGTTGGCAAATTGGGATTTAGTAGAAATTCGTGCAAATTCGGATGCGGTAATAGAGCTAATTTAGAAATAATCGATGTCAAATGCAAATTAACTTGATAAGGTTGATCGGGCATCCTTGATAACAGTTTGAATATCATTTTGAAAAACGGCCCCTCATCAAATTCGTCTTCAATAGTCTGTGGTATTCGTTTATCTGTAGTATCTGAGGTGTCACTTTTGACATCGTCTTTGACGTCTTTATCTGTGGATTGTGCTTTGGATTGATCTTCATCTGTTAGTTCTTTGGATAGAAGTTTTTTTGTATCGGTGTGCAATGTGTCAAACGCACTAAAATGAAAGTCTGCTTCAGGCCGACTGTCATAGCTGTGTGTGGAACTAGCTGTATTTTCCATCCAATTGGGTTCAGATGGCCAATGAAACGATGCTGTTATATCTAGCCATAGCTGAAAAATCAACAGAAATTATTTTTTACAACCAGTATTAAGTTTACTATAATTAAAATGCAATGTGTAAAATTTAACAATGTCTAAAATAAAATGCAAAAGCTCAGAAAACCGTTTATTTAAAATGGATTGATGAAATAACTTATTTTTAATTTAACAATATAAATTGTCTCAAAGTATTACATATGATAAGAAAGCGTGTTTAAACCTAATATAGTATATTAAAATGTTGTCTTACAAAGTTCCGTTCTAAACAATCTTCAAGATATTTTTTTTACACTTTTAAAAAGTCTACTTGGTAATTAATATATTTGGCATTACGCCGTAATAAAAGAGGCTGACATTTCAATTACCTGGTAATGTCGTTGGGCATCATGTATATAATGTTCATAATCTGCCCCCACCGGGTCTGATAACAGCGCGCGCGGCAAAACCAGCAAAAAACTGAAATAAGACGGGAGAAATAAAACTCCTTTCACTTCAAAAAAACGTTTATTAACATATTTATCAATACAAAAATATAGAATTTACTTAAAGTAATTAAAATTTGAACTTTTTACACAATTTACTTTAAAAATCTCTTAAATTTCAACGCAGACAATATTATTGTAGAAAAAGAATATTATATATAACAAAATAAAGTTATAACAGTTGTAAGAAATTAAAGAAGAAATGCATAGATAGCAGAATGTGCAGTGTAATGGTGGCCTAATAAATTAATTTAGAAAAATCATAAATATCTTAATACTATTAATAATACTCTTATCTTATAAAATCAAATAATAAAAGTTGAAAAAAATAGTTGTAAGGTAAAACCAAAATAAAAGAGTAAAAAGGTATAAAAATTTGAGATTTTAGGAGATTTTTGTGACAAATAAACGTCTGTATTTTTATTAAGATTTATATCTTTATAGAAATTCAAACATTATACGTAATTAGTTACTGAATACGTTACTGTATTTATATAGTAAAACAAAACACGAAAGATGGCAATAAAATAATTTGAACCTGTATTATTTTATGGCAAACATAATTTAGGTTGGCAACACCTTAATAAGTTTTCTAAAAACTATAAACTCGATTTGGTTTAACTAAAACATAGTTAAATAACGTTAGTAGTTATTGATATGTTTATATAATTAGTAAAAGCTTAAAATTAATTAGAAGCTGCCTTTAAATTTTCTAACTCCATTATGTCCTCGATTTGTGTTTTGAGTCGCAAGAGGCGTCTAAAAATATTAAATTTGTGTTAATTTTAACCAATATTAATTGCGATTTATTAAAAAGTATAAGTAATCAAATTTTAATACACAGCACGAAAAATACGTAAAATTAAAAAGTTAGTTTTTTTTTTAATTAACCAGCCGGCATTAGCCATTTTTGAAGTTAAACGGAATCGGTACGAATATCATTGCGCCGCCAATTTTATAAGCTTTGAAACATATAATGACTGAGAGTAACGCCATTACATTACATTTATTATCAGAGTATATACATGAAAATGAAGCTGTCAGAATCTGACATTATGGTATTTACCTATAGTTAAACATTAGTTAAAGTGCAAAAAGCGGTTTAGAAAAAGGCAGATTAAGTTTAGAATTACATTAATATAGATACAATTTGTACATTCGACATTTACTCAAGTGCTTGCATTTTTAAATATATTCAAAAAAATACAAATTTATATATTATCATACATTTTAAAGTCCCGTTTTCCCCAAAATGGGGCATTGACTAGCTATTTCTGCGTTTTTGACACATTTTTTAAAGCAAACTAAATCATTAAATCAAAATCAGGCAGGTTTTTTGTTTGTCCATCTAAGCCAAAAATCCTAGGTTTGTATGAAAACTTACCTATTTATAACTCGATGTATATTTTCCACATTCTCTCCTTGTTCCTTGTTATCGAGACCCTCGTGTGACAGAATATCACTAATCTGCTCGTTTATTGCGTCTTCGTGTTCGAGCTGCTTCATGGCTTCCCTGAATAATATAATAAAATATGTTTATTAAGGAACATAAGATACATGTATCACTTATTCCACGTCATTAAATTTAGAAAGGATTATAACATCTATAAAAACTGTACAATTTTAAGTTTTTACAGACACTATCGAGGCAAAGAACCGACCTTAGGGATCTCGAAAAATAGTATATTTCATTACAAATGCGGAAAGCCTGTCATTGCAAAGAGTTTCGACAAATGTCTACCCGAGCCGAGGCGCAGCCGAAGGTGAGGGTTGACAGTCGGAACAAGTTGCAATGACGGTTCCGCACGTGTACTGAACAACTATTTTTAATACAGTTGCGAAAAAATTATGCAATTTAATAAAATAATAAAAAAACAATAAACTCAACTCACTAATCATTTATTTCTTATACAAATTATTGTTCACATATACATTGGTACAGTTTTTTATACTAACTGGAGAAGTTTTAGGTTGCATATTTATTTACTGTTTGAGACAAACTATTATTTATTTCGTATGATTGTTCATGTATATTTAATATAACAACAACTAAACGCGCAAAGAACATTTTTGGAAAATGGCGCCAACCGTAAAAGAATATAAGCAGATTTTTTTTTTCTTCACCCATTCTGGGTAGGCAAAGGGAACTATGCCCATACAGCCAAGTCTTCAGTACAATTTTTTATTGATATGAAATGAAATTTAATGAGATGAAATGAAATGTAACCTAACTCATTGAATCAAATCATTAAATCTGATATTGAAACAAAGCAGTAGCTTCTTTTTAGAAATATTTGCATGAATCATAAAAATTTCTATGAATTTTTTTAGTAAAAACTTCGTGGTTGGTTTTTTCTTTTTAATAGACATTATTTTGACAGTTGGGAAAGAAAACGCACTAGTTCGGAAAAGGTAAAAAAAAAGCACGAGTGTGTAATAGCCCACATCCCGAACGCTATACGTCCCTGCAATACGCCACTTTTTGAGCAACTGTATTAAAAAATATTATAAGTTTCTAATGTAAAATACACCATATTTTAACGAAAGCAATGGTTCTTCATTTAAAATAGAAATAATGAGGTTTTATTTAAATTATAGAATTTTTCTTTAAAGAACTCTTTCATTTATTTAAAGAACCTTTTAGGAATGAATGAAAAATAAAAAATATAGAAGATTGTTTAAATCTTTGTTCGTTTACATATAAACTTAAATTTTAATAAAAGAAAACATTAACGCTGGTAGTGGTATACGTAGAATTCCTGTACCTATTTCTATCTCGCTCTCGCCCGAAGGACAGGTCATTCAGTCGGTCTCTCTCATCGGTATCCACCGTGGCAGGACCAGGGGGCGAATAATACCCGCGAGAAATAACACGTGACACGACTATCCGGTCCATGCTATGTTCTGTGCCGCGCTCTATTATTGTCTATAGGAAAAAATATTTAAAATATAGTAACTAACAACTACAAAAACATGTACAAGTATTGTAGTAGTAGTTAAGTATTCCTTAACGGTAATATTCAAAGTCGAAACTTAGCGGTAAGAACGACTCATAAATAAATAAAAAATTTACATACGGGACACTTGACTTTGAATGTAACGTTAATTGAATAAGATAGTCTTGAGTCTTTAAGCGCCAAAGAGAAAGGTAGGAAAAAACTACGATATCTTTGCCTATATTGAAATCGTTAAATTTAATATAAAACGTTATCTAGGTAAGGGTACGTCCACATCTGGCGATATGCCGCGAATGTACAGATCGCGTGCGTTTTTGTTCGTGCGCCGCTCCTGCGCTGCCCGCGCTCAGTTCGCGCGCAACTTAAGCGCCGTACGCGATCAGCGCGCGGGCGGCTGACTACTGAGTCATTAAACGGAACTGTAACCGCGTGCAGGTCGCGCCCCTTTTACGAGCCTTGCATAAGTTGCGCTAAAGAGGCGCACCAAACCATTCTTACACAATTCATGCTCGCAAACAGCTCGCGAGCTGCACATTCGCGGCGCATTCGGCAGATGTGGACGCACCCTAAAGTTCATTACAATTGAACAACAGTTGTAGCAATTGTCGCAGTTGTAGGCTGGCGGTATGACGTAGATAAAGCGGATTGTATAAAACACATAGATCTTGAATTCGATTCAAGTAAAATGTTTATTCTAAAGGCACATACATATATAAGCCGACTGAAATCACGTTTCAAAACCATTTTATATATTCCCTAATAATGCAAGCGTCGTAAATAATTACATAGATTTTGCATATTGTATTTCAAACTTATTTTTCTATTGCGTGTTTTTTAAACAATAATCTTACCTCAAAGAACCTTAACGTTTCCAATGTGAGATCATAGTCTTCTGTCAGGCAGTTATTAATAAGCGCCAATAATAATGGCCATTCTGACACCTCTCCATCACCAACCAACCAGTTGGAGAACTCTGGAAATTTTTTAATGTCAATTTTTGGCTGAATCCCGAAATCAACAGAATGGCACTCCCACTAGTAAGGTAGTTGACTGATTGCACTGGTGAAATAACCTTTGAGGTCAGAGCTAATTTCACGATGTATATGTCGCAGCCAACTAGCTTAATTAGCCATTCAATTAACAGCCTAGCCGTTTAACTAAACGGCGCCGTTTAACTAGTGGCCTGAAAGATGTTCAGCCAGTTGATTAAACAGCTAGGCAAATGACTTGGATCGAGGACGTTTCATAACTTGCCTAGCCTGTTGACCGTTAATTTAAATTTAATTCCACTTTCTGCCACTCTCAAACCCGAAACGAAACTCTTCAGACTGTCAATATGGCGTCGGACCACAACTCTGATGGTGCTTTCCAAATTTTCATGAGAAACAACAAGTACAATGGAAGAGTGTAGTGACAATAATAATGTGAATTTGACTCAAGAAATTTAATTTTAAAAGAAATCTTTTTTATGTCATATGTATACTTTTTTATTTCTGCCAAATAATGACTCCATCGTACGAACGGCCTAAGCATTAGCCAAGCTAAAGCCGCAAGTTAAAGGCCAGGCTGTTAATTGAACGGCTAATTAAGCTAGTTGGCTGCGACATATATAGTAATAATAAATGTATGGAAAACTTAAGCAAGGCACCGTACCGTGGGTGTGAAATCACGATTCCATTTATGTCCAAATACGAAAGATAATTACTATAATAATACAATATAATATACTATATAATTCCTTGGTACGTTTACAAATCATGTTCGGTGAATAAAAAAATGATTATCGTTTTGACGAATAGGTGACTACTTTCTTCGTTCGGGCTATATTCCTAAAACTTGATTTCAGAGTTGCTTTAAAAAATTCTTTGCAATTCAATTCAATTCCAACGCTGCTTGGAACTTAAATCTATTTCCAATCTAGGATTTTATTCTTTAGGCTTTAAATTAACTAAGTAACTCAGAACATTTAACACATATTTTATAACTATCCTCACTTTTGGTTATAAAACCATATTTTGTTATAATTTATGCTTTCATCAATTTACTGCATATTTCGATCGAACAGCACAACTACACTATGATCCATATTTAAACTCATTTATAGTCATATTCTCTCAAAAAAAGAAGTATACTTAATACTAACCATTGATGAGATCCGAAGAGTCAATTACGCGTAGACACTTTGCTAGTAGAGCAGTAGTAAGCGCTGCCTGGTGGACGAATGACGAATTATTACTGGCTGGTAATAGCCAGCTTTCTACACCTAGAAATAGAGTATTCAAAACTACACAAATAAAATTGTACCATTCTGGCGTTTTCACTGGTATTTTTCTTGTATTATGACCAGCATTGTGTCATCGCAACCGAAAAACCGAAACTTTTTAAAAAGGCAGTGGAGAATGACTTAAAAATTTTAATACACTATTATAACAAAACAACTGATTAAGAGGATTCTCTGTGGTTCTTCTAAACACCCAAAATCATATACAAAAATCTCGTGTCACAATATTAGTTACCATACTCCTCCGAAACGGCTTGACCGATTTTTATCAAATTTTATATGCATATTCAGTAGGTCTGAGAATCGGCTACTATCTAGTTTTCATACCCCTAAATGATAAGGGTTGTACAATGTACACCCCTAAAATTTTATTTTTTTAGATAATTTTTTTTTGTTTTTATTTCTTTATGATACAGCATACAAAATACATACAACCCTTAAGTTTCACCCCTCTACGATCAACCCCTATTTTTTATTTGTTAATTAAAATCTTATAACTTGAACTCTGAGGTTTATATAGAGAAAAGTTCACAGAAAAACCAAAAAAGTTTCAGAAAACCGAACAGTCTCTAGGGTAGCATAGCAAAATGTTCCATGTTGGTAGATATGTACTTAAAAGGAAGGCTAACTAAAATCACATTAAGGGAGACATTAAGTTCGCGGGGGCAGCTAGTTATTATAAAATTATTCGCCCCGGACCGAACCTAGAACCAGTAAATAATGTCATCCTAAACATAAGACTACTTAATAGGAAAATAATTCATACCTTCCAGGAAGTTTGACCGGAATGTACGTGCTAAGTGTGCAGCTATTGTTGGGTGGCATTCCTAAACATTTACTTAGATTAAAAAAAAAAAAGTTTAACTATCTTAATTATAACTAAAATACGCACACAAAACATCACGACAGTTTTAAAATGCAAATAACTAAAATTTAATAAACGCATTATCTGTGTCCCTTCTTCCTATTTATTTATTTAATTACAGCCCATGCATGGCCAAACTCAGACTAAAAACAACATAAACCTACAATAAAATACAATTAAGTTATTTACAAAATTGACAGTAAATGCTATCCTCTTATCTCCTCTAAGTATACTCTCAAATCACAGTATACTATGCAATGTATGGACAATTAACTGTAACGTAAGCCATATTAACTTATATTACAGAAAATATTTCAAGTTAAGGCTGAAACATAATATTAAATATAAACAAATAAAGAATGTAGGCTCGATAATCGATATTTTCAAATGCGTAAAATATATCGCCATATTATATTATTACCATATGTTATTTCTATATCGAAATAATAAACCATGGTAATAAATACCTGGCTTTAGGCCACGTTTCACAATCAGGCCGATTCAGTTTTAAAATGTTTTCCTAGACATAAATGAAACCTGTTTAATTTATTGTAATAGTGTTATTTCTCAGAAAACAAATGTGGTAACATTAAGAAACAAGAGAAGTTCGTTCGAAGTTTTTTTCTATCCTAATATTTAAGTAATATAAATTGTAAGATAATTAAATTAATAGCAGTTATTAATTTTACAATCATTAATTAAAACATTCTTAGAGTAGCAATTAAACTTTCGCTCATATTCACTATGCACGCAATAGATAATTAATTGAAAAATAAACTATTGTTTTATTATGTAATGATGTCCATTTCTAAACTTTAATTTTAATGGGATCCTATTGCAGGATTTATTTAATATTATGCGCCATGCTTTAAACTTTCAAAAGAGATCTTGGGACATTATTATGAATTTTTAAAAAAATAATGCGTAATATATTTTAGAATAGTTTGAAGGCTATTATAATTAATATTTTACCTTCATTAAAGTATCACAGTAGTCAAGCCAAGAGAAGAAACTGGTTAATTCTCTATACCCATGGAACTTGTTATAGCTTTTGTCGCCAAAATCCTGAGCGACATATCTGAAACGTAATCACATGAGAAATGACAGAAGCTGCGTCTAGGCTTATTTAATTTTAATATCTCTCATCCGGCGTATTACCTATATACTTGACCAGCTGTCCATGAGCGAAATTATCATATATATAGGTGATCATAAAAGATGAAAAATGTGAGGGTAGATTTTACATACAATAATTCTATAACAGGCCCTTACATAACATTTGAAGACGAATTAAACTCATTTTACAACGATTTTTTTTTTAAATGTTGAAACTATATCCAGGTTGACTCAACCTCTGACAATGTTTGCTTGTCCACAAACCCTTAGACGAAGAAATTTTAATTAAAAATATAATTTTGCAAATAAAACATATTATGTTAGTTAATAAAGTATATTTTGAATTAGTAAATGAATACTCACGCCCAAGTAATATTTAGTTGATCAACATCATTAGGATCTACATCATTTGGTATCGCTCTGTATTTGGTGCATAATTTGTCCACAATTGTCTCACAGCACGGGCTACAACTGGTTATTAAGTTGGCTATATCATCCTCCGGAAGTGAAGACACTATCATTATACCCTCACAAGCTCGTAGGACCACTTGGTTATCCTTAAATTAAATATTACTACTTTATATAAGCCGTGGCATAATTAGTCTGGAGAAAGTCGGCTATTGATTAGCATTTCACACATTTGTTTTTTTACCGATTTCAGAAACAAACAATACATTTCTAGCAATCACAGAAAATAATCACCAACAGTTATCGATAATAGATAGTAACTAAACGATTCTAAATTAAATTACAATAATATTTTTATAGACTAGTTCATTCGAAATACCTATTTTGTTATTTCATGAGACATTAAAACATCATGTAAAAACCAGATACCAAAGATTATAACAATAAAGCTAATATGTTATAAAACCTCTTTTAACTTTAACGCTGTTACTTACCGCACTATTTAAATATGAGAGTAACAGATCAATCAAGAGAAACTTATCGTTATCGTCATACACTGTTTTCTGACTTTTTACAGACGCGTCATCGGCCGCTGAGTTATTGAAACTGTCTTTTCTCACAATCGCCATTTTTATTGGTGGCGTCATATCTACATCGAACAACGGATTTTTCTTTGGTTTATTAACTTTTCTTTTAACTGGAATTAGTTGTTGAATATCTTCTGGTATTGACATTAAGCTGATTCTGTCTTCAATAAATGGTGTTGTGAATATGTTAGCAAGACCTGATTCTTTTCTTACAAGACCACAGATGGTTAGGAGAAGTTCCACTTCCTCCTTTTCTGTAGGTGACGCTGGACTTTCATTGCATTGGACAAGCATTCTCTGGAATAATAAACTTTTACTACTTTATTTGCATAAAACCTTATACGGAATTATGTGGTTTGACTATTAGACCAAAACTTTGTGACATAAGCCACAAAGTTATTAATTAGGTCAGAAGGTGGAAATACTTACAAAAAAATCGTCTTATTTTTTTTATAAGGCAGCTTATCTTATATTTTTTGCAAACATATTTCAAATCCATAAATCGAAATATGGTTAAATCATAGAATAGTCCATCCTTTTAAAAAGTTTTATAATTTTCAAACTATTAACTCTCACCTGCAGTGGCCGGTAAACATGAACGCTATTAAGACATGGTTGTTGAGTTCTTCTTAATAGTGTTGTTGCTAAATTCAAAGCCATGGCTCTTGCCCCTGGAGGCCTATCGGTTACTGCAAGAACCGCTAATGCATCTAATACACCTATGGATCTCTGTACCACTGCTTCTAAACAAGGCCCAACGGTTCCGCCTTGCTGTTCTTTTTCTTCATCAACAATTAGCTGCAAAAAAATATTTTTGTTAATTCTTAAAAAGGTCTTTATAGCTAAAACAGAAACATGAACAGGTTGCTAATTACTTATTACTCTTAAAGAAAAATACTTGCATATAAACACAAAATCAAAATCAATCAAATCATGTGCCTATAAAAACAAACTATTAAATATGGTGTAATCTAATATAGTAAGAATAAAATAATGTAATTGTAAATGCACTATTTTACCTTTAAATAGACCTTGACATCATAATATTTACAATGAACAAATACTAAAAATATTCTGTGATTGTTCATTGTTATATAATGGATTGATAACAATAAATATTTTTGGAATTCATATATATTAAAATATATAGTTTAGTTAGTTTCTTCTTTGAATATAGAAAAAAAAAAAAAATGCTTTTGTACCTTGTGACTCATAGCAGACCAGAAATAACACTAATTATTTAGTATTTATTTATTACGGTATTTGTTTTACGGTAATATTATATTCTACTTGTTGATGCCAGCAACTTTTACACAAAAATAGACTTACTTTTAAATGTATAAGAAAGCTAATTTATAGAAAGTAAGGTGAGAAAAAGTTAAGTTAAAAAAACAAAATACCTGAAACATCTGATGTAAATGATGTGGAACTCTGGTATCTTCAATGTGCACTTTTGTTGTTTCATCATAAGCTTGATAAAAGTTCACTATCATCTTCCAATGGTATTCAAAGTCTTCATACTTTGTGGCCGGCGGAGCTAGCTGAAATGAGAAAGTATACACATTTACAAGCCACATGATAATAAACATTAAAAATATGAAATGAATGAAGTGACAGATTACTGTCAAACATATTTGAGAAGTTTATTCAGAAAAAAGGTATGAGTTTTAAGCAAAAGTTTCACTCAATACAATAAGTCTGCTGTGTTATGTACATAGTAAAAGCCGGTTTTAGTGATCTTTGACAATTACTAAGTAAAATATTACAAGAAGATCTACTACTATAGTTACATGCAAAAATTCTAATATGAATTGAGGTGTTTCATTATAGGATTTTTTAAATACTTACTACGTCCGCAGCAGTTTGCAACACATCAGAAAATCTGCTTAACATTGTAAGCACTTACATTTATCAATACATATTAAAGAAAAACTTGTATGTTGCATAGAAGAACTGTTTTCAATAACTTAAATTATTAAAATATTTATTGAAGGGAATAGATTTAATGGCTCGTTCATGTATAGTAAACAACCTTAAATTCAAGAAATGTAAATCGCACTTTGATAAAACTCAGTGTTTCATTTTCATACATGAATAATTATTTTTGCATTTTTCAAATCTGAATTTTGGTTCTTGACAAATCGCAATCGAGTTATCATCAATTGTCAGACCGCAGATGGCAGTATGGGGCATATTTCTAATATATCTGTGGTTCGGAGTACTTAAATGCCACAGAATCTGCGCGAAAAAAAGCTTCGTGGGCTCAGATTAAGTACGTAATCTAATTATAATCTGTAATGTTATGGCAATCTGAGGTCATCCGTCGTAGGATTTCAGGGGCCTTAGTCAAGATGCCTTAACAGTAGTGTATGTAGAACGTCAAAAACTAAATTTGTATGAAAACTTTTCGACACGAACTGTCATTTCCATACAAATTTAGTTTTCGACTTTCTACATACACTACTGTTAAGCCATCTTGGCTAGACCCCCCAGGTCGCTGCAGTGCTTACTGAATACTGATAAATCACCATTAATAATATTATCAACACTGTTACATGATTATATTTCGATAGTAAGTATGTTGATACTTAATATGATAAAATTAATAGTAAATATTTTTAGTGAATAAATGAAATAATGATAAGAAATAAAAATGAGATATTTGATAACTTTAAACCATTACAAATTATTTATTACTGGTCAGGAGCCTATAAAATTGTCATTTCTATATGTGTAAAATAATATTGGCTTTACAAAATCAGATTAAATAATCACAACTTAAGAAAGATTGCGTTGCACTAATGCCTATGGCGTACTAGGTATGCCTGAAAGTTGAAACACGTAAAAAATCTTTATGTATAGCTTTTTAATTACACATAAATGATATTTCTATCATAATCAGTCTCCGACGAAATTAAACTTCAAGACAGTAGTAGGATCAGATAGGTGAAGACACAAGTGTACTAGATAATAATCGATTTGACTTGATTTATGGATACTATTTTGATAAATTAACGATTACTTCTGCAAAATAGCCTATTTTATTAGATCACATAACCACCACCACCATCTTCCGCATATTTTAAATAGTCGGTATGAAAGAAAAATAAAGCATGGAGAGTCCCTTAGGTTAAAGGCATCTATGCTTTATCTAGGCTTCACTAGTACTATGAATTAGTATTTGAATACGCGCAGCAATTTTACTCGCAGCTTTTTAATAACCTTCATGATATGAATATATATTAATTATATCTAATATATAAAATTCTCGTGTCACAGTTTTCGTTGCCATACTTCTCCAAAACGGCTCGACCGATTCTCATGAAATTTTGTGTGCATATTGGGTATGTCTGAGAATCGGACAACATCTATTTTTCATCCCCCTAAATGTTAAGGGTAGTCCACCCCTAAATAATTTTTTTATTTTTAGATATTTTTTTCTGTTTTTTATGATACAGCATTAAAAAATACATACAAACCCCTAACTTTCACCCCCTCTACGATCAACCCCTATTTTTTTATTATAAATGATATACCTATATGGCAAAACGACGTTTGCCCGGTCAGCTAGTTATATATATACATATATATATATAAAGTTTAATTTTAGTTAAAGTACCTCATCTTCAAAAAAATATTACCAATTATAATTTAATAACAATTTTATTATTATTAACCATTTATAAATATATATAGTTTTTTGAGTTTAGGGGCTGAATTGAAGAGGGCGCAATACATTTAGCTTCTTTTTTAGTCGAGTGTATAATATATTCCCTTATCCCTACTATCATAATATAACTAACACGCCTATAAACAACAACATTATTGTTTAATTACCAACTATCATATCTAATATTATTTAATACGATCTTATTGCGCTAACATAACACTGGGAACATAGTCTAAAAAGTGTAATTATTTTAACAGATTGAAATGTCTGACGACGAAGTTATACGTTTTGAAATTACGGATTATGATCTAGACAATGAATTTAATCCTAACCGAAGTAGGAAAGCAAAGAGAGAACATCAAATATATGGTAAGATTTGATATTTTTATTGACAGACTTGTGGCTGGATCTTGTCACACAAACTGGCCCTAACCTTTCACCGTAAACTCCCAGAAAGTAAATGTTTTCTTATAAACAGTCGTAATCGTGTTTCAGGTGTGTGGGCAAAAGACAGTGACGAAGAAGATAATGAGGACAACATTAGACAGAGGGTTCGTAAGCCTAAAGACTTCTCTGCTCCCATTGGTTTTGTTGCTGGTGGGGTACAACAGGCGGGAAAGAAAAAGGAGGAAAAAAAAGGTTTATTTAAGAAAATATACAATCATTCAATGTTTCTTAAAAACTGATTGTAGATGACATTATGCAATCTATTAACACATCTGTCTGCTAAATAATTTAATTCTATGTACATTAGTTCCTCATATAAACATACAAATTTATTAAATTTTCAGAATTGGAGTCAAAAGAGGCATCAACTTCAAGGCCCCAGTATATAAACAGCTCTGATGAAGATGAAATAAACAATCCAGATGAGACTGAGACAGCTGGTATCAGGCGAGCAGGTCAGGGGATGAGGCAGCAGAACCTCGGTGGTAACATGGGAGCGTGGGAGAAACACACTAAAGGAATTGGAGCCAAACTTCTTTTACAGGTTCATCATAAAAAAAATTATTTAAATATTATGAATGAATGCTAACCTTTCAAAAAATTTTATGTAACCTTTGATAGCATGACCATATTTAATATTACTTATGTTCTTGTTAATACAATTCAAATAAAAATCTCCATTATTTTTCACTTTGCAGTGCTTTTGAAGTAAAATATTGAAAATATTTCAGTGGTGTACAGTTTATAATAATCAGTGATTCTTTAAACATACCACAATAAAATGTTTCATACAAAAGATATTTTTATTTTATACAATATTACTTTTTCTACAGAAATAACTTTATTTACATTTTAATAATTGTGAAATAATATGTTCCAGATGGGTTACAAACCAGGGAAAGGGTTGGGCAAAAGTCTTCAAGGTATATCTGCACCAGTTGAAGCTACTTTGAGAAAAGGCAGAGGTGCCATTGGAGCATATGGACCGGAAAAGTCAGTGGTATGGTTACAGAAAGTGCTTTTGATCTACTTTATAATAATTTTAGTTAATCAGTGTATCCCCAAATATGTAAACTATAACCATGTTAGTATGGGTGCTTAATGTAGACTTTTATTTTCATAATGTAAAAATTATTGTCTTACACAGAAGAGCTATAAAATACTATACATAAAAATGTAGTTTTAAAATAATTTTTAGCAAAAGGCAAAAAAGGAGGAAGAAAAGCGTCTTAAAGAGAAAGCGGAACAGGAGAAAGGAGCAACAGCTAAAACATACAATTGGAAGAAATCTCATAAGGGCCGTTACTTTTACAAGGATGCAGCTGATGTTATTCAAGAGGGTAAACCCACTATACATACTATTAGCAGGTATTTAATAGACATTGCATATGATATAGAGGAATTAATAATGTAACATTATAATTCTAAGGTTAATAAAAATAATGATATTTTATGAATAATAATTTAATGTTTCTTTATAGTCTGTGTGAAAGGTAACTGTGGTGTCATATAATTTATTCACAAAAATAATATATTTTAATTTTCTCATATTAAGTATTAATTGATAAGTATCACTATTAAGACTTTACTCCTTATACACTTTCTCCACAGACTCTTGTGTACATTAAAAAAAATGTTTATATATAGCATTCAGGTAGCGTAGATACTGGATTATTATTGTCAATTTTTTTTTTTAGTAACGAACTATCTCGAGTGCCAGTTATCGATCTAACGGGTCGCGAGAAGCGCGTCCTTAGTGGATATCATGCCTTACGTGCAGCTGCGCCCCGATATGAGCACGAACCTAGAAGAGACTGCACCAACTTCACGCTGCCTGCGCTCGCGCATAACCTCGAGCTGATGGTCGAGTGCTGCGAACAGGTAGACATTTCAATTCTATTTTAATTAATTGATTGACAAGACAACCTAGTGAACTCCGTATCACCTACATATATTTATATTAAAAAATTTTCAAGTGACCATTTTTAATTTCTAAAGACAAAATTCATTAAATATTTTTCAGCTAGGAAGAGTTTACATAAGGAAATTCAATAGTTGTTTTTTTATTTTTTTTCACATATTATTTTGTTTCCCATCGTTTAAACATTCTTTGATTTTCTATCTATTCAAATATTTCAAGATCAAAATTAGACAAATCGGTCCAGCCATTCTCAAGTTTTAGCGAGATAAACTAACAACAATTAATTTATAAATATAAACATTCTCTAAAGTTGTGCCTAGAGTAAACCGGTGCCTCATCATTGCCATTTCGTTATTATGATGAACTTTAGTGTATACATTTTTATTGATGCTTTCATTCTTCTGTTCCTGTGGAATAAACAGTTTATTTGAAAATGTAAGTTTTAAGTTATTGTTTCTTTAATTTCAGGATATAATTCAAAACGCCCGTGAGCTTCAACAAGCTGAAGATGAGATAGTGGTATTAGAGAGAGACTTAGATGAGTGTAATTTGAAGCTCAAAGATCAGGACCAAATTATTAATAAAGTTCAAACTGTTTTAATGAAAGTGGAAACCTTGAATCAGCCTGATGTGTCCCTTGAAACAGCATACGAAGTTCTTTCTGATTTAAAGGTAAATAAATACAATTACACACTAACAGAGGTAGCCTATACTCTGAATTTTTATTCCGTAGAATTCTGACATTTCACAAGTGTTGCTACTAACAGTTCTCCACCGAAAAAGGGATAAATTTGACTTATTTGAGGGCAATGAAAAAATCCTACGTATTTTTTTTATGTTTTACCTACAAAAAGGTAAATTTTAATATTTTCTTACTCAAGTGACCTAATACAAAAATAACAAATATTACAATAATACGAACAATATATCGAATTAACTTTAATTACTTTATTTTATTCTTTAGCTGGCATCACTGCCTACTAATTCCAGGTTTAATAAACCTTTAAAACATTAACTAACAATAGAATGTATGTATAGACTCAGATGTCCAGACTCTTATTGGAATTGAAAAATGTGCCCGGCCAAAAACGTTTGCCATCTCTGACATGTCATAAAATGATAGCTGTCAGAATTTTACGGAATTAAAAATCAGAGTATAGTTTATTCTCAAACCTGATGTCAATGTGAGTGTATTGTTATTCATATGAACACAATTAACAATGAGCTCCAAGAAAATAAATGCTGGATACTGAATATTCTACTGTCGTATATATGTGTCGGAGAAATATATCGTCCCACCATCGTTATGGACATCGTTATTAGCGGGCTAATGTGGGTAAAGTGCAAGCACAAAAGACACGAATAATTATCGTACAGTATTTAATTTAGATTGATTTATATTAACATTTTTAGCTTCAATTATAACGAGCAACGGGTTCAAGGCACCAATCTTACTTTTCACAAATCACCTAAACTCGGTCCAACGTCTCATAACCACAATGTTCCACTGAATACTCAATGAGAATCTCAATTATTAACCAAAGTTACAATAATAATCAACGGTCAATTGACTCGATGAGAACATTTCCTGATAATCAGAGCATTCCCCGACATATATATGTTGTACAAAAAATATATACTAAAGGACTACCGAGGACCAGTGTATATGTATATACATATCTAATATATAAAATTCTCGTGTCGCGGTGTTTGTAGTTAAACTCCTCGGAAACGGCTTGACCGATTCTCATGAAATTTTGTGTGCATATTGGGTATGTCTGAGAATCGGACAACATCTATTTTTCATCCCCCTAAATGTGAAGGGTAGTCCACCCCTAAATTATTTTGTTTTAATTTTTAGATATTTTTTTTGTTTTTATTTTTTTATGATACAGCATTAAAAAATACATACAACCCCTAATTTTCACCCCTCTACGATCAACCCCTATTTTTTATTATAAATGATATACATGGCAAAACGACGTTTGCCCGGTCAGCTAGTATACGTATATATTTGTTTCAAAAATAAATATAAATATTAAAAACTATAAAATAAACTTAATTTTTTAGGAGTCAAGCCCATTGGAGTATGAAATGTTTGGTCTCGGTACAATCGGAGCTACTATAGTGAGTCCGCTATTCAGTTCACTGTTGGCGAAGTGGGATCCATTACAAAATCCAACCGAACCAGTCGAAACCTTTCGTAAATGGCAATTGTTGCTCACGGAGGAGTCTTATAATACGTTGCTGTGGCAACACTTTGTTCCTAGTATCACTGCTGCGGCTGAGTGAGTATTTTTTAGAGGATTTTTAAAAATCTATCTATTTATTAAGGCGCCCAAATATTAGTTAAAGTATTCTCAATATATTTAATGAACATATAAATTTTCTTATTTTTACTAAATAAAATTTAGAAAATTTGAATTAGTGGGAAACGGAGCGTTCAAGTATTACGTCACGCAATTTTTGGAGATTATTGATCCCTCCCTCCCCATGTAACGCGCCGTAACGTTTTTCTGTACCCAAGTACAGTAAAACATTTCGTGACCACCTAGTGACTCTTTATACCTAAAAGTTACGATTATGTGGTGTAAAGAATAAGAAAGTAATTCAATCCCCGCCCGCATCGTAACGTTTTACGCCCCCCCCTCCAAAATTTGTTACGTAATACTTGAACGCTCCCTACTAAAAAAATACATTTTTGTTTAATTAAGTCATATATTGCTTTTTGATTTACATTTAATTATTCATTAATTATAAAGTCATAACCATTAAGTCATAATAACCATAGTCAAACCTACAAATTTTTTTAGAGTATGGAACCCGCGAACATCAGATCCCATGCTACGTATCTTCGAAGCGTGGGTGGAAGCCTGTCCAGGCTGGTTGTTGGTAAACTGCGCAGCTAAATGTGTCACACCCCGAATATTAGCTGCAGTAAGGGCCTGGGACCCCACCAGTGACACCCAGCCACTCCACGAGTGGGTTCTGCCTTGGCATCCTTTAGCTGGTAAGAAATAACCCATAGAATACTTCGTGGTTTAAAATTATGGAACATGTTTTTCTATTGTGCTAATTACGCGCGTTTAAATAAATAACTCTTCACTCATACCAAATCGTTTCTGGGATAATTTACATGTATACATTGTCTTATCTTTTATATAAAATTCTCTTGTCACAATGTTAGATACCATACTCCTCCGAAACGGCTCGACCGATTTTTATCAAATTTTATATGCATATTCAGTAGATCTGAGAATCGGCTAATATCTATTTTTCATACCCCTAAGTGATAAGGGTAACCTCTATCATTTTATTTTTATTTTTTGGACGAAATTTTAATTTTTTTTATAATGTGCCATTAAAAAATACATACAACCCTAAATTTTCACCCCTCTACGATTAACCCCTATTTTTTGTTATAGTAGATTTTATTGAATTAAAAATGTCTCCTAGAAATAATATAGGTGTATGGCAAAACAACGTTTGCCGGGTCAGCTAGTATTATTATAATTGTATGATTCAAGCTGTACATTTGGCTCACTTAGAATTTCTTAGTAGCATTGAACCAACAATCTTTATTAAGATTTTAAAGAAATAAAGCTAAGTAGGTATAATAAAAACTTTATTCATGGCAAATAGGTTGTGACAAAATTCATATATCGCTAGTCTCCATACTAGGGAGTCCCTGTGTTGTTGGTAACTAGATAACAATTAGTCAGTGGTACATGGTACATGTTTATAACAGTTTTTTGAAAAAAAAGAAGGTTTAGTGTTACAACTAATCAAACTCAAGTCTTATAAGACATTAAGTATGTGTGAATGTGTGAGTGCGCTATGTCTGTGTTAGTTTGTGGCATCTCAGCATTAACGTAACGTGAGCGCCAGGAGAATCTTAAGATATCCTACCACATACCTATTGCTTATTAATTAGTTATTCATGAAATGAAATTACCAATATAAAAGTAAGTTTCTGAGATCAAACTAGCTTTATTATTGAATTAAATTTAAGTATTTTCTTCTTATGTTATTACTTTGACATTATTGTTTATTACTTATTATGTCTTTGGCTTATGTTCTTTGACAATATATAGATCTTAGATTTAAATCACAGGTTAAACAAGTTAAATAACTCTCACTTAATACATGATTTGTAAACACGGTCGGAAACAATTAAACTTGTATTTTTTTTAAAACTAAATGTCAAATTTATTGAATGATTATGTCGTACGTGGCTCGGCAGTATTTTGGTAACAATATAAACAGTGTAAACTTTAGTAATTAGCGCTAAGTATGTCGTATGTCAAAAATGAATTACATTTTGACATACGGGAATACAAGTTACCCTATAGCGACGCTAAATCACCCACCAAAATACAAGTCATTTCAAGTTTGAAGTTTTATGAAGTTCACATTTTTTTTTAAATTTATTTATTATACAAAGTCCATTGGCACATGAAGTTTACACTGTAATAAGTATACATATACGAATCCTGCCAACATATTTACGATTTAAACGTGAATGGTTCCAATTATTATAAATACTAATTATAAACGTTTCGATTTTTAGGTGAGGCCCTGAACGCAACAGTATACCCCTTAATACGATCGCGTCTAGCCAGCGCGTTATCCGCTTGGCACCCAGCCGATGCCTCCGCTCGTCCGCTACTGGCCGTTTGGAAGAATGCCTGGGGAAGCGCATTGACTGCGTTATTGCATCATCATATTGTGCCAAAATTGGAACATTGCCTGCAGCATGCGCCCTTGGAGCTCGTTGGAAGGGAAAATAGTGAGTATTTCATGTTTAATTATTGTGTTGATCTGGCAATTAAATGCTTTTTAGTTTTGTAAGGATCTGAATAATTTTGTGTGAATGTACCCTTAGTTATTGACGGTCAAAACTTCGAACGCAAGTCGGTTATCCAATCGAGTATATTGTATAACCAATTCCATTTTTGCTAAAGTATTAATACAATTTGTACTGAAGAGCAGTGTTGGCCTTGTGGCTTCAGCGTGCGACTCTCATACCTGAGGTCGTAGGTTCGATCACCGGCTGTGCACCAATGGACTTTCTTTCCATGTGCGCATTTATCATTTGCTCGAACGGGTAAACATCGTGAGGAAACCGACATGTCTTAGACCCAAAAAGTCGACGGCGTGTGTCAGGCACTGGAGGCTGATCACCTACTTGCCTATTCGATTTAAAAATGATCATGAAACAGATTCAGAAATCTGAGGCCAAGATCTAAAGTGGTTGTAGCGCCACTGATTTTTTTTATTGATATAATTTGTAACCTATAAAATAATATTACCAATATAATTTTACACGTTTTTAAACATAAACTCGTTTTAAGTTTGAACGGTTAAGATGGCCGAGACTTCTACTTAAAATTGATTCAGTAGGATTTGAGATATTTATTATTATATTTATAATTACTTTTATTCGAGATTTATTTTAACTACAATAAAATTTGCAGCCGCATGGCTCTGGTGTGTGGAATGGGCGGACTTAGTAGGGGCTCCGACGATAGCGGCTCTAGCTGGTCGGGCTTTGTTACCACGTTGGTTGGGCGCATTGGCCGCTTGGCTTAATACGGCGCCGGCGCACGCCACTGTACTTGCCTCGTATACTCAGTTTAAGGTGAGATATATTTGCTTTTAGTGTAACGTCACTTAATTTAACGAGAAACAAGTTTCTTTTCGTATAGTCAACTGTCTTTAACATAAAAAAAAAATTTGCGTGCGTACAATGTACACAATATGTCAGAAGTGAAACTTCTTTGGCAAACTTTTTAAATTTTTTAAGTCTTGTTCAAATTTATACAAATCTAAAAAAATCAAAGACTTAGAGGGAGGGAAAAAGGAAGATATGTTAAGAATTTATTGAATTTAATTGTCATTAAAATATTACAAGTAAGTATCGAAAATTAATACAAATTATATTTTTTTTTAAATTTATTTTTTCTATCATAACACGTGTCATTCGAGATTTTAATAAATTATTTTGCATAAAGTATAAAATACTAATATTTCATAAATTATTTTTACGAAATTTACCTTATAAAAATAGAATTTCTATAAGGTAATTCGCCCTTCTCACTCTCTCTCAATCGGTCTCTCCCTTTTCTTAGACAAAAACGCTACACATCTTCGTGAAGTATCCGTAAAAATTTTACCCTCTAAAGAAGTTTCACTTCAAAAATGCGCAATATATATATACTTGGAGATTACATAATATGTTTCTTTTCCTCGGTTTCACTCACTTTATAGCTTCATCGTATGAGCAAGTGTTTTTTTTAACCTTCTAGTGGAGCCTATTTTGCTAATATGTATACGTTTTGCTTGTTTCATTGTTATATATTTATTCCTAGTAAAGAACATTTCATACAAATTAACTTTTATAGTAGACGCAATAGACTTTTTCCTTTTAATACTAATGGTTTAATATAGATATATATATTCAAAAAAAGATGTTCACAACATTATTTACGTTCCCTGTGAGCTAAAATGATGTTAATAAAGGTATTCATTAAAATTAGTTATGTATTTCAGAAAATGTTCCCAGCAGAAGTCCTCAAAGAACCGGTAGTGCGAGATGCTTTTAGGAAAGCCCTAGATATGATGAACAGAAGCACAGATATCGATGCCGTAGAACCTCCCCCACCACCACGATTCACTATCACGGACAAAGAATCGTCCTCCAGAATCGCCGATGTGTTAGCGGCCTCTACTCAAAAGAGCTTTTCCGAATTACTCGAAAGCAGATGTATGGAAAAGGGAATTACTTTTGTCCCCATAGCGGGCAAAAGTCGAGAAGGCAGGCCTATATATAAAATTGGTGAACTGCAGTGCTATGTGATAAGAAATATAGTGATGTATTCGAATGATAGTGGACGGAATTTTATTCCGATTAGTATGGAGAAGTTGTTGAAAATGGTTGAGGAATAAAGTTTTTAACTGTCTTTTTTTTAATTTCGACAATACTATGATATATATTAAACGTCATCAGGGTATAATGTGACAACTTTCTTTCAAACCTTATTTGGCCCAGGTTTTTAAATATGACCTCGTAGACTACACTGAGCAAGAACCTCAGTTTGCACGCTCGTCGATTTACATCAGACGAGCGAATGCTCATTCTATCCCCACTATATCAAATTCTTTTAGTGTAAACAGGCGTAGAGCATTCTTTCATTATTCTTAAGCCGGTTGCAGACCGAAAACTAAGCTATGCCAAGGCTAAACTAAGCTATGCCAAGCAAGCTAGGCTAAGCTAAGCTAGAAATAAATAGCGTGCACACCAACAGCTAACCCAAAGCTCAGTCAGTGTTGCATACTATGTGCAAAGGGTGTGCGGGGTAGCGGGAGGGGCTTAGCTTAGCTCGTGTAGCTGCGCATCGGCATACACAACTAACTTAGCTTCGCATATTTAAGTTAGCTCTCACAGCTTAGTTCGCATAGTTTGCGGTCTGCACAGACGTATGGAAAATTGCGTCAGCTATGCGAGCTAAACTAAACTAACGTAGCTTAGCTCTTGGTCTGCAACGCGTATTAGTGCGTTCAAAGATTCTATGGAATATTCTAAGAATGCTCGCTCGCACGATGTAAACGGCGCTAGAGCGCGCGAACAGTTGCTTAGAGCGTTCTTGCGTGATCAGACGTGCTCGCGCCCCTGAGCGGTCTCTTCAAAGCGTTCGTGTATTTTAGCTCTAGATCTTTGTTCGTTTAAAGGTCGATTTACATCAAACGAGCGTATGCTCATTCTATCCCCACTACATCAAATTCTTCTAGTGTAAACAGGCGTAGAGCATTCTTTCGTTGTTCTTAGTGCGTTCGCTAAGATTCTATAGAATATTCTAAGAATGCTCGTTCGCTTGATGTAAACGGCGCAAGAGCGCGCGAACAGTTGCTTAGAGCGTTCTTGCGTGTTCTGACGTGCTCGCGCCACTGAGCGGTCTTTTCAAAGCGTTCTTGTGTTCTAGCTCTAGCTCTATGTTCGTTTGATGCAAATTGACCTTAAGCTTAGGTTTGCGCGCTAATAAATTCAGCCTTAGTTGCTCGTTATCGGCAGGAGCGCTGAATTTTTTTTCAAGATTTTGCCTTTAAATACTTGTACCCTACACTTTGAATATTTAGTCTAACTCATGGTCCCAGCACTCAGTCTTCGGAATATCAAAGGTGCATAGACAGCGATTATTCTTCTTGAATGACCCAACAACATAAGGTGTTAAACACTTGAAAGGCAAAACATTTGAAAAAAATATACATATATATAATAATGCTTTTCTATATTATTACCTATTAACTTTCTATATTAGCTGTTTTAGTGAATTGCAGACTAGTTCACCAAGCAAAGTTGATTATATAATAACTAATAAATGTAAAACTATTATTTTATAAGACTGTATTAGTTATACAGTACCTATTAACACTGCTATGACACGATTTAAGACAAGTTTAAGTTAACTAAGAATAAACGAAAGACAAAACCAAGGCGCATTTTAATGTTGTGTTGACAAAGTCTGCTACCTAATGATTTTTCAATCATTTCTTCCATATATAGATCCTGCTCAATTGGTAAGCATTTGTTAGAAAGAGAAAAAAGTTGACCGAAAATAAACTGTAATTCTTTGGGATGATCGCTAGAGAGTATTTTGACCAAATCAAACTGGTCGTCGCGAGGGATACACATTGAGACACCGATAGCGCTTCAACTGGACGATTTATGTCACCCAAACCAGCCAATACTAAGGTCTGAAATGAGAAATTTCATTTAGATAGATAAATCTAAATACACCAAAATTATAAATAGCTAAATTTCTTACTTAGCCTGCGGCTAATTAAACAATAAGCTACCTTACACCTAATGACAATACGCTTACGTTTTCTTCAACGAAATCAAGTAATGAGTGTAATCTATTTATAAAAGTTGAAGTTAAAATCAATTATTCAACCATAAAATCACTGGCGTAGTTTTAAACTATAAGGTGTACGGCAAATACCCACCAACATCTACTGAGCTGTTGTATGTTGATTTCGAAAAGGTCTATTCGATTACAGTCATAGTCGAACGTTGCTCCTTTAATTAAAAAATAGGGTAATTTGGTACTTACCCATTTAAACATTGGAGCCCAGAAGAACACAGTCTTTGGGCCTACAACAATAGAAAGGTATACTGGTTTTGCTAGATAGGAAACAGATCAGTATTCCCGATCGATTCAGGGTATATTTAGTGATTGTAAGGAAACAATAAAATCAATGCTTACCTGCCGGGTGCTCCCATAAAGGTCGCATTAGTTTTGGGACAAATTTATCCGCCACAGAAATTATCGTTTTGTATAATTTCGACATCATATAATAAACTTACACGAACACATACATTGTATTTATAATAGATGTCATATTAAATATAGTGCATTTATATAGTTGTTATTGTCTATATGTAATAAAGGTTACTTGTTCGCACAGTTGGTGAAATAGAATAATTGGTAGTAGTGGTAATAATTGTAAACGATATAAGTAATATAGGTGATAATGTGATGGTTATTTATTTTTCAACATCTTTTATAATGTCATTATCCTCGTAGATGAACTCATTTGTCATTGCCAATTGCCTATTTCTGCATAAATTCTTTTTCGTATCGATACTTTAAATTTAAACTATAAAAGTTACCTTACCTTTTTAATAAATTGTATAAGTACTTACTTACTTTGTTATCATATTATATGTAGTAAAATTGTTGGAATTGAACAAAAATGTTCTTAACATAGTTTGAAATAAACGAGAGAATATAGAAGTAAAGTAAAAATGTTGTTTTGACCGGCTTGTCATGAGCATTGACGAACCCGGTCAACTTTGGAGCGCTGTAACGGCGTTTCCAATTAAAGAAATTTAATAAAAGTATAGAGAAAAATCTTCAGAAAGAGATCCTCTACAAAATTGTTCAGACATAATGTTTTGATAAAATCATAAGAAAAAAGTTATTAAGCAAAAATGGAAATTTTTTCACTGTTTTACTTATAATATCTCTTTGGAATTTTGGCTTTTTGATAAAAGACTTTTATCAATTTATTATTTGTGAATATGAATATTAATTTTTTGTCTTGTGACCTACAGTTATTTGTAGGCAAAGCGATTTTCTACAAAATATGTCTTTACACATTTTTGTATGATGGATAGTTTAGGAGATATAGCCAAAAACGTGTTTTCACCCCTTTTTCCAAGATGGCGGCCGGGGGACAAAGGCGCCAACCCCACAAACTGGTTTAAGCTTGTATTGACCCCCCTACACTACATGTCCCATAAATAAAATTGCGTCCTCTAACAAATGTTCAGCAAATGTAACATGACAATGGACTAATTATCATTTTTTGATTATTTTTAAGAGCCAGCGGCGCCATTGACTTTGGGCACTCAAAGATGATCATGGCCGGTAATGCCCGCGTTGATCAGAAATGGTAAAAACTGACTGATTTTTTAAGTGAAACAAGCTTTCAAAGTCAGTCAGTTTTTAACATATTAGATATGTTAATACAACTTACTACAATTAATGCTCTATATAAAGACAGACACTTATATTTTTTTTAGTAGCTCTTGCTGGTTTCAATAATATTCCTTAATCATCAACTTTGTTTATTAAACAATATAAAAGTATACATTAAAGAAAGACAGGCTTCCATTGTTAAGTTGTTTTAGTACAGGTAACAGTTAATAATAATAAATGTTAACAATATATGAAGACAACAAATACATTAGCATAATAATAAACGTAGGTATGGCATTGTTTATGGTGGTGTGATTTGTGAATAATGACTATAGCATCGTAGTAGAGCTAGGTACTTCTTTATTATAAAAATTAAGGATAATAATATTTCTGTATTTCATTAGGTTTACATTACATTTCTATAATAGTTTACAAGCAGGTACTATAGCAATATTGTTTATCTGTGGCATGGAAATTGGTGGGAAACATGTTTAGGCGGCAATTTTTAATTTTCTCTGAAAGGTAAAAGATCGATAACATTGTACCGCATTTGCGACACCCAAAGAAAAATTGCAAAGAGACAAGGCATAGTTTATCGGTCTTATTACCAGGCAGTATCTAGTCCATATAAGACCTGTAGCTGCTAGTGTGGCGGATTGCGTTGGCGAGACGGAATCTAGGGGCCGACGATATTCATCAACTGAAACTGCAACTAATGCCTGTAATATATATTACAGTTATTACTTTAACTGTTATTTTGTTAACAGTCATCGGCTACACAAGCGTATAATGCAAGCAAGACATAAAATATGCTTATGGGTAATATTTATAAATAGGTATTTTCATATATTCGGAGACATTTAAAGACCTGACAACACATATGCATAATAAATGAATGATACAATGCCTACTGTTCTTTAATTTTATAGTTATGTAACAATACCATCACATTAGTCAAGGAAAAAAAGGAGGGGCTCAATTAATAAAACTTTTACCTACTTACTTACTCTTTACCTAGTGTTAATTAAATTAAGATACATATTCAATTCAATGACTTGAATGTTTGAACATTTGGCATTTTGAACGCACTTAATACGTACCTTGTAATTTAAAAGAAAAAAAATTGTTATCTCTCATTCTTTTATTATTTTGATTATTAATATACATAATATTATTATATCAGCGCTGGCGCTGATGTTCTCGTCTCAATGGAGCGTGGGCGACTATATTCAGACTAGTGAAACAAACGTATGGTTAAAGTTCGCGTGAAATGAGACGGACGATACAATGTTTCGTGGAACAAAAATGAAGTAAACTCCAAATGCTTTTTATTTAAATAACTCGTCAAATATATATTTCATAAAATCGCTAGTAACAGCTCTCGACCAAACTAATGTACTGTAATTAAATTAATTTTTGACTCTATAATACTGGCCATGATTGAATAAAAACGAAATTAGACCTCTAAGGTGACTTTGTGATTTTTTTGTATCGAGGAATTTATATTGTATTTTAATTGGAGTCAACCATTAACATTATAGTGAAGGATCAATACATATTTAATTTTATTGTTTTTCATTCAAACATCACATTCTTAGGTCAAAACAAATTTACGATGAGTGATTTTAGTTATAGCCTGCTCTTAAGGATCGTAGGTTAGAAGATATTAGAATCGTCCGTAATACTGTTTTGGTAAGTTAAATAAACGTTCCTACTGATTTATTGTTATACATACATACTCAATACTTAAGGTACGTGTTTATACAGTACGACTTAACGAGACGCATTGTGTAATATTGTCTAAAAATTTATGTTACTTAAGTCATTATCCCAATAATAGTCTTAGTAAACAGTTTCTAACTATAATCTAAAATATTTTTTTACGCTGAAAAGAATATTATTATGTTATTACACAATATATTTTAACAAATATGTATAGTATTTGCATACTTGATATAATTGCAAGAACTAAAATATGATACATGCAACCATGAACTTGTGATACCATTGTTGGATTATAAAGAAAATAAAATGTTGAAATAGAGAAATATATATTTCTATTAACAAATAAAATGTTTTACAAAAATAGTCAACTTTTAAAATACTTACTTTAACATTATAACAATCAAATGTTGATACATTGCATTATAGCGTATAACATTAAAAAGAAGATGCTTCTTATTTTGTCATAATGTATCTACAATTATCACAGATGGACATACAATGTAAATTGTTTCGAGCCCTGCTATCTTAAGAGCTAAGCAATATCTTATGTCTATGAAGTGAAATGCAACTAATTGGCACTCTAATCAGATTTCAAATATTTGAGCTTATTATAATGATAAATACCTAATACCACATGAGATTGATCCCTATTACTATTTATATGAAATGGTTTTATGCAAAACTGAATCACATAACACTGGAATTGAAAAAGGCAAGTTAATTCTGTAAAATTTATTCATACATTTAATTGATATTTTATCATTCTGTAGACTTTTCAATGCCAGTGTTTAAACATTCCTTTTTATGACAATTATTATAATACATATATGATAACCCTGTTTTTATGATTACATCATTTACTAGCCTTAGCTTCTAATGATTGTTGGTGTTTGAAAGCTCTGCCAATCTGATACAGGCTAGTCATTGCTACAAACACATTAACAGCAAATAAACTATAATTTTTTGGTATTATGACAAGTGAGTATCGTGACCAAATGATACCCGTGGCGGCAAGTGATGCAGATTGTGGAATGGATAAGGTCTCGACGGGTCGTTGCAAATCACCCAAACCAGCCAACACCAAGCCCTAAAATGCGTTAAAATGAAACATTTCAGATGAATATCTAACACCAATGACAATACTGTATTGGTTTGTTATAAAAATTTAACATATTTTATTTGTAATGCTGTTATTTTATTATATATTAGTATAAACTAATATAAACACAATATATATTAAAATAACATATGACTATTCTAGTTTAAAAAAAACTACGTATTAAAATAAATGCCCTTTAAATTAGACAATATTACATAATATTTGAGGTAACCTTGAATGTAATTGATAAGAAAATCTTACCCATTTAAAAGCTGGGGCCCAGAAGAATATTGTTTTCGGACCTGTATAAAGTAAATATTTATCGTAAAACCAAATCGCACTTTCAGCGGATTACCGCTAAGAATTTTCGTCGACTTACCAGCTTCGTGTTCCCAAAGCGGACGTAGTTTACTTGGAACTAGTCGGTCGGCAAACACAACCACTGTCTTGTATACTTTCGACATAATTGATTATATTTAAACTAATAACTTGATGAGTTTACAATTAATATATTTAGTATATAACTATATTGCTCGTGAAAACTTAAATGTAAATAGATCTTCTAACTTCCTGAATCTTGATCCCAAGGAGACCTTGGGGCTGAGGTGTTGCCATTTGCCAAGTGCCAAGTGCCAACTCGATTAAACTGTCGCTAGACAGAAGTTTAAAAAGTCGCTAGATGTCGCTAGATGATTTTGAAAGTTTGTTTGATATAAAGAAAAGCTACAAAAATTTAGGTAATGTTTATTCGCATTATTCGCAAAACGCTACAACGGGCTACACCGACAATAGTACGGGAGGTAGCAACGTTTGAAAAGAAATAATTTTAGGTCAGCTGATTTTGTGATATGTCTTCCTTCTTGCACTTTCGGTTAGAGTCTGGGCAATCTGGCTGGCGGTAGCGGTTGCGTTCATTAGTAATAATAATAATAATAATAATAATATTTTTTTATTAATCAGACAAATACAGTCCATTGATTGATTAGTGAGTTAGTAACAATAGTTTCTAACTCACTAATCATAGTGCGCATCCTATCTGTCCGGTAATAATCCTGGATTTTAAAAGCATTTTAAGAAGCGTAATTTTTAATTTTTCGTTTTTAAATAAGTCTACCTGACATACTTTTTTATTGCCAGACATTTTTCACATTGCTAACTATGTGCCAGACGCGATTTTAAGTTTTTTTTTTATAAAAATTTCAAAGTATTTTAGAATGTCTGTAATTTTAATATTATGTTCTTTAAATATAAGAAAATCTAAAAATTAATTTGCCAGACATTAATTCGATTGTTAAGCCTTGAATTAAAATGAAAAAGTATTGCAGTATGATGAAGCATTGCATTTTAAGAAGCGCAATTTTTAATTTTTCCTTTTTAAATAAGTCTACCTGACATACTTTTTTTATTGCCAGACATTTTTCACATTGCTAACTATGTGCCAGACGCGATTTTAAATTTTTTTTTTATAAAAATTTCAAAGTATTTTAGAATGTCTGTAATTTTAATATTATGTTCTTTAAATATAAGAAAAACTAAAAATGAATTTGCCAGACATTAATTCGATTGTTAAGTCTTGAATTAAAATTAAAAAGTATTGCAGTATGATGAAGCATTGCATTTTAAGAAGCGTAATTTTTAATTTTTCGTTTTTTAATAAGTCTACCTGACATACTTTTTTTATTGCCAGACATTTTTCACATTGCTAACTATGTGCCAGACGCGATTTAAAGTTTATTTTTTATAAAAATTTCAAAGTATTTTAGAATGTCTGTAATTTTAATATTATGTTATTTAAATATAAGAAAATCTAAAAATGAATTTGCCAGACATTAATTCGATTGTTAAGCCTTGAATTAAAATGAAAAAGTATTGCAGTATGATGAAGCATTGCATTTTAAGAAGCGCGATTTTTAATTTTTCCTTTTTAAATAAGTCTACCTGACATACTTTTTTTATTGCCAGACATTTTTCACATTGCTATGTGCCAGACGCGATTATTATTAAAAGAAATACTTTAAATTACGCTTCTTAAAATGCTTTTAAAATCCAGGATATTACCTGGACAGATAGGATGCGCACTAATGAACGCAACCGCTACCGCCAGCCAGATTGCCAAGACTCTAACCGAAAGTGCAAGAAGGAAGACATATCACAAAATCAGCTGACCTAAAATTCTTTCTCGAAAACGTTGCTACCTCCCGTACTACAAGTATCTCGTTAGGTGATGGCAGGACGATGTCTTTCAATAACCACATTTTTTATAAAAGTAATGTCAAACACTATATTATTAATAATATGTACATTTTATGTAATTAGAAAAAAAATCTTAAATCAGAACTTAAATAAGTAAACCCTATTCCAACCTAATTATTGGCCCCTGACAAGCACATCAATTTATAAATCTACTATTTAGTCTTCATCCGTGTCGTCGTCACAATTATAAATTACAGACATCATGGGATTATCAGGAAATTGCCCGGAAGTTAAGGTGGAGGTTTGTGGTTCACTGTTACTCTTAAATGAGTATGATTTGTTGGTTCCAATAAGTCTTATAAGTAAAACATTTTTAGGTGCATTTGAGAATTAAAAGGGGATTCCGTCGTTGCGGGTGTTTCGGATATCATTATTTAGTATTTTCTATTTTTTCTCGTAGTTTAATGAATATAAGTCGACTTATCCTATTGGTGGTGGTTAATTAATAACATCAACTAATTACGTAAGTTATTTTTATTTATTTGTTATATTCGTCCCTTTACCTTGTTATATTTTTGGTAGTCTATAATGGAGAAACGCCCTCCAGACCCCCCTGATCCTCCGGATAGGGTCTCTTCTCCGGTGGAATCAATGGATTTATCCACCCCACTGTTTCCCCAAACTGGTGTCAAGCGCAGACTCGATACTGTCAATGAATCTTTAGTGGAACCTTCCAAAAAACCAATGACTGATGTCCGGTCATCTGCTGATGACGTCAACCCGGGATTTTACTCCCATCCATCTCTCACTGGCTCTCCCAAGTCATACCTTGTCAGTGACAAGGGCCCTTTTTTTAGTCCATGTTTCTTGCCCTGAATCTGACCTATCCGCCGGTACATCATCCGCCCAATTAAATTTGGTCACTTCTTGGTAAAAAATAAAGTAAGTAACATTGTTCGTGATGGTGTTAAGAGAGTGGGACGTAACAGAATATCTGTTGAGTTTAAGTCGGGCTTAGATGCTAATAATTTTGTGTCTAATCCCATTGTACCTTCCAGCAATTATTCTGTTACGATTCCTAATTACAATGTTTCCCGTATGGGTCTTGTGAGAGGTGTCCCAGCTGATTGGTCGATGCAAGAATTTGTCGAAACTTTGGAAATTCCCGGAGGTATTGGTATAGTCCTCAAGGCCAGACGCCTTAACCGCAAGACAAACTCCGATGGTCAAATTAATTGGATTCCAACGCAAACTGTTGTTTTAACCTTTCAGGGACAAACCCTTCCGGAGAGAATATTCTCGTCATAGTTCCCTCCGCGTTGAAACGTACCAACTCCCAACAATCCAATGTCTCAACTGTTGTAGATTTGGTCACGTAAAGTCACAATGCCGATCTAAGCCTAGGTGTTTTCGTTGTTACTAGCCCATTCTGGTGATGATTAAAATATCCCTGAAACAGAGTCATTATGTTTATTTTTTACTGCCTCACACTATGCGACCAACAAAGCTTGTCCTGAGCGTAATCGACAAAAAAATATAAAGAATTGTATGTCGCAGGAAAGCATTTCTTATCTCGAAGCATCGGCTCGGTTTAGACCTATCAGTGGCAAAACTTTTGCAGATTCTGTAAAAAGAACCCCCTCCTCTTCATTCAGTTTATCCCAGCCCATTACTATACCTTCCTAAGTTTCCCGTCAGACTACATCATACAGGAAAACTGTATTTCTCCCTCCTCGCTCTAGGCCAACATCAGGAAAATCCTTTGATAAGGCGGCCCATGAGGCCATTACTTCCAATTTACCCTCCTCTTTACCCAATGGTAGTGCCGTAAGCTGCCCTTCCCTTAACAACAATGAAGTCTCCCCAAATAAAAATCTTCTTGACTGCTTATGGGCAGTCATTTGTAACATGCTAAGTATGATGACATCCCCATACCGTCCCACGTTGCCCAAAAAATTAATTTGCTCCACTCATTCGTCACCAAAAATGGCGAATCTGGTAATCAGTGGAATTGTAACAGTATTCGCAGTAAAAAATCCGAATTAACCTTTCTTATCAATAAATTCGCTTCATCTATTCTAGCCATTTCGGAGACTTGGTTATTGCCGGGTTCCCGCTTTAGGGTTTCTGGGTATCGGTGTCTCCGAGATGACAGGGATGATGTCTATGCTGGCTGTGCCTTTTTGGTCAGCCGATCGCTCACCTTCCACTCACTATCCCTTCCTCATTGTGATGGTATTAATGCTGTTGCTATGAGAGCTTTTAATATCTCGTTTATTTCTGTTTATATTCCCCACCCCCATTTCGACCTCATTTTTAATATACGTTCTATTATCCTTTCGGTTCCTCCTCCTGTTGTCATGTTGGGTGATTTCAATGCCCACCATGTTTCTTGGGGTTGTCATTCCTCAGATTCTTTTGGGTCCCTTCTACTAGATTTACTCGATGAGTAAGTGTCTTGAATAATGGTTGTCCTACGAGAAGGAGTCTTCCATCTCAGAATCCCGCTAGCGCAGTAGATTTATCACTTTGTTCTCCTGATCTTTTCCGTTTTCTATCCTGGCGTGTTTTTAAGAGCACTTGTAGGAGTGACCACTTCCCCATTTTAATTGATCTCCCAACCAATTTAAGGAGTGTTACTCGCCCTTCCCATCTTTTAAAATTTAAACTGAATCAGGCCAATCGGTCAGACTTTTCATCTTCTATTGACTCTAAGATAGCTGCGCTCCCCGCAGTTTCCGTTGAAAACTGCCTATCTTCATACAATGATTTTGTCAACTCCCTTACCTCATCTGCCAGTTTACATATTCTACTCAAATCTTCTACACAAAGGAAAATTTCTCCTCCTTGGTGGGATTCCGAATGTACTGAGATGATTCGAAAACGAAAAGTGGCAGAAAGGTCATACAGTCTTTGCATGACCTTGGAATTTTTTTAAGTCTACCAACAAGCTTCTGCAGCTGCTCGCAGACTTCTTAATAATAAGAAACGTCTTGGTTGGAATAAGTTCTGTGAGAGCATGTGCCCTGGTACCCCTTCGTCTGTTGTTTGGAAGCAGATCAGAAGATTCCATTGTTTCCTCAATTCATATGATGTCCCTTTTAATGATCCGTCTAGCTGGATTACCTCCTTTGCCGACAAATTGGCTCCTCCATCATTCCCTTTTTATGATTGTCTTCCTTATAAGTATAATTCTTACATCTCCTCTTCAAACAGTCTAGATTGTCAATTTTCCTTGGAAGAACTTAACAAAGCATTAAATGGTCTCTCTGACTCTTCCCCTGGAGAAGATGGAATTCCCTACTCATTCCTCATAAATTCTTCATTAGGCACTAAAAGGTACTTTCTAGATTTAGTAAACTGTTATTTCGATCTTGGAATTATTCCTGAATCGTGGAACAGACAAATCGTCATTCCGCTTCTAAAACCTGGCAAAGATCCATCAGATTTCTTCTCATACAGACCTATTGCTTTGTCTTCTACCCTTTTAAAAATTATGGAACATTTGATTAAAATTCGTTTAGAATGGTTTTGTGAAAGTAACAATATCCTTGCAAAATCCCAGTTTGGTTTCAGGAAAGGCTTGAGTACGATGGATAGCCTCAGTATAATAACGACCGACATTCGCATTGCTTTTAAAAAGAAACAGTTCCTGGTGGGTGTTTTCTTGGATATCGCATCTGCGTATGACCACGTGCTGATTCCGGTGCTCAGGCAAAAAATGCTTCAGCTGAGTAGGTATTCCTGAGAAGTTGGTACGTTTTGTTTGCAATGCAGTTTCGAATCGTTATATTAATATAAGATCCCAAAATACGGAGCTGTCTCCTAGATCTGTTTGGAGGGGCTTACCTCAAGGTTCTGTTTTGAGTCCTCTTCTGTACAACATTTACACCTATGACCTGGAGCTTGTTGTGAATTCCTTCTGTCAGATCCTTCAATACGCGGACGATGTAGCCTTATACTTTTCATCAAATTCTATCGAAGAGGCATCATCACGCCTAAATTCGGCTTTGGATTATTTGGGTGATTGGTTAAATGATCATGGTCTCTCTATTTCTGTGTCCAAATGTTCGGCGGTCACGTTTGCTACAAAATACAGGGTTCCACGGTGTAACATTTCATATAAAGGGTCCCCGGTATCTTGTTGTAAGCATGTAAAATTTTTAGGCCTTATTTTAGACTTAAAGTTAAACGGTGTTCCTCATTAATTCAACCATGTGATTAAAAAAAGTGAGAAGGGTGTTAATGTTCTCCGTTCATTATCTGGTGTGAGGTGGGGAGCACATCCCTACTCGCAAAAGCTTTTATACAATGCTGTGGTACGAAGTCATTTTGATTATGGCACCTTCCTTTTAGATCCTTGTTGCCAGGATAAACTTTCCAAAATTCAATCGAAATCTTTACGCATCATCCTTGGTGCTATGAAATCCTCTCCCATCAATGCTCTCCAAATAGAATGTGTTGACCCCCTCTGTATTTACGTAGACAATTTTGTAAGTGACTGCTTCTTCATCAAAGTTCTTCAATACCTACTCTTCACATTCCATCTTGTCCAAATTACGTCGCTTATCTAATCTCACGATGCCATCTAGTACAGGTAATGTTCCATGCCTATTACACAGTTTTAATAAACTTTCTCGTCTTCCTAATCCTGTTAAAAGTTTCCCTAGTAATCCCTTGTTCCCCTTTAAACTTTGGAATTGAAAAAAAATCCACCCAAGCTTCCATTTGTTTTCTGGAAAAAATTTCAAAAGACTGGCAGGGTTGGTTACCGATGTATACTGTTGTTTCCAAGATTCCCAGTAATGAGTGTATCGGTGCGGCTGTATGGGTCCCTTCATACAAAACAGTATTGAGTTACAAACTTCCTCCATTGTCGTCCGTTTTTTCAGGTGAAGCTTTTGCAATCCTGGAAGCGGTTTTGTATGCTGAGTCCCCAACCTGAATAAAGTTACAATTTTTTCCGATTCTCGCAGCTGCATACAGGCAATTCTTTCCAATCCATTCAGGTCTAAAAAAAACAATACAATTCTAAAAATAAGAGAAGCTTTGTTTAGGTGTAGTAAAAAAGATATTCATATTGTACTTTTGTGGATACCTAGTCATTGTGGTATAGCGGGTAATGAAACTGCTGACTCTTGTGCAAAAGGTGCTATTTTCTGCGGAACTTGTCAGCATCCTAACATCTCAGCCCACGACCTATCAGCTCTTGCGTACTCCCACCTTTTAAAATCCTGGACTATTGATTGGCAATCTTCTAAAGGAAAAACTGCACTATGCTAATATTCAGATTTCAATCCCTTCTTCAAGTTGTTATAAACAAATATTCAACTTTTTTTTATTTTTTTTCTAAAACTCCTAAAATTAACAAAAACAACCATATATAACAAAGTATAGAAAAAAATTTTTTGAAAATTATTTGATTATCATGAATATTACTTTTATTTAAAATAAAAAAACGATTATATGATGATTTAGAAAAAAAAATTTTTTTAACAACATTACATGGATTTTTAAGTTTTTGTTTAAGTAAAAAAATTGTTATAAACAAAGTATAAATATTTTTTTAACTTTTATGGCACGATCTTGTTAAGTATGTATGTAAGAAAGGCTCTACGAAGCGAAATATTTTTACGACCATTATTTAAACATTTTTTTTCACTTACAATTAAGACGGTCGTTCGAGAAAATTTCGTTAGTTAACAATTATTTAACTTGTTGAAAAATTAACTTTAAGTAAAATTTTCAACGGGAATAAATTAATTATAGTGTTCAGAACACACCATATTTTTTTCAAATTTAAAAAAAAATATTCAATACCTTAAATAAATTAATTAATGTGCCGTAGTCGCTTTTGACGCCACGCGCGAATCCTAAAAATGTCACCCGCAGACCTATTTTCAGCGTTAAATTAAAATTATTGGAGTTTTTTATTGGAAATTTCCTCCTCTTTCAGTCTTTATTTGAAATTTCTTAAATATTAATAGTTTATTAAATATTGGCAAAAAACTAAATGCCATTTTTTTTTCATCTTTATTTGTCTATAACTTTTGCAATTTTTTTATGTGCTAATACACGCTTTTAGCACATTTTTCTAGACGTCATTCCGGATCCAGTGAGCTATCGCACATAATTTTAAGAGCAGCCCTGCGATTCTGTAACTCACTTTTCGAACTCACACAGCGGTTTTCGCATCGGCGGTCGCTCTGTAATCGGTCGTGAAGCAGTCATTATATGATTTGGCATTGTGAAAAGGTGGGAACTTGTAGTTTATTGTTTATCAGAATGCCAAATCATAAAATGACTGCTTCACGACTGATTTGAGAGCGACCGCCGATGCGAAAACCGCTGTGTGAGTTCGAAAAGGGAGTTACAGAATCGCAGGGCAGTATCTCTATTTTGTTCCATTTTCAACTTGTCGACTAGACTAGAAGGAAGACATATCACAAAATCAGCTGACCTGAAATTCTTTCTTTTCAAACGTTGCTACCTACTATAAGTCACTCGTATCCATATAGATCGCAAAAGAAAAGTAAGGGTGTCCAGCAATTTTGTAGGAACGGCGTTTTTACTCTTAAATACTTTAAAGCTATATGAACGTCACCTAATACGCTATGAATATATGTTAAGTAAAGCAAAATGTTTGGATCTTGGAACATAGAATGGAGAAGTTCCGCTGAGTAACAGTTTTCGCGAGTTTTGCAAATAGAGAAATGCAATTTCAGTTCAACCCACGAGAGACTGCTGGGTGTATGGATAGCCAACGAGTCGTACATAATTTAAATATTTTCATAGGTGCTTTGTCGCAATTTACTGTCTCATATATTTTTCTATATTCATCTTGACGTTTTGATGATAGACAAACCCAGTTGTATGTTATATTCTTCTCTGATCATATATTCTATGTTTCGAGGTATAGTGTTTTCAGAAGCATGACTAATTGCCAACTGTAAAGAGTGACATACGCAACGCACAAGTACTAAATTTGGCAATACATAACCAGTTTTCAAAATTTTGTGTAGACCATAATTGGCTCCTGTCATAGCTGACGCGTTGTCTGTGCCTATTCCAATAAAATTTTCAAGTTTAAGGTCATGTTCCTTTAAAGTCGCTTTCATGTCATATGCCAGACCTTTTGCCTCGGGTTTTACGATGGGTGTGAGGGATAAAAATGTCGACACAATTTTCTGCGTGCGTAATGCCATGAAATATTATCCTATCACCATAAAAAAGCCTGTAGGAGACCCCAAACTATCGGATCCAGATGATGCCATCACAAATTGAAAGAACAATACCTAGCATTAAACATGTACGGTCTTACTAATAAAGATTTATGCACATCGTATATGCCTGTTATAAGAAAAATGTTACTAAGAAATTCCTGAATTGACAAGTTTGATGTATACGGCTGTTATAACAAGTGTTTGGTTTGTATGAAGACTTGTACAATGCTTATACAAGGCAGAGGCCTAGTTTAACGAGTGTATTAGACAAAAATAGCGTCATTTGATCAGATATTTTTTAAAGGTTCTTGTTAATGATTTACACGGGGTTAGTCAGCAGTCAATCACAAATATATGCCGAAGAGTAGCAGAAGTCCTTGTTAGGAGAAATCAAAAATTTATAAAAATGCCTGCAACAATCCGTGAACAGGAAGAGGTATCTGCAGGGTTCATATCCATAAGTGAATTTAGAGGCGTTATAGGGGCTATCGACTGCACACATGTTAGAATGAAAAGAATTGGTGGTGAAAGTGGGCAATCCTACATAAACCGGAAAGGATTTGTATCCCTGAATGTACAGTGTGTGTGTGATGCAACACTGCGCATTCTGGATGTCGTGGCACGGTGGAGGGGCAGTACTCACGACAGCCGTATCTTTAGAGAAAGTCATCTCAGACAAAGAATGGAGAATGGAGAGTTCTAAGGACGGCTTCTTGACGATTCAGGCTATGCATTGACTGCATATAAATTCACACCAATTTTAAATCCGAGTTTACCACAAGAAGAGGCATACGAGTACAATCATTCCCATATAAAAACAAGGAATACAATAGAACGGTGTTTTGGTGTTTGGAAGCAACGACTTAGGTGTCTTCGTCATGGCTTCTCAGTGTCATTAGAAAATGCCAAATTATATATAGTAGCACTGGCAATCCTCCACAATATTGCTATTGAAAGAAGGCCTGGATGTTACGTATGATGACACTGAGAATCCAGAAGAACCAAGGCCAACCCTAATAATACAACTTACATTAGAATTATGAGTTGTATCAGAATTATTAAATCAGACGTCAAACAAACACGGCGGGTTGCCAGGGTAACAATAAATAAGGGTCGTTTAGTTATTCAACCAATACACATCGATTATTGGTCAAAGAGGGGTTTATGCCCTGTACAAGCTCTATTCACTGAATAACTATCACCTTGTTATAACGCATGTATAGTGATTTTTTATTAGTAAGACCGGTATTGTACATATCAATAACTATTGTATTAAAGAGAATAGTAAGTACCACTTGATATTTTATTTTTATTGATAAAAAATATCGTACAAGCCTGAAAGTAAACTACTGCCAATCAAAGTAAATTATTGATACCGGAAAAAATCTTGAACAAATGTCCTTGCAAGCAAGAAAGAAGCGATCAGCGGCGGGCGGGGGTGGGCGGCGGCGGGAGAGTGACGTGTCGATCGCGTGATTGTTTAATCGGTTGACGTTTGTGTCCAGCGCTGCGTCCATATTCCTTTGCCTCCTTAGTACACTGTGTGACGTATATAGTGGGACATTTATAGGCTGGGATGTATTATTAATAAATACATAAATAAATATATTCTTTCATTTTTTCCTGGTATGGCTTGGTCTTGGCCCATTTTCATTTCTTGTTATCATATTTTTGTAGGTAGTAAAAATTATATTTTACAATAACATAAAATTAAAGCTATTTTTAAAAGTTATCTACGTAAAAAGTATTCTACAGTTAAATAAAATAGAGACTTTTTTTTCTCGTATGATGCGCAAACTTTCCCCCACTCGCTTGTTTAATGCTCAAGAAGTTTGCCGGTATCTGTAAAACACTATAATACAAACATTTCTTTATGTCCCTTTTACGCATTAGGATGGCATTAGGAAATAAAGATACAAAATGTTCCTTCGTTAGCTAGCTATTTCAACCGGTTTCTATGGCTATTTCTTATTCAAAAGTGTAAACATATTCTCTGTGGTTCAAATGTTTATTACACTATACTACAATAATCCATCACTCTGTGGTCTTCAAAAAACATGGTCCGGGACGCGGGTTGAAACTTGAAGACTTGAGAGTTGAGCGTGTGACTGTGTAATCTGTAATCTGTGGACTGTGGAGTGTCTTTTAATTAGTGTCAGTGTTATTTTTCTTTGGTTTTTTGATTTTTTTTTGATTTTTAATAATATCATTGTTTTTCGTTTAATGGCTAATGCTTTTTGTGTTTTGTATAGTTCAATGCGTTTCTTCATTATTTAATTAACTTGTTGAATATGGGCACAAGTACAATGGGGAGTGATTTGCATTCTGATAAGCAGGATAAGCTTTTAAAGCTACAAGCTCGTAAGAAGGAGCTAGAGCAGATGCTAGCAGCTAAAAATGAAGAACTGTACAAGTTATGCGTGCAAGAAGTTCAATTAACGGGAATCATGCCACCTGAAGCTCCCTTGAGTCCAGAAGTTCCACAAAGAGAAAGATTGGGAAGTATACGTAGCGTAGATCGTTCCACGGATGGTACTGATGTACAAGATGGTTGTGACACAACCTCTAGGCGCCTCAAAGTAAATGACAGACACGAAGCGGAGCATAATATGCGTAAGAACATTTCTCACCGTCTATCTACGCCATCCATCTCGGGTATTTCTGGCAAAAGTGTTCATTCTAGACAAGTACGACGTCCTGAGACAAGTTGTTCTAACTTTTTTTCCTTCTCCACCACAAGAGCGTAATCCTGAAACATTTTCTATGCACACTTCACACACCTATCCTGCTTTAGCCAATCGTCATGATGGCCTACCCAGTGAAAACATTCATGCTGAGTTACAACAAGGGCCAGCTTACCGTCATCATACTATGGCTACTGAATATACCAATAAAATATATTATAGTAATACACCATCTGAATCACACAATGTGTCTCGTTTACGAGAAACCCACTTTAGTTCCAGTCATCCAGATATAACTACTCATTACACACATGGATTGATTGCCCAGAATTCTATTCCTCAGCAGAATGGCATGCGTAGTACCCCTCTATTATATCAGTATGCATCACAACTAAAAGCACAGAGCCAGCATTTAGGAGCTTTAAATCATCACCATCAAATGCAAGCACAGCCTAAGAGAAGAAATGAAGGTGTGCGGAGAAATACTTTACAGAGAACCCAAACATATCACCTTACATCACATAGTGATTATAACCACCATTTAGAAAATATGTCTGAGGGCTATCGTCCTCCAGCACCAATTTACCAACACAGGTCACAACCAGATATACAGGAACCACCAATACCCAAGCCAATTGAAAGAAATATACCTGTACCAAATACGCTGCCCTTACGTGAACGAAATGCAATTAAAAATCCACTCCATCTACAGTTACAAGTATCAACTGAAGATTATCTTGATGAGAGACGACAATACATAGATCCTTTAAGTCCAGTCAGTCAAATGTCTGGTTATTCCCATAATTTTGATTCTGTTAGTATGAACAAAATCTCTCCACTCTCCCAGGATTCAAGGAAAGAAAAGCAATGGTATGAAACATCTCTAGATTCTCCCACTCGAGAGCCAACTCTGCTTAAAAAGAGTGCAAGTTTAAAGCGTAGTCCTAGTTTAGGAAATTCTCAACCATATGAAATTATGATTTCTACTGGTCGTCACATGGCCATGCATAGTCCAAACCACACACCCAACAGCCCACCAGTTCTGTCACCTGGTGCTATCTCTCTAGAATCACCTAAAAACTTGACTGTAATTGAACAGGGTAAATGTATACCATATAGAGAAGAGACAAAACCATTTGAAATGTCTGACTTTTATAAGTATTCTACAAAATTTCGTCAGTCAAATGTACAAAAGCCACCACCACCCCAACCAGTTCAAAATTTGAATAATATGTATAACAAATTGCCAATGGAGTTGCCACAATATAGCCAAGAAAATTGGCATCCTAGCAACTAATTAAATCTCCTAATTTATACATATTTAATAATTAATTATTATAAATTATAGTTACTCTTGCTAATATTTAAGTACTTAAGTCAAAACAGTCCAGATCTCCTTATAATATTTGATACAAATGAGGTCATTTTTAATGTCTAAGCTATTAATATTTATATCAAAATAGATTGTGATAGACATTTAATATTAATTATGTTTAATTTTTAATGATCACTAATGAAATCAATAACAAAGTATATATTTCACGTTACATATTATGCCTATGAAGAAAACAAAGTTTGATTGATATCTCTTCCTACATCATAACCTGGTAGTTGTAGATCTGTATAGCTGTCAAAATTTGAAATTACAGAGTGAATGAGCTGATTTTTAATATTAATTTATCTAATTTTACTTATGAAAGTAGCATAGAATTTTATTGCTAGGACTTATTTTTTTGAGCTTGTTTTGACAAATTGTAAGGATATAAATTTGTTTTTGTTAATCAACCCACCGCTGTTCAAACTTAGCCATTTTATATCATGCAATTAACTATGTAATAATGTTTGATCTCTTTTGTTTTGTTTTAATATCTGTAAATTACACGTGTTTGTGTTACAAAACATGGATTTTTTTCTTGTCAATTATGAGACAATTAATTATGATAATGTTCTGGTGCCCTATTTTCATTATTTGTATTGTTATGTGCCTCTATGTAAAAATTCAATTACTGTATTGAATTTTAAAAAAGAAAGTATATAAGTTTAGAAAATATATTGTGAAATTTACATTTAAACTTGATTACATCACATATTTAACTCATTTGATGGACATACAATGTTCAAATCACATTTGTTATTATGAAAGAAATATATATATAAATAGGCATTTGCAAACCAATACAAAATTTTAGACTCAAATTGTTATTGTAAATAAAATAGTACAACAACATGAACTTGGAACATAATTAAAAGTTTTTAAAATTATTTGAATGGTCATAGAGATAGTTATTTTGTATACATATTCGTTGATAGTTCAAAACTAGGGTGCCTTGTATTTGCTTAGCAGAATTATTATATTAATTATTTTTGTCAAATATAAGACTAACAACACTTGCCAAGGAAAGCTCATACATTCTCTGGCATTGTTCTATTTTAAAATATGACAATAATTGTAAGCATTACATAAGATATACTATGTAGTTAATATATTAAATATTTGTTTTAGCAATTTTAAATTGCAAATCGGCTAAACAAGAAAGAGTTAATATTTTTGTATATTGGGATAAAGTCAGTGCAAAGAGCACAATTGTATTTTAATAAATGGTTTTATTAAACTATCGTTTCCTTTAAAAATATTGCGGCTCATATACATAAAAAATATGATTTAATATTGTCATTGAATTAGTAAAAAAGTTATAAATTGTAATGCATGTAATGGCTAATGACAATAAGCATTTAATATATACATTAAAAAGAAGTATCGTAAAAAAGGTAGACAGAAGAAGAAAGGTACTATGAAAACGAAAGAAAATCTAGAATAAACTTGTAGATGATGTGTCGTGCAAGAATTAATGGTGGCGCAAGCGTTGAAGTTTCATAAACTTTGCTAAGACTTCGCCCAGAGATCTTTTCCCAGGGTTAAAACCACCATTCAGATAATCGTCGTCTCCGCCTGCAAAAGTGAGAAATAATGTATTTTTCACATAAGTATACGTGCAAAATTCATAAAGATTTTTGCGTGATTTAGTCTAATCCGACAAAAGTTTACCTTAAATATTCCTAGTCATTGAGGATACTTGATAATGAAGATGATTTAATATTAATCTCTTTATCTAATATATAAAATTCTCGTGTCACAATGTTCGTTCCCATACTCCTCCGAAACGGCTCGACCGACTCGTATGAATTTTTTATACATATTCAATAAGTCTGATAATTTGCTACTACATATCTAACTTTCAAACCCCTAAGTGATAAGGGGTGTCTAGTGTCTACCCCAAATTTTTTTTTAATTTTTCAATGATACAACTTGAACTCAGAGGTTTATGTAGAGAAAAAATCTCTGAAAAACCTAAAAAATTTTCATTCCGGAAAATCAAACAGTCTCCGGGGTAGCATAGCAAAATGTTCCATGTTAGTAGGTACTAAAAAGGTAGAGTAAGTAAAATCACATTAAGGAGAAACGAAGTTCGCGGGGACAGCTAGTACATATTATATAAAATTCTCGTGTCACAACGTTCGTTCCTATACTCCTCCAAAACGGCTCGACCGATTCTAATGAAATTTTGTATGCATATTCAGTAAGTCTGAGAATCGGCAACTATCTTTCATACCCTTAACTGATTAAGGGGTCTCTACCCAAAAAATGTTTTTTTATTTTTTAGACAAATTTTCTTGTTTTTATTTTATTATGATACAACATACAGAAATACATACAACCCTTAATTTTCACCCCTCTACGATCAACCCCTATTTTTTATTATATATAGTAGATAGTTATTTTATTGAACTAAAAAAAATGTTTTCTAGAAATAATGAACATGGCAAAACGACGTTTGCCGGGTCAGCTTCTATTTTTATATATTTAAGAGAGGAAGTGGGAAAATAAATATTGTGTTTATTATTTAATAGCGGTCATGGTAAGGAAGCGTCTTAACATAGTTTTTTATTTATTACCAAATTGTGTAATGTATCAACAATCATTATAATATATATATGGTCATGGTAAGGAAGCGTCTTAACATAGTTTTTTATTTATTACCAAATTGTGTAATGTATCAACAATCATTATAATATATATATATATTATTATTGGTTGGTACCTGAGCCTTGAAGTTGTCCGTTGACACAGCCTTCATCCCACATATTTATGCAACGTTTTCCCGGATTAAAACCACCGTTCAAATAATCATCGTCGTCACCTGTGTTTAAATACATGTTAATACACGCATGCCAAAAAGACTAATTCTATAAAGGAATAAAGGGAAATAAAAACAAATCTTATATATATATATACGTATACAATTTAAAATAATGGTCGTGAAAGTTCATAACTATAAAATCGTTTTTTTTGTGGAGCAACTGACCTGAAAATACACAACACAACAATTCAAAAGCCGGTCAGTTCTTCAGGAGCCATTGCAGCCAATATATCGTCAAAATTAGTAGTGTTTAAAGTGGTAGTGGTAAAAAAATAATAACATCGAAATTAATTATTTTTCTATAATACGCATTATTCTACTAACATTAGTTTCACTTTCAGAATGAGAGCATGGCCACTACACTCTTCACGGAATAATGGAAGAAACGATTAACGAATCGCTATAATAAATACATAATAATATTAAATAATAGTACTCATTGAGTCCTTAATCAAACGATGGAAAAGTTTCACAGTGCCAACGGTACTTTTTCGCGGCTAAATAATTAAAAGTTAAGGTTTGATAATTGATGATGCAGAGTGTTTCACAATAACAATTTAAAGATTCGGTAGATATATGATAACTCACAAAAAACGCAATAAAAATATTATTTAATAGAATTAAAGTCAAGTAGTCGAAGTCTTTTTAGTGTATGCATTGAATAATGAGTTATCCTTATCTGTTGCAGTTGCATTTGAGATATCACAAAGAGTGCGGCGTATTTTCGTTAAATTTGTTTTATCGTGTTTTAAAAAAAGATTGTTGAAGCTTTTTGTTTCATTTTGTGAGGTAAGTTTTTTAAATATTTTTATATTGTTTAGTAGAAATATTACGCTACGTTTTAATCATTCGAATTTGGCCACAGTGGACGTTAGTAACAAAATGGGACAAAACAACCTTAAGAAAAGTATTATTTAGTATAGTATAATTGTTATTTGTTTCGTGTTTTAAAAATAAAGGAAATTTCACTTACCAGCACCCGGCAGTTGTCCGTTGGTGCAACCATCATCCCAGACATTGACACACCGAGAGCTACCTGAAATATTAAACACTGTAGTTAAAGGCTAGTCAAAAATTGTGCGGTGGTAGCAAATAATAACGTACTATAATGTGGTTTGCTGGTAGCAGTATAGAATAATGCTAGTAAAAGAGAAAGAGTAAAGAAGACTTTCATTTTTGCGTTAGACGAAAATGATTTATGATCGTTACCTATCATTGAAATGGCATTTTATATTGGTGTCAAGTGGTCAAAATTCATTAACTGTTAATCTGCCACTTTAGATATTATACTTTATTAAAATATATTAAAATCGTGACAAATTCCGAAAGATAAATATTTTTATTGAATATATAAGGTTACTATCACATAAAAAACATGTTTTAACTGAATAAAAAAAGGCTATCCTATCCGATATGTATTGTTTTATTACTTAAATTAATAAAATAAAAATACATAAGTATGACATTACTGAACACGTAGATTCCGCCTTCGTTTGTAGATTTTAGAATTTTAATTTAACACTACTTACATTTAATTTATTTGTCGTCTGTAGATCAAAAAGTGATAAACAAATTGGTTGTCTGTAAAGTCAGTTAACAGACGAGAGGAAAAAGCGCGGGAAATGAAGTAGGCGGGCGTCCTTTTTTTGGCTTAACTTTTAGAAATTAAATTTCTAAAGTTAATTAATAAAGTTTCTTCGGCCCCTTCTGGTCCAACTATTTTAAAATTCCAGGACATTTCTGTCTTTCGTTTTTATTTCCTCGCTTTTGTCCATCAAAACTTCTTCACTGTAAAAACAGTTGACAAAACATTCACGTATAGGTTGTGCGCTCCGTCTTTCTTTTACTCGGACACATCGGCCGATGGAGTAGAAGAGAGATAAATGCGTCACAAGCCAAACGCTCTCCCAATCGTGCCTCTCTATCGCTTGTTCCGCGCTCTCGCTTGCACGCTCGGCTTAGGCGGAACGTGACAATGAATCATGTTACGCTCGGCTCAGGCGGATCGTGACAATGAGTCATGTTTATTCGTGCGTACAGCCGGTGTTCATCGATTTATAAGACGCTATTATTCCAAAAATTTACACTAAATCATATACTGAATTTGTCTTTAGTTTAACAATTTTTTCAGAAAATGAAGTGGGTTATTATATGGATTTTATTTCTTAATATGTGTACTGGATATAGAGTGCTACTCGTATTTCCATTTCCGTTCAAAAGCCACAGTATATTTGGTGAAGGATTCGTACGGCATTTGATTAATGCCGGTCATGAGGTAGCTATTAAATGTTTTGATTCTATCTTTCTAGTTTATCTTTGCTTAAAATAAATATGATATATGAATTATATCTGTAACTTTACTGTCTATAAATAGAACTATAACTTTTTGTAAACCGGAAGCTTATGTTAATACAGGTGACGTACGTTACGCCGTTCCCTTTAAACAATACAAACCCAAAGCTGCATCAGATAGAATTAACCAGTGACAACAGTTTTAGTAAGAAATTTTTACATTATTACTTTGATTAGTTATATGGGTATAATATGAACTTGGTCTTACGTCCGTCAATACCATTATCTAAAACACGGATGACTCTTTAATACTTCTTAGCACATATCACTAAATATGCCGAGAATTGAGAGTGATAAGGAAAGCACCATGCTAATCTATAAGATCTAGTAGAGATTTTTATGTAAGTATGTTTGTAACGAATTGGCTCAAAAAGTACTGGACCGATTTCAAAATAAGGATCCCTACTAAAACTACAATAATTATCTTTCATCGCATGCGCTGCGAAAACTGTTGATGATTGAACAAGAAAATGTTCTACAATATTAAAGAACATATCAAAATCTAAAAAAAAAAAATTCCACCATGTTACGTTTCAGTTTGAGTAAATCATTGATAAGTGTATTTTCTCTGAAATTCAAAGTTAAGTCGAACGACGAACTCATCAAATAATTTAAGTAATTTTAAAAATTATCGGTCAAGGCAAGTCGTATTTTGAAAATTCGAGACGACAAAAGACAACGGCGCGTTTCTTTCGATTGTTCGATCATCACAAACTGTTCTTTTCTGTTCAGTGCACGATCGGTTTTAAATTATTTTTACATTCCTCTTAATTAATATAATGTGGAATCTCTATAACTCGAACCTCGTTAAGTCGAAATCCTCAGTAAGTCGAAAAAAAAGCCATTCCCTCTATCGCGAATTACTTAGACTTTGTAACTCAAACAAAATGTTATTCCCCTACGAATGTATTTAATGGATCTTTACCCATTAAATACAAAAGTTACTTTTTAACTAAGTGGAAAGTTATTAGGTACTGGACCGGTTTCAAACATTATTTTACCTTTAGAATGCTACTTGAATAACAGAATATTTCTAAAATTTTGAAAAAAATAAATAATATCCAGCAGAAACTAAGACAGATCGGTAGTATGTAAATTATACTATGTGTTAACTGCAAACTATAGATTTAAGAAAATAAATAGCTATACGAATACGTAATTGCAGAACCGTCTTTAAATCTTAAAGACATTTTTGAGAGGAATATGAGACATGAAGGATGGAAAATATTTCTCATGATGAAAAGCGTGGCAGAGAAAACTGCTTTGAATGTAAAAGTGCAGGAACTTTTAAATGATACGGGTCGGAAATTTGATGTAGCCGTCGTTGAGTGGATGGATCACGAGATTTATAGCGGGTAATTATAAAAATCCTAGTAATATCGTAAAATTGATTCAAAGCTATTATGTTATATATACCAGGGACATTGCTCCGACATATATATTATAACTTCTACGTTCCAAAAAGTTTTATTTTTTAATCACCTTTTTTTGTTAAAAGGCTTGCCATTTCTATAGTCTTCAGTCATTGTACAATTGTATATGTTCCTGCGAGTGCGCTATTTCTGGCAAATTTGATCACATTCGCCTTTTATTCATTCCTACGTTTTAATCCTAATTTATGAGTTTAGACAAGGTTTTATAACAGCTTATAACTAACTACCTATCGATACAAAATTCTCGCGTTTCTAGTAAATTCACAAAACATCTCGCCTCGTCAGCACTGTTTAATAAAATATGTAATATATAAATATGTAGTGCATATTTTATCATCTCATCCCTCAACTGTGATTCTACTTCTAATTGCACTCTCCGAAAACATAAAAATTGATTGTTTTTAATGTATAAATAACAGTAATTTCCAATTGGCCTTTAAATATTTGCTAAATATGCAAATACACAAGAACTCCCATATTGACTAAACAAATATAAAACTGCATTTATAATTACAATATAAACAGACCGTCACATTTCTACTTCTGTTTTATCAATATTTTTTTTTATTCTTTCAAATATCAGCGTCTCTCAATCGGAATATGACATTAACATTATAGGTTATGCTTGAGGTGTGAAATGCAGCCTGTTTTTTGTTTTACTAATTAGGTATATATATTATTACTAGTGGACCCCACAGACGTTGTCTTGCATGATATTTAAAGCGATTAGGATATTAAGCAAAGTATGAAAGTACCGACTGCAGTGCCATCTGCCGGGCTGACTTGTGAATCTAAACCATTCCCAGATCCCCTTGAACACACACAAAAAATTTCATCAAAATCGGTCCAGTCGTTTGAGAGGAGTTCAGTCACATACACACGCACAGAAGAAATATATATATATTAAGATTTTTATATTGCTTAAGCTTTCTATTATGCCCAAATCGGATATTTTATGAAATATTTTTCAGGTTCTCAGCAGTCTTCGAATGTCCATTTATATGGTTCTTTCCTTACGATCAATACATTGAGATATTTCGTTTGATTCACACTCCGCCAAATCCCGCCTACACACCTAATGCGAAAACTATCAATGTCCCGCCATTTACATTTAAACAGCGAGTTCAAGAACTTTGGTACACGATGGTGACCCTGTTTAGGAGACATTTGTATGTACTTCTATAATTATCATTTTTATACTCTTGCTTATGCTTTATAAGATTAGCTATTGTTATTAAAAATCTAATGACTTTCTTCCTGCCTTTAAACCTTTAGGTACTAATGAAAATCGAAATTGTGTTAAGAATGTTTTTGCTAAAAAGCCTTTATTTACATATTACCTCAAAAGTCAAAACTATTAAACGGTATAAAATTAAATAATCTATTCATAACACAAATCGTTTACAGATGTATTATAATTATAAATCGCTTAAGATAATTTGAAAAATAATAATAATCTAATATGTATTTTTTGACATTTTTACATGTCTGTTGAGGGTTAATTTTGGCATACCATCATCAAAGATAGTATTTAAAATATTATTAAAGTTATCTCAGCTAAGGCACTCGCACCTAAGGGTTAAGAACATATACTAGACCAGTCTGCTTTTCCTATCCTCGAATACATCATATCGTAGTTGGCTGTTTGAAATTTCCATTTCAATGTTCCACCTAACTTTTCTACCGCCTTCGTACATTTCACCGGGACTGTCGCCGATCGGGGCCATATACATACTTGGAGCGGGTGATGTTGTTTATCCACTAGTAAGTTCCCAATCCTCGCTCTTGAGCTTGTAAGTAATAATGCCAGAAAATTTAATTTTCTCCTGAACCAAACCACAATATTTTATGGTTATGTACCTAGTATAGAGGTTATATCGAAGTGCATTAATAAGTTCTTATCATAAGTATCATCTTGAGCTTAGTCACCGTTTATCCTTTCACTCCTTTAATCTATGAAAGATTATAATAGGAGACTAGGAGAGTAATAGATCGCGCTATGTCTCGTTTCTGAATGTCTCCGTAAGTAACGACAGAAGACTTAGAAGAATTTTGAGCTGTTAGACAGAGACTAGGACGCCGCAGTGCTGCAATTCTGCTTCGCTTCAGCACAAATTTGAGCGGAGCGAGTGTTCAACTCAATTTTTAATGATGAGTAAAAATACATAGATTCAAAACATTTAATTTAAAGATTTGATTTTGTTGAAAGGACTTTTTAGTTTTAGGTCTCCTTCGAAGTTGTTTTTCCGCTTATTTTGTGATTTATTCGTAAATATTATTGACTTTTTATAGCCTATAGCACGGGAAATTTTTCCATCTATAATTTAAAAAAAGAATTTTCGAAATCGGTTAAGCCGTTCAAAAGCCTTAGTGTTTGTATAGTGTCATAAGAGTGGGCGCATGGGAGCTTCGCTCGCTTCGCTCGATCCGCTCAATAAATTCGATATTAAAAGAAAACAGTTTATAATTATCACCTACCAAAAAGCTTATGTTAATTCCGTTGATAACATATAACCATAAATATTTATATAGGTAAATATATTTATATTTGGGTCTAAGGTATAATAATTATAGGTTCACATACACACACAAGCACATTATTAATAGTATCTAACAAATTTCAGCTTCATTCACTCTTTGGAAGAGGAAACTTATAGAATTTTTTTCGAGCCAGCGATGAATAAGAGAGGGAAAGAGTTACCAGCCTATAGCGATGTGAAATATAACGCGTCTATCGCATTTAGTGGTTCACATATAAGTTTGAGGGATCTTCCAGAAGTCCCGAGTGCTCTGAAAATGATTGGTGGATTTCATGTAAAGACTCAAATAGAACCATTGCCAGAGGTGACTACGTAATAATATAGATTTAGAAGAAATGGCTTAGTTACATGTTTTAAAGTTCTGACTTTATAATACTTAATTTTTCATTTGTAATATGGAATGGAGAAACAGCAATGTAGGGCAATCTTCAGCGTGTAAATCTCATCCCTGAAGCCGCAGGTTTAAACCTCGGCTATTATCAAGCAATAGATTTTCTGTCTGTGACCGTGAAAACATCGCGAGGAAACCAGCATACCTTAGACCCAAAAAGTCGACAGCACATAAGGCACCTACTCGCCTAGTATAAAAAACAAATGATCACGAAACAGGTACAGAAGTCTGAGGCCCTGACCTAAAAGGTTGTAGCGACACTGGTTTTTATTATGAAGTAACGGTTACTGCGATATAACATTAAAACATATTAGTGTTAAAGGATTACCGACTACTTCAGAAATGTTCCTATTTACATTACGATAGTTTCAGGAAATTATCTATTTTATGAATGCTCGGCCTCGTGCTTTTGTGTAGCAGTTAGTAGCTTTTTAACGATAAAATTAAATTTATGCCCTAGAACCGACCTTCTTTCCCTTGTATCAATAATTTACATATTCACAACCGACGAGGTTGGCAGATACTGCGGATCTCCACTTCCTAAGGTCCTGACCAATCTTTTAGGAAGTTCCCCATGCATGCTCGTCGGTTATAGGAAATTTTCCCTTCTCTAGTACCTCCTGGATTTCGTGGGGGGACATACCCCCCTCATTTCCACGGCATTTATTCTACTTTTATTCTTTCTCTGCCGTACTCAATAAATAATTCATGAATATTTAATAATCTAGGTTTAATACATATCAAAACATTGTTATATTATAACGCACATTTAAGTCCGTTACATTTGTTAGTTCCTAAGAGAAAATCCATAAAATTTACTGGACTTATAGGATCTGCAAAAGATAATGGACCGGAGCAAGCAAGGTGTAATATTATTTAGCATGGGAACACAACTAACATTTGGTGGATTATCGAACCTAGTAACAGAACTTGTTAATACGTTTAGTAAGCTAAAGTACACAGTTCTGTGGAAGACAAATGAAGAGAGCTTTGCATTACCAAGTAATGTTATTGCTAAGAAATGGGTTCCTCAAGTTAGTGTTTTAGGTAAGTTTTCTGACCACTTGTTTTTTTATAAGATAGGGGGGCAAACGAGCTTGCGGGACGACCAAAAAGGGCAGTCTTCGCAGCCCATAGACACCTATTTTTAGTAGGTGCGTTGCCGGCCTTTGAGGGAGGAGTACGCTCGATTTTTAAACATTTGGAGGTCGTATCTCTGAGGGCAGACCCCCACCGGGAGTCGATTTCACAGTTCGCTAGTTCGCAAAAGAAAATGCCTTGTCAAACAGACCGTGGAAGACATCCAACCATCAAGACGATGTTGGTGAAATTTAGAGTTCGTACTTATTCCTAAGATCGACTCCTTATTTTGTAAATGTTGATTATCGAATTCACAAGACACCCAGTACAGCGATTAGCCGATTACGCGACTTCAGCCAATCGCAAACCAACAAACCAAGTTCAAATAGTTTATTTTCTATTATCACATTACACATTAACAAATTTGTTATATTTTAGCCCATCCAAATTGTATTCTGTTTATCACACATGGAGGTTTATTATCAGTCACAGAAGCTGTTCACTTCGGAGTACCTATTATTGGTCTCCCAGCATTTGCAGATCAGTTCATTAATGTCAGAAATGCTGTAAACAATGGTTTTGCTAAAGAAGTGAAGTTATCTGTTAATATGGGAAATGAGTTACTTTTAGCAATCAATGATGTTACAAATGATCCAAGGTTTGTATTTAATTGAAATTGTAAATATGAAGAATACAGGAGATCTAAAGAGACGAAATTTATAAATAGAGGTGAAGATAAAGTGTCCTAACTTCTATCTTATACACCGCAAAAGTGTATTAGATAGAGTATCTATCTAATTTATTGCGTATTTTTTAATCTAAGTCTACTAAAAGTGCTCTGATATGATTATTTTCGCACCCGAGCTATTTTGATAAGCTTTTGTTGATGCATTTTTAGATTAATATTAGTTTATCTATTAATATTGAAATTATATTAGCTTAAATTTCCTTATTCTAATATGACAAAATTGTTACAGATATCTTGCGCGCGCTAAAGAAATTTCCCGCATCTACCACTCCCGCGTAGCTCCCCCTGGTGTAGAGTTAGTTCATTGGATAGAGGAAGTGGTGACGTCACGGGGCGCGCCCCATTTACGCTCTCCCGCGCTCACTATGCCCTTTTACCAGAAGTACTATCTCGACTTGGCCGCTACTATTCTAATAATACCAGTCATAATGTATCTTACGCGGAGTTTGATTTATTCGCTTAGGAAATCAGACCTTAAAAATAAGAAAAATGATTAATGTTCCTTATGTGAGTAAAAGTATTGGTTAAAGTGTGTTAAACAGCATTTAATTATTTTGGTCGTGCTAGTTTTATGAGTTTAGTGGTGTATAATTTATAATCCAAAATGATTGCTGTCAAGCCAACGGATGTTTCAATTAAAGGATAAATAAAATGTGATATTTAAATCAGAGTACCTTTGTTATCATTTACGAGCTCTCGAAGGTCAGTCTTTACTCACGAATTCGCAGTAAATTTTATGACAATGCAGTTTAATATATCAATGTACTAATGATACATTTGCAAGAGGTAACATGTTGGTCAGTATTGTAAAATGTGCGATATTATTCCAATATTGCAGTGCTTTTAAGATATTATTAGTTTTTCCCATACCTTACAGAAGTCATGCAATTTTAGGAGAAAGTTTCGTAAGGCATTTACTTAAAGCTGGACATGAGGTATTTACACGCTTTGTATTTATATAGCATTTGAGTATAGTGTGTGAAATCCATCAGTTGGAGCTAATTCTATGTACGTCTTTTAGGTAACCTACATAACGCCTTATCTAATACCACAGAATCATAAAAATTTGAATCAGATTGAGCTCCAAACAAAAGGATACTTAGGTACCGTAATTGTTATTATTATTATACAAATTAATAAAATGTCGGAGGATACAAGTCTATTTCGTTAAAACAAAAGGTATAATTGGTGGTTGCTTGATAATACTAATTCACAAGATTGTCTCTTGTGCTCTTGCATATATCATCATATTACCTATCCCATTACCTTGTTCTTTTGTGAAAGATATAAATGTTTCTACCAATTATTCAGCTAATTGATAACACGTATAATTTTACTATACCTTCTTATTTTATGAGAAAGAAGTTTCGTATTATCATTTAATGATTTCTACGTCATTTTAGACAAAGCTGTAACAATAGAAAACGTGTTGAAAGAAGAAATAAATAATGCCGAATTGTTAAATGTTTTAATGAAATTAGCAAATCTCACTATATTAAACGAGAATGTGGTGAATTTACTAAACGATAAAAATATACAATTTGATGTTGCTGTTATTGAACGAATGTTTTTAGATGTTTATTGTGGGTCAGTATTGGGTTTTATGTATTATTCTATTCCTGAAGTAGAGAAGTTAATCTCAAGTACGCGGGGCTCCGAAGCAACCTCATCGAAAACGGCTTAACCGATTTTTATGAAAATTGGTAGGTCTAAGAACAGGTCGTTAATTATTTTGTTGGTTGCCTGGTTGCCAACCCCGATTTTTTCCGATGAAGGTGTAGCCAAGCCAAGGCCTTTGTCATTTACGATTAATTTATTTGATCTTACAGTTTTTCAGCGGTCTTTAATTGCCCATATGTTTCATTTTTCCCTTACCACGATGATTTAAACATTTTTGAAGTTATGCACGAAACACCCAATCCCGCCTACACTGCCAATATTGGAACAGGAAACATTCCTCCTTTATCATTTTACCAGCGAGTGCAAGAATTATTTTTTCATATGATTTATAAAACTATGAAGGCGTAGTAAGTATAACTATTTAATTGTACGATAAGCAGATAAAATGTAACTTATGTGAGAGTGGTTATACCATTCAGCAGTTTCTTCCTATGAGATTCCTACGTAAAATAGCTAACTTAGTGTATTAAGAATGATATAAAAGAGTGTCATGCGTGTAATTAGGTGGCTGGTATTGGCTATAAGTTTGAATAACCTGGATATATAATATACTAACCAGAGAGAGAGAGAGATTTACAAATGAATCCTTATATCCTTTTGGTAGGCTTCAGCATAGCATATTACAACTTTATGTAAATATAAATATGTAATATTACAGTTATATAACGCCAAAAGAAGAAGAATTTTACAATATTATGTTCAAACCATTTACAAACAGACGCGGAAGAGATTTACCTAAGTATGACGATGTGAAACATAATGCGTCTCTAGCATTAAGTACATCACATGCCAGTATTGGAAACAGTTATCTACAACCTTTTTCTTTAATACTAATTGGTGGATTTCATATTGATAATGTATTGGATCCTTTGCCAAAGGTATAAAACCAACGTCTTTTTATTTGTCTTTATCTAATAATTAGGGTGTCAGGAAATATATGAAGAGGTTCTTCGTGGAAGGTACAAAATCGAAGAACTAATTACAAATCTATGTTGAGCGTAAGATTTCCTAATCATAATAACAAAATATATTACAGGGTTTAAAGAAAATAATGGATTCCAGTAACGGAGTAATACTTTTTAGTACGGGCTCCCAACTGACGTCAGAAGGCATGCCTAAAGAAATGAAAACCCATATTCTGCGAGTATTTTCTAATTTAAATTACACTGTATTGTGGAAAGCTACGATGCAGGAAGAAAGTCTACCAGAAAATGTTAACATAGCGTCATGGTTGCCACAACAGAGTATTTTAGGTAGGTTTAACTCTGAATATTTAAAATACTTCATCGTTCATACTTCTACGGTTGAAAACTGTTATTTCTACGATTTCATTCATATTATAAAATGTTGTTGTCGTAAAATCACACAATTTAAAATACTTTACTGTTTATTTCATGAATTTAGGGCATCCAAAATGCGTACTATTCATAACACACGGTGGAATATTATCTGTTACTGAAGCTGTTCATTTCGGTGTACCTATAATTGGAATACCTATGTTTGGGGATCAATTCGTCAATATCAGAACCGCGGTCAAAAATGGTATTGGCAAAGAAGTTAAATTATCTATAAATTTAAGCGATACCTTAGAAAAAGCAATCAATGAAGTTTCGAGTAATCCCAGGTATGAATATTTATTTTCAATATTTTTGTAAGGTATGCAATACTTGCGCCTGCTATAAATTTATTGCAAAGCTTCCTAAAAATAACGTTGGTATCGAAAGCGCTGTATTTTAAGTTTAATATAAAACATTGATGTCAATTAAAGTTAATATTCCAATGGCAATGTCTACTGTGCTAGTACTGCATACTAAAGACGTAAAATAAACCCCGATATTTATCGATAGGTATCGTGAGCGTGCTAAAGAGATGTCCCGTATATACCATTCCCGCATGGTACCTCCTGGCGTAGAGCTGGTGCACTGGATAGAGGAAGTGGTAACGTCACGGGGCGCGCCCCATCTGCGCTCTCGCGCGCTCTCTATGCCTCTTTACCAGAAGTACTATCTTGACTTCATCGCTACTATCCTAATACTATTGATAGCTCTTGTGTATCTTTTACGAAAAATGTTTAATATTATTGTAAGTAAAACGTCTCAAATGAAGAAAAGAACACTCAAAAAAACTAATTAAAAATCTTTCTTGAAATATTTAATCTTATTGAAAAAGTGTATCGTAGTAATAATATGCAAGGAAAGCGGTTGTAAATATAGTAAATATACATATGAGTTATATATTCTTATCAATATAAATTAAAAATTTCTTTGCCTGCAATTAAAAAAGTAAGTAATTTAAATAGCAGGTAGGTTTTTAACGGGAAAAAATTGTTTCTCGGTATACTCTTAGTAATTTGATGTTAGCGGGAGACACTAAGGTGATGACACTCTGGTCATATGTTCTTTTAATTTCATTCAACTATTTTAAAACTTAGCAAAAACATAAAACTCCTTCCGAAATCAAAGCTGTTAAAATTGTAAAACAAATTTTGAGGACTATGGTTCATAGTTAGACTTCACCAAATTCTGCACCAATGACTATAAATAATGCACTAAGTGTGTCTATAAATTTTTGGGTCTACAATTTCTTCAGATCATACGACGAAAAACAGGTTCAAAATTGGCACAGGCGTCTTTGGCTGATCGCGCAACCAACATAAACAAGATCCCGACGAATCGAACACCACCTTTGAAGTTGATGAAAATATGTTTTTCTTTAAATACCTTGTTCTTGAAAAAATCATATTCTATTTATTTAATTACTTTTATTCTATACAGTTGGAGATAATGGCTTATCGATTAGTGATGACATGCAGTTTTTTTATCAGCATTATAGTAAACAATTATACAAATTCAAGTCGTCGTCGAGATTTAAAATATTATAATATAAAAATTTGTAAACATGTCCTGACTTCATTATTGGATATAGAACATACCTAGTCTAGCCATAAGTTCTGTTACAAATGAAAATGCATTTTTTTTAAATGAAGTAATGTAATACATATTATTAAAATTTATACATAAGAACATATTTTACTGTCTCAGCAAAAAATAAAAACAATATTCTATTCAAAATGGCCACCTTTGGATTTTATACAGGCCTTTTATCTGTTGGGCACTGTTTCCAAGGGAAATTTCGCCACTGCTTGCTCCAAAGATTTTTTAAAAGGCTCAATATCGCCGTGTCCTCAGAGCAGGCCATGTCCTCTAAAACTGACCATAATTTGAAGTCTAAAGGGTCTGGGCTAGATGAGGGCCAGTCTTCAGCTCTTATAAAGTCCGAAACGTTGCTTTCAAGCTAGGCTTGGGTAGTACGTGCCTTGTGACCAGGTGCAGAATCCTGCTGGAAAGTCCACGGTATATATTGAAAAAGTGTATTGCCGCGAGGTTTCACAATATGATCCAAGATTGTATCTTGATACACTTTAACTTAAGTTTTCACTCCTTTTACACAAAATGTAGTGACACGCCCCACCAAACCATCACTCCATGATGCAGGATGATGATCACGTTGTACCTTTCCGAAACTTTAGCATCTTCTTTATAACTGTACACCTTAGCATTTTGCTTATTGTAGTGTTCTTCAATCGTGAACTTGTTTTATAATACGCGACAGAGTCCTAGCGGGAATCTTCATTTCTAGCAATAAGATTTTTTGCTTCTTAATGGGGTTTCCGTGAATTCTGGCATTAACAGTTTTTGTACTTCTAACAGCACGGCTCCGATTTTTTCTGGTCTTCGACAGACATTTGATAATGGACATGAAAGAATATGTGAAATGGCGCAAAATCGAAAGAAGTTTTTAAAATAATATACGTATTTCAAATTCAAAATAATTAAAAAGTTGAAAAAAAGAAAAGTTTTTATGTAACAGTATTTATGGCCAGACTAGTTATATATTTATGAAATGATACAAAAACTGCACTTTTCCTGATCAAACATTTACTAAATATTATTTTTTTGTGGGTTCATAGTAGAAGCTGTATTGCTTACATAAAAATAAAAAATCCTTAAATAAAAATGCAATTTGCATTTCTATCAAATTGACCGATAATTTTTTTATTTAATTGATCTATATAGAAAGACATATGATTAGCATATAATTATAACATAATATGAGTATAATGTTATATTTTTTTATCTGGTATGTTTGCCGCACCAACAAGTAGTTACATAATATATTATTTTACGGATATCAAAGCACTTCGAGATAAAATAAATTTCAGTCTCATTTTGAGGTTCATACAGTTCACTGATCACAAAATAAACATAATTATAATTAAATTATTGTACGCGCATGACAATCAGTAAAGTTTTCATAGCTCTTAATAATTTGAAAATTCATCGGTATTTTGGTAAGTTTATTCTTTATAATATCAGGAAGATATACATCAGTATTTTAGTGTTAGGTATTCTCCTGGGGAAGGTTTTTTTTAAATGTATGAAGTTCGCGGAAGTGCGTGGTGTGTTTATTAATAAAATCTCTGTTTGAAATTTTTTATGACGGTACTGGTAGATTGAGACCTTGAGAGAAACATTAGGGTTTCATACTCCTATATATATATATATATATTTATATAATATGCTACTGTTGCGCGTCGGTGTGAGTTCAAGCGAGGCATAACTAAGATTAACGACGACCCCTGCACAAGACGGCCCCACCTTAGTAATGACTGAATAAATGATTATTTAAAGTAAAAAATAATTGTTTTGGCGGAGCGTCGTCTTAGGCCGTTTCTCCACTGCTCCGGTCCGGCAAACGTTAATTACCGATCCGATTTAGAAACTCACAACAGTACTTACGTACTTCTCCACTACTCCGGCATCCGGTTTTTAACGATCCGATAACTTGCTAAATCGGAACACGGAGTTTTATCGGTCCAAGTATCCAAGAGGTTATATATTATTATTCACAGGTTTATTTATAGTTTCTTTAATATGAAAGAATCTGGATAACCTGGACCAAACCAAATTATGTTGCTATTTATTTATATTTTTATACCATAGTGAACTATTTATTAAGTAGATTATAATATTTTAAGATAGACAATTTAAAAAAAGTAATAAACTTGCCAGGGCAATAAAATATTAAGAATTTAGAACGTTTTATTAATAAAATAAAGTATATGGGTTTTAGTTAAGACAAGTGTTGCATGATAAATATACAAGTATCGATTATTGTCGGATCGGATACAGTGGAGAAGCGCAATCCGGTTTTCCGATATTTTTCTCATGACTCATTCCGGTATCCGACGCCGGACCGGAGCAGTGGAGAAAGGGCCTTACGCTGGCCATAGACGGACCGCATGTTGCAGTCGAGACCGACTGCTCTAGAGCGGTCGCGTTGAAGTCGTACACGACTGCAACACGACCGCATAATGCAGTCCTCTACGACTGCTTCGAGCAGTTGTGTTCGACCGCAAAATAAAAGTGATGCGAGTTCATTTATAAGATGGATTTCGATGAAGAAACACTGTTTCTAGTACTACTATTACGCAACCGTAGGCGTAGAAAACACCTTAGCATGTGGAAGCGTCCAATACTACAACCAAGAGAACAGCATGGAATATTTCATACTTTGTATCCCGAAATGAGAGAAGACACTTAAAAGTTTTTCAACTACTTTAGAATGTCGGTGGTTTCATTTGATGAATTAGTTAGTATTTTATTTTATTTGAGGGAGTGGCGCGCGGTCAGCAGCAACCGCTTGTAGCTGTCCGTGTATGGTGGGTCCGGCAGCTCTAAGCAGTCGACCGCACGGCGAAACTCGACCGCAGAGCGACTGCTCCGACCGCTCAGAAACTGGTCGTGCGGTCCGTGTATGGCGGATATGAATTTAGTATGGAAACAGTTCACCGTGCGGCGACCGCTTAGAGCAGTCGGTATCGACTGCAACATGCGGCCCGTCTATGGCCAGCGTTACTGTCTATTTATCAATCTAGAATTGCGATGGTTGTCATTAAAGAAGCTCCATATTCACCTATAGGAGCTAGGATACCTAGCTAGTGATTTCTACCTATTTCCGCGGTTAAAAGAACTTCTCAGCTGCCATATATTTGAAGATGATGACGTAGTCGCTGTGGTACGTGCGGTGCGTACGATGTTTTAATAAAAGATAACTGCTTCGTACTCCATATCACTCAAAATTTAATAACTATTCAAATGTGTAATTACCTTTTATTGACAATTTAAATCAATCATTTCAGATGGCTTGGTTGGTTTGGTTTACGGGATTAGCCGTTTTGTCTGCAGTTCAGCCATATAAAATATTAGTACCCGTTATCTTACCCGGAAAAAGTCATGGTATCTTGGGTGAAGGATTGGTCCGACACTTACTTAATGGAGGTCACGAGGTAAATTGTATATTACATTAAAACACCATTAGCATTAGACATTTTGAGTCCATTATCGACATTATACATTATTGCTTATTGTTCAAATCAAAGAAAACACAATAGAAATATCCTCGAAATGATTTTTGTTTTAAATGAAGGTAAAAATACACGTCTTCTACTGGGCACTCGCAAACTGTGGGTACGGACTACGTTTACAGTTATTATTAACTATTACTAACCTAACCTACATATATATATATATATATATATATATATATATATATATATATATATATATATATATATATACTAAAAGTAAATACATCAAGTAATCTCAGGATCTACTGAATTGACTTATACAATCTTTTACATACAAACAGAAAAATTTGTGAGTGTCATAGGTATAAAAATTAATTAAAAATCTCATCTTAAAGTTTAATTTACCAAAAGAATAATAAAAGTCGTAAAAAAACCATTTTTGCGTGCTTGCTTCAATGATTTTTAGCCTATCCACCTGAAAAGGCCGATTACAACAAAAAAAGACTAATTAAATACCACTAATTACCAGCCAGAAGCTATGGAAACTTCTTTTTATACTTTTAAATTGAAGTCGAATGTTTGGGCAAATCCAGCTAAAAGCTAAACTTCTAACTTTAAAACCTTTTGAGTAGCTTTAACTAATTTTAGGAAGCTAACATTTTTTTTATTTTAACAACATTTAAAATAATCATTCCACAGAAAAAAAACTGCAAAATACCAACAACAAAAAAAGATATCAATTTTTGAAACCTCGCTGGCACCCAAGTAACACAAAACAACATTATAAGAAGCGTACAACAGCATGGACTTACGTGCAAAACAGTATATGAGCAGCATATGTAGCACTATATCAGCCGTTTATAAGTTTATAAGTGTCATATAAGCTCAATTTGGGCCCCAAATAATACGGCTTTGAGCATTTTTAAATATTATTAGTGCTGCTAACCAGCGCTTATAATGTTATTGAAGACAGACATTAGTAAAGTTGTGAGACAGCATATTCTAATGTAAAAAGCATTTTTTTAGATGTTAGTACAGCTTTTATACAGCTTTTTGAATTACAATGCCAAAGTTACGTTTTATTCTAAGGCTGAACGTTTTATTTTCTTTGTATAAAAATATTTGAAAAAACTTATCGTAACTTATATGTCCGAATTGATTATATATATTTCGTTTAGTGTATTGCAGTGCATTGGTGTTGTGCGGAGACGTTTTAATGTGTCTTCATTGAAAATAATTTATCATAAGGTAAGACAAACATCAATTTTATTTTGTTTTGAATGCAAATGAGTTGGGGGTATTAGTCTTATGTGAAAATATATATATGTTTGTGGCTTATAATTCACGCGCCGTCACAGAAATGCTTTTTAATAAAAAATAGGGACAAATTTAGAATCGACATCAGCTGACCTTTTGTAATTTTTTAACGATTTCATTAATTTTAACGTATAAAATTGTTTCTATCGATACTTCGCTTATAAGAAAAACATAATAAGTAGTATTTCATTCATATGTGTGTTATAATTTTATTTTTTATGTTCGAGAAAACAGAAAGCAAATGGCGTCATGTAATATTAATGTTCTAAACTTTCAACTAGTGTCTTTTAATGTTGTCAGTCTTATTATAGTATAAAAAAATAGCTTAAGTCATTCAACCTACATAAAAAATATCTAAGTGATATCTTTAGCATTATAGTAACACTTTTTAGGCATGTTATAATGTTTATTACCCTTATACGTCATAAAAATGGATTGCTATAGTGTTAATCAGGGTACCGAAATAATAATTTAGAATCCCTTAATTACATGATACCCTACTCCACGTCTTTCATATTTTATCTGTCTCCAGTTAGATAATTTGCCAAGTGTAAGTATAAAATCATTATCACAATAAATGAGTTGGGGAATTCCCTGAATCATGTGCCCGAATAGAACGAACGGGACGTGCGACTTAAAGTCGATAAAACAACAATCCCTACAAAACGTGACGTCACTTGCACCAAGAGAACGACCTCTATTCATTAGTAGTACTTGATTCCTGTACCTGTGACGACGCGCGCTCATTTGCTAAATATTGTGTATTTTATTTTTGAATTAATTTAAACACCGGCGTGATCACGATCCCTTACAGGTACCAATTTAGTTGTAGTGTGTATAGGAAAGGAATAATAAGGTAGATTACCTACTAAGGTAGGTATACTCCTACGCTAAGCGTGCCACTACATAAAAGTACCTAGTGAATTGAAACACGATATTATTATAATCTTATTTTTCGCACATTGTAATTAAAGGAACTTTTTGTAAATACGTTTTAAGGGCACGCGTTATACGGGTACTTATTTAGTTTTAAGGTAAAGTACCTTCTCTATTAAGTCCTAAATAAGCTCAATTGTTTTTTTCAGATGCCTTTTAAAATTGTGCAAACGACCGAAAGGGGATCAACTAAACTGTTTATTGTTCCAAGCGGGTGGGAAAGCCAGCGTCAACTGCGATATCCAAAAAGACCTAATGAGTCTGCATTAGTAAGGAATGAAAATTCCAAGCCTCGCGCAGATTGGTCAGTGTTGCCTTGTAAAGTCAAACGGACGGGTTTTTTAGCCTATGAAGATGCTGACGAGGAATTGTCAATTATGATGCAGCATAGCGACACAGATACCGGCCCCACTATTTATGAAGCCCAAAGAGAAACCCAGCTCGCAATGTCAGGATTACCAGATTTCAATAACTTGGCCGACTACGGAACCACTTGCTAGAACTTCTTGAACGGTGCTTGGCTCATACACAACTACCGATTGTTCTGTATTTTGTGTATCAAGAGTATCATTGTTTGGAACACGTTTTTCATTACTTAAACCAGATATAAAATTTGAGTATTTCATTTTTATCTTTCTCTTTACTCCACCTGTTCTCTTAGTCTTTTTCCACTGTTTATTCATGACAACAACGTGACACGTGCGACATAAAATTACTAATGAGTATATATATATACTAACGCACAAATGAAAATAATCATACTACTCATGGTTTTATGGCCAAATTATGACCTATAGTAATAAAATTAAATTTTTATTTATCTAAATAGTGCTGAAAGCTTTAAAGTAACAATAAAGTAAGAAGATAACAGAGCTAAAACTTTAGTAAATGTTTGGCTAATGCTTAGCTGTAAATAAGCATAAGAAAAGATTATAAAAATGCGTTTAATCTTAAAAATGTGTTAATAAATCTAAGTTCACTATAAAGTATTTCGACAACGTTTATTTAATGTATTAGGTTTTCTTATTTACTAATATAAGGTCTTAACCTTTGTGTTAGTGTAAATGCTGTTTAAGGTGCTGTATATTAAAAGTAATTAATGTTTTAGTATGATTATAAGCCAATTAACCTTATTTTTTAGACCATACAATAGCTTCATGCATTATAAATTTTACCACATTCTACTGAAAAGCATTTAAACTAAGTCAAAACTGATTTAAAGTGATAGTCTGACTTTAAAACGTAAATCAGTCTTTACTTCAGTGAATATACAGATTACGTGTTACTTGGGCAGAAAACATTCAAAAAACACAAAAAAAATTTAACTCGAAAACTACAAAAAATCGCGGAACATACATGGGGTATTTTTATACACCCCCAGGTGTGAGGGATCTAAAAAACATTTATTGACGTCACTAGTTGGACTACCCTGTATATAAACTCGAAAAATTAAGTCTTTTTAGATGCCTTAACGATGATTGAGTTGGAGAGAAAAGTTATAACAAAAACGTCAGCTACTTTATATACAGTCTAACTATTATATTATTAAATACTATACATAAAGATGAAGCTTAAAACGAACGTCATTCATTCACATTTATTTCGAGGTATAATTGATAGGTAATATAGGCCCAGCGTACTGCAGAACGTCGATATTAAAGCATTTAAACAAGAGGGGGAATTATATACATATAAGAATTGCCATTGCGGAATTCTCTTCTTTCATAAGGAATTGTGACATTTGATCTTCATAGGTAATGTGGCCCCAACCCCCCCGCAATCACGTAGGCCGCCTACGGCCCAGCGCACAGCGCGACCTAGTTTTATATAAAACAAGCTTCACCTGTTTGACTGTTCGCGATAAACTCAAAGAGAAACGCATGAAATTTTTGGGGTTTTCTCCAATATCTAGAATGATTCGATAAGGAATATTTGGTTAAATAATAAGGGTTTTCGGGTCACAGTCTCCCGTGCGAAGCCGGGTGGGTATAAAATGAAATGAAGGGGACTGTTTTGACATAAATTATTGATTTGGTTTCTCATGAATATTTTCAAAGCGTTCTTCATATTAAATATTAAGGTACAAATTAAATATTTTAGGTAACATACATCACTCCATATCCACCAAAGCCGCAGAAAAATTTGACAGTCATCGATGTTAGCGAAAACATAAAAGGGATAACTGGTAGGTACTTTCAATGGTCCTCGTTATTGAACTATTCATAAAATGTATTTACAAAAATTAGTTCGCACTTACGACACTATAATAACATGTAAGTATATTTTACAATGATTTTTGGCGCATTTAATATTCTAAAACTGTTTCGTATAAATTGTCTAAATGTTATTTATTATAGCTATAATATGTATTTTAAGTTATGTAAAATTGGCTGTGGAACTTATAATTCCAAAATCGACTAAAATATTTGTGATATTTACCGCGTGATAACATTTTAGAAACAACACCTAAATGTTTTAGCAAATTTGTTATAAAATGTCAATATAGCCAGTCCAGCATAATTACTCGCAAATATTTCAAGTGATATTGGGTGCTCAGGAATCGTTATTTATTTATTTTATTTATTTATTTGCTCAACAGTATTTATTAAAAGGCTTTTGCTCAAAAGTTATCCGTAAACATACCCACCAATAAAAATATTATTTTACTTATTAATAAAAAATATTTGGTAGTAAACTTTATATGGGAAAAGTAAGTTATGCATTTCTTTATTATACAGGTTTGTGCGATGTAAAAAAAATGATGGATGGTGAGACAGAACTTCAATCTTTGTACATACTCATGGATATATTGGTGGAAATAGGCAGAATCACCTACAAAAGTGATGTGATGCAAAAGTTTCTTAGTGATCATACCCAGAAATTCGACCTTATTATAGCAGAGTGGGTCTTCCATGACTTAAACGCTGGGTTAGTTTTTTATATTCTAAAATCTTGTTTTCAAACCAAGCATTCGCATTTTAGTAAAAGTCATATTGAAGTAAAGCTTAGAAGATAGTTATGAAAGTATACTATGTGCGGCAGAAATTATCTACTATCTATTGCTTTCGCTTATAGCAGATGTCTGTTGGCAACAAATTTTTTTGGATGATAATATGCGTCAGTGGTGGGTGATCTAGAATAAAACATATCTAAAGTTATGGAAATATCTTTATTGCTAAATATTTACTTTCAGAATCTCAGCGGTATACGATTGTCCGTTCATTTGGTTATCGTCTTTAGAACCTCATTGGATGGCTTTGAGACTTATTGACGAAATGCCGAATCCTGCGTATGTCTCCCATTTATCGTCAAATAATGCTCCGCCCTTCAATTTCTGGCAACGACTTGAGGAGCTAGGAAATCAAGTATATGGATCTTGGCTGCATTACTTGTAAGTTAATACGAATAAGTTCTAGCAATTAAAATTTTCTTAGAATAAAAATACTTTGTGAATCATGTATAATATAGGAAAGTCAATAAACATGGTAGTCATACGGCACGTCTATTTTGTTAAAATATATATAAATATAAATTATGTGGGATGCAAAGTTCGTAACTTAAAATAGAAAAAAAATCTGATAGAATTTGATTTGGTACTGTGTGTCTTCGAGAGCGATACAACGATTATTGCGGTCATAAAAATTTTCAATACCATTTTCAAAGTACGATTTGTCTTTAGCCTCAGTAGGCTTCAGTTTCGGCGATTATCTTTCATCAGCGCAAAATTTCTGTCCAGCTAGCATTCTCTTGGCGTCTGAGAACAGGATACAATATTTATCACATTGTTACATGTTAGCAGCTTAAAGAATATATTCCAGTACGTCATTGTCTTTATGTGTTTTATCTACCGTACTAAATTGAGGCATCAGTTTTATTTAAGATATGTTTCTGACATCGATAGTGTACGTATTCTCTCGTAGTGTGAAGTTCCGAAGATATACATGACATTTAACAATTTTCTAATTACAGTTACATAGCACCAAGAGAAAATAAAATATACGAACAATACCTTGTTCCCCACGTAAAAAGCCGAAACAAGCCTGTACCGAGTCTAAATGAATTGAGTTATAACGCATCCTTGATGTTTGGAAATTCGCACGTGTCCCTCGGTGAGGCAACAAGACTGCCTCAGAACTATATACCTATCGGTGGATATCATATTGAAACGGATGTCAAGCCATTGCCAGATGTAAGATCACGATTTTGACTTGTAATACTTAAAAACCTAATTGTGTATAAAGAAACATTAGTCTACCTATATTGTGTGTTTAAAAGATATGTACTTCACTTCGTGAAAAAAAATCAAATTCATTGATAAACCAAGCATAGAAAACTTCTGGTTAAATTGCGGTCTAGCATCAACTAAACATTTTTTTATTCTCTTGTAGGACTTAAAAAAAGTTATGGACAATGCGAAACACGGTGTGATATACTTTAGCTTGGGATCCAATTTGAGAAGTCAAGACCTTCCTGAGGCTGTAACGAGAGAAATTCTTCAAATGTTTGGTGAATTGAAGCAGACTGTCATATGGAAGTTTGAGACAGACTTACCAAACAAGCCTAAAAACGTACACATTGTACACTGGGCGCCGCAGCAAAGTATTCTTGGTTAGTATTCTGTATGTTAATTTTGGGACCGTTCGATCTGAATGTTTAGCTCTAAAGTTACGTAACTATGGACTGAAGTTTATTAATTATGATGTATTTGGAAGAAGTAACAAAAATTACAGATTATAAATGTCAAAATTACACCTAAAATAATTAATTTCTAATTTATAATTGGATACTTGTTTAGTTAGATATATGTAATAGAACAATAATTTCTAATTTATAATTGGATACTTGTTTAGTTAGATATATGTAATAGAACAATAATTAAAATAATAGAAAATAATTTTTATGTAAATCTAAAACACAAGCAAATTAAAATCGGTACTCTCTACCAGGGGCAGCTAAATCTTATTAAAATTAGCATGTTTCTAATATTGTATCATAGGGAATCTGTTAACAAGTATATAAATGCGTAATTTTTGGGTTATAGCTCATCCAAAAACCCTCTTCTTCATCTCTCACGGGGGTTTATTATCGACAACTGAGTCAGTTCATTTTGGAGTCCCAATGATTACAATCCCAGTCATGGTCGATCAGTTTGCGAATGCTGAGAGAGTGGTTAGAAAGGGCTTTGCTATTAAAGTGAACCTTTCTTATACAATGGTGAAGGATATACGAAATGCTATAAAGGCAATGCTTGCTGATCCTACGTAAGTATCTTTAAAAGACGTATTATAGTCAGACATCTTTCTAATTCTTAGTGAACCTTCTTAGAGAAGGAGAGAAATATGGCTAGAGATTGAGTAAATTATTAATTGTATGATGAGCTACGAAGGGATATTTTTAATAGACGAGGCATGGTACACATATTTCTGATCCCATGAGAATATGTGTATGTGTACCTATACCTGTAGGATCTCTTTGTTCATTGTTAGAAAAAAATTTTTTTGTGCAGATATACAAAGACAGCAAAATCGCTGTCATTCGTCTATCACCATAGACCTTTATCGCCTGGGGAAGAAATCCGCCATTGGGTGGATCACGTAGTTAAGACTAATGGCGCAATGCATCTGAGATCTCCGGCACTTAACGTGCACTGGTACCAAAAGCTTTACATCGACCTACTTGCTGTTATCCTAGTATCTCTCGCTGTTTTGATTGGTTTGGCTAAGAAATATACAGCAGGAGATAAAAATAAAAGTGAAAGAAATAAAAAGTATAACTAATATTAATAAGATGTAACTTTGTATTTATTTACATCAAATTTTAAATGTAAAACGGACGTGCATGTATATGTGTTAAGCAACTTCCTTTTATTATTATTTGATATATTCCATTGTTATTAAATTACCCAACATATTTTTTTAATAAAATATTTGACAGTCGTTTTATTTATTAGCTTTAAATATTGACATACATTCTAAGATTAACTACGAGTACCTGTGGAAAACATCCAATAATCCAAGCTTTCTAATCGACATGATTTTGCTAACTTAATAAAGAGTGTTAATAAATAAAAAAAATAAAACATGAATAAAAAGACTTTTCATTGTTCATAATATTCTGTATGAATATCGTCGTACCACGTTATCATGCATGGGAAGTCGTGGACATTATCTAGTAGCGTATTATTTAAGTAATGTATTCGAAGATTGACTGTTGGTAATAGGTTAGTTGAAGGTCAATCTACATATATTCGAACAGCGCAATAGATTGGACCGGTTGTGTTTCTGAAATCTAGACGGAAATAATCGTAAGTATTTTTTATATGATATAGACAAACACAATAGCGATAACTGTGTTCACTTTGAAATATTACAGACTTTGCTATTGAACTTTGAACTTGGCTATTTTCAATTAATATGAAATACAAATTAACATTTATTTATTTATATATTCATTATACAGTCATAAATTAAGTGTGTATAAAAGAAATTTATTCAAATAAACTTTGTACAATGTACTTTTTAAAAGCAATTTTTTTGTATCAACTTGGAAATAAGTTCTACGGAGAACCGACATATAGGCTTAAACTAATATAAGGTCGTACTTCTCAAGCTTCTATTGTATTGTTTTGTTATTTTATTATTTATAGTCTATATATTTACATAACTATTTGCTCATAATATTTTTAGATAATGGATTTGTGGACAGTGTGCTTGTTGACCTTGGCCACGATCACCAACATTCAAGCTCATCAAATTTTAGTCGTAATAACCTTGCCAGGGAAGAGTCATGGAATTCTAGGAGATGGTCTTATACGGCATTTACTAAAAGCAGGCCACGAGGTACTTAGAGATTTTTTTAAAGTAAACAATTATTTTAGAAATATTATGGTGTAGAAATAGGAAAAGTGGCGCAGCTTAACTTCTGCAATAATCTGTGGTAAAATGTTTTGGTGCCATAAACTGATATTTGAATATGAATAAACTCACTGCATACGATGATAAATATATTATAATTTTAGGTAACATTTATAACACCTTATCCACCAAAGCCACAGAAGAATCTAACGGTCATTGACGTTAGTGATAACAGTAAAGTTCTTGCTGGTAAGTTAGTGATAAAATTGAAGTGAATGGACATACAAAAGCTACTTTTACATTGTAAAGTGCACCGTAGCTCAGGTCAATAAAACCCCATAAATTAATAAAACCAAAAAAATTAATAAACCCCAAAAATAATTCACACGAACCCCAAGTATTAACGGAACAATCTAGGTAAAGATGGTTGTGAACATAATATTAGGTATAATATGTTCATAATCGCCTCCCCCATAAGAGCACGTAATCAAACACACGTCCAATTAATCTCATTTTTTCGAGGTTTTTGAAGTGGATTTCTTATGATACGTGCATCCTAAACAGCATGGCATGGCAACGAAGCAGAGATATAACCGGCCCCTAATTTAAGAATAAATTTAAATTGCCTGCAAAGTAACAAGGTGTCTAATAAATAATGGCGACTGACATTTCTCAGCTAGCAAATAATGCTAATATTATACAGAGGAAATACATAACATCTTTGTTTGCATTAAATATACTCTAAAACTAATTGACGGATTTGAATATTTCACCATTAGAATCTTGTTTCAAAAAATTAGAATTTCGTATAATCTCTTCCACAATGTTACTTAAACTGAGTAAAAAAAAACAATCAAAATCCTGATATCATGTACGCTTTAGAAGACATCAGTATCTTATAATCTTTAAAAACTTAAAATCGCGTCTGGCACATAGTTAGCAATGTCAAAAATGTCTGGTAATAAAAAATGTAAAAATTACGCTTCTTAAAATGCTTTTAAAATCCATGATTATTACCTGGACCTACCTGGTTGCGCACTAATGGACGCAACCGCTACCGCCAGCCAGATAGCCCAGACTCTAACCAAAAGTGCAAGAAGGAAGACATATCACAAAGTCAGCTGACCTGAAATTCTTTCTCGAAAACGTTGCTACCTTACCTTATGAGTAAAAGTCCGAGATACCGAATGTTTATATTTAATCAAATTAAGCCGGGATTGAGCGCTAGTAAATGATAAAATCAACTAATGTTTTTTCTAACCTAAAGGTTATTCTCTAAAGTGCACCAAACAAGTTAGGTAAATAATGTTATAAACTCGTAAGAGGAAGTTTATTTACTCTATTCGAGTCGCGCATGGAGTCTCTTTCAAAGCTTCTCTATATATCTGTGGCCATAGGTCAGAATATGATAAATGCATAAACATTACTTTGAACTTTTCATTGTCTGATGATTGATGTCTATGATATTATATGTATATGATTGACTAAAGTTTTACGATAGGTGGAGTGTTGAATATTCATAACATGATGAAGAAAGATGTTGATCTCCAATCTACATACATGTTGATGGATATTTGTACCGAAGTTGGTAAAGCTACCTTAATGAACCCTGCTGTCCAGAAATTACTGAGTGATCGGAGTCAAAAATTCGACATTATTATAACTGAATGGCTATACCAGGAACTTTATGCAGGGTAATGATAATAATATTAATAGATTTTTAGATAACGTTACTTTATTTTTAATGTTTTTGATATTTTATTTAGCCCCAAAGGAAACTTAAATTTACTAATTTAAAATTGCCCTTTTCCAATTCCTGCAAATTTCTTTCCTTCTTTAATTCCTTGGAATAATAAAATATATTAAAAAATTAATAATTTTTAATATGAATACGATACTTTAGTTTTGCCGCAGTCTTTGATTGTCCTTACATATGGTTCTCGTCCCTCGAGCCTCATTGGATGGTTTTGAGACTGATTGATGAAATGCCGAATCCTGCTTATGTGTCAGATAGCTCATCGAATAATGCTCCACCCCTGTCTTTCAAAGAGAGAATAGAAGAACTTATTAGCCAAGTACACGGACTGTGGTTATATTATTTGTAAGTATTTTATTTAAAATTCGAATGGAACATTTGATGGAACCATTGATTGCAGAATTCCAAGAACAGGCGCTTTGTGGGTTATTAATGTAAATTTTCCTTATAATTACTATTTACTCGTTACTAGGCGTAAGATCTTAATTTATTCCTATCCTTCACTTTTACAAATACCTTAGCCTTTGGGTCCTTTTGTAAGCAAATTAAGGCATCATAGATATTACTATATTGATAGATCAAGAACTTCTTAAATTACACTTAGGCCTACCTACCTACTGTTATATTAGAGTCATGACAATATTTCAGATATATTACACCAAGAGAAAACCAGTATTATGAGACCTATCTGGTACCTCATATTCGTAACAAAAGTAAACCCGTGCCGTCTCTCAGCGAGTTGAAACTAAATGCATCACTTATGTTGGGCAATTCTCATGTCTCCCTCGGCAGTGCTACCAGATTGCCACAGAATTATATACCGATTGGAGGATATCATATTGAAGATGATGTGAAACCACTGCCTCAAGTACGTATATGTAAAAGAGCAAAGTCATAGGAGTTTAAAATTAATTTGAACTATTGAAGATAAAAATAATCTATGTAGGTAAATAAAAATGAATCGCAATCAAATATGTCGCAATCGTAATCGGATTCAAAATATGTTGCTATGTAAAACTCTAAGACGGCAGGATCAATTCGAATATATATTTTTTTATTTATTCCTTGAACTCTGAGGAAGGTTTTTTCGGAGAGTAAAATTTGAAAAAGATTAAAAGAGCAATTGAATTTTTATCCGGAAAAGCGAGCTGTCTCTATGTTCCATATGTTTGTATTTAGCTTCGAAATATGGTGCAACGAAGTTGACGGGGGCAGCTAGTAATGTAATAATAATGAGTGGATTTCAAAAAGGAAATTTGTCGTCATGATTTATATTTTAATTAATCTTTAATATAGCTTGTACTATAGATTATTTTTAATGATTTGAAATTGAATGTTACCTTCGTTTTTCTATGCGTATATATACAACTATACTTCAATTGTTTATTCCAGGATCTACAAATGATAATGGATAGTGCAGGCCACGGTGTGATATACTTTAGCATGGGATCTAACTTGAGAAGTGAGGACCTCCCTGAAACTGTGACAAGAGGAATTCTGAAAGTGTTCGGTGGACTCAAACAGACTGTCATATGGAAGTTTGAAAAAGATTTACCCAATCGGCCTAAGAATGTTCATATTGTACACTGGGCGCCACAGCAAAGCATTCTTGGTAATAAACAAAACGTAAAAAATAGGTTTTAGTAATTTTGGTCGCTCGATATTGATAGCGTATTAAATGCGCTTTTTATGAATGTGTCTATTTATACATAAACAGGTTTTCTGTAAACCTTGAATAATTTAGTATTTATTGAACAAAATCGTTTCAGCGCATCCCAAAATTTTGTTCTTCATTTCTCATGGTGGTCTTCTATCAACGACTGAAGCTGTCCACTTTGCAGTTCCTATGATCTGTATACCTGCTATGGTGGACCAATTTGCCAATGTGAACAGAGCAGTCAGTAAGGGATTCGCAATTAAAGTAGACCTTTCGTTTAATATGGATAAAGATTTGGAAATAGCCATTCATACAATGCTAAGTAACCCCAAGTAGGTATTACGGTTTGTGCTAAAATAGTAAAAACTTGTTTAATTATCTCTTACAAATGTAATATATGTATCTATATAATGTATCTATCAATCAATAGGCGACTCTAAATGTTCAGAAACATCACTTAGTTTGAATTAACTACGGCACGTGAAAAAAGTATTGGATTTTGTATGGCCGTTAATTTTATTTGTACTTATATTTTCTGGCTCATCCAAAAATACCATAAAAAGGATTAAATAATTAAAAAAAATATTGAATAATAATGTGAATAAAACAATGAAGGATTCACCGAAGCATATACCAAACTTTTCTTTACAGATATACAGTAAAAGCCAAAGAATTGTCATTTGTGTACCACCATAGACCTGTACTGCCTGGTGATGAGATCCTGCATTGGGTGGATCACGTAGTGAAGACGAATGGTGCGGTGCATCTGAGACCTCCTGCACTGGACATGCCCTGGTACCAGAAGTTATACCTCGACTTACTTGTTGTCGTCCTAGTATTTTTTATAGCAATCATATTTATCATAAAAAGAGTTTTAGGTTTAAGTAAAAGCAAGAAAACTAAAACAAATTAAATAATGACAACTGTAATACAACATAGGGAATCTGTTTTGTTAAAAAAAATATCTGGTAATGTTGGTTAAAAAAAAAAAAATTATGAAAAAAAAACGTCTTATACTATCGTAATTATTTGCATTCCACAAATAAAACTATGAAAGAGAATTGTGAAGGAACTACTAAAAAAATATTAATGGTTAGTGATAATATTTAAATTAGGAATACACGCGTCACAAACTTATTTATCTACACAACATTTTCACAAGCCAAAGTGTTTTTCTCAGGGCGTAATAATAATAAAAGCCTGTTTAATTTCCAACATTACAAACAAAATAAATAATATCTTACTGCTTATATTTTTTTTTGTTATCTTTTATATCCTATATCCTAGCTACCTTCAGTAGGTACCGTCGATCGGAATCCCTTCATTTCAGTTCATAAGTGTACTTGTTTACCTACCTATATGAATAAAATTATTTTGACTTGACATCAAAGCCTCTAACAACAGGGAGGTAAGAAATGTAAAAAAGAAGTTAATTTATTGATGCAATGTTTGCTAGTTGCATATTACCATTTTTACTAATTTTCTCAGTTTTCGATTGTCCTTACATATGGACAATCAAAAAATAATATATATAATATCAATCCTGGAGCCATATTCGATGGTTTTGACATTGATTGATGGAAATCTGAATCCTGCTTGCTATTGTAATAAAAAAATATAATAAATATAATTACTAATTGTTTTTGATTAAAGAAGTCTACATAAGGCCCTCGCTTTCTTAGTTGTTTTCTAAGGGAAGAAGGAATTATTGTTTTACGAAGTTTAATATGATATATGTTAATGTTTCTGTTGTATTGATTATATATAAAAAACTTCTTGTAATACGTAACGGATGTAATTATAAAAATTCGCCCAACGCTTCAAACATCAGAATATTAGTTTATCGAAAGCTCACCCCCAAACTTTATTGTTCATTAATCATTGGTTTTCTAACAAAGACGGAGGGAGACCACTTCGCAGTTCCTATGATCTGTATCTGATCTGCTATGGTGGACCAATTTACCAATGTGAACAGAGCTTTAAGAAAGGGATTTGCTATTCAAATAGATCTTTCGTTTACGATGGACAAAGATTAGCAAACAGCGTTCTCAGTTCTAATAGATTATTTAGTTTCATTATTATATAGTGTGTGTTAAGGTTACGCACGGAGTTTTTAAATATACATTTAGAATCACACATTTTACACTTAGCAGTGCACCTCCTATTACCAAAAAGATAGTCATTCGAAAATTCTGCCGTAGACAAATACGTGATTTTGATGGAAATGTTGAATCAGCGTTTTGTATTTCAGATATGCAGTCAAAGCCAAATAATTGTTAATTCATCTATGACTAGTAGACGTTTATCGCCTGGTCAAGAAATTCTCCGTTGGATGGATAACCTAATAAAGACAAGTGCAGGCATGACAAGTGCGGTAAATCTGAAATCTCCAGCACTCCACATGCCATGGTACCAAAAGTTGTTCTTAGATATAGTTGCCGTTGTCCTAGTATTTTTAGTATTAATAAAGTTAATTCTATAAGATATATTAACACTTTTAACCAAAAATTACAGAAAAAAGATACAGTAACCAACGGTATTATTACGTCAAAACTAAACTTAATACTTTAGATATTACGATCAAATAAAATTTAAGTATTACAAGTTTTTCTATAACGCTCAGAATTTATATAAGAATGTGACTGTAATATAAGTTATAACGTTATTATTATATATGTTATATTTATCAATTCAATGATTACTGACACAAAATAGACTGTTTATTATAAGTACTATTTGTCTTGATAGACACGGTTGAAAGAGAGGAGCAGTCTCGATGGAGATCTTGCTCTGAACGCCTAACAGCTCTCAACACATCTGCTCATAGTCTAGCTGACTGATTGCAAGATAAAGACTTATATAAAAAAAAATATATACTTGTTATTTGTGTAATAAAAAAACAATGAACAATTAACATGTCATAGTTTATACAAACGTAACTCACATAAGAGATTGCAATGACCCCACTCCTTCCACTGAAGTCAAGTTGAGGGTAATTGTTCCAAGGTCAATCCTTTGACAAAAATATTTCGATCCAGAACAGGATACATTTCACGTTGTTATATAGTGTCAGTAAAAATAGCCTTATAAGACCTTCAAAAATTATTTATCGCTTTATACGTATCTAATGCTCTTGGTTAACAAGACGAATGAATGTAATAAGAAATATTATGTTGGATTCTTTTTTGTGCATTTTGAAGTCGTTCTCTTTATAGGCATTTAAAAGAATAATAATAGAAAAGACAATGCAATCACCACTGTCGGCGGCGGCGTCTTCCGATGTCGAACGTGCAGCAGATTGAGATTCGGGTTTTATTGGTTGCTGCCATTCCGATATGCGGAGATTACTACAGACCAGCCTTGGGATTCTGTAACTCACTTTTGAACTCAAATTTAAAATTATGTAAAATAATTGTAAATTTATAATAATACATAACTTCAATCCGGTAAAAAAGTTTGTTCTTTAAATAAGTTCTTTAAAAAAAACTATTTAGTAAACACATTTACAAACATATTATTATTACTAAAAATACATATGAGTCAAATTGTTTGTTGTCGTCTACATTTAAAACAAATGATATGGATAAGAACATTATATCCAAATTTAAAAAAAAAAGGAAAGTGCACCAGTAGCATTGTAATATTAATAATTACTAGTTCGAAACGATGATTTTCAAAACTATTACTTCATCATACAAAGTGTGACAAATTATTGCCTGTAGCACGTTGTGTACGAGATATACTAAAAGTTGTTCGATTTTCGGCATGTTCTAAACGTCCGTAGACGTTCATAAACATGCATTATATTGATAATGGTATAGATAATCCTTCATTTTTCACGCATTTCTACAGTGTATGTTTATGGTTCATTTGTCTTAGCATGATCATGATGGATTACAATAAATGAAAATTTAATTGTTTAGAATTGAATTACAGAAAAGTGAGTAAAATTGAGTAATTCATTTTAAAAAAATGTTAGCTTGTGGGAGTGTTAGCTTCTTAACAAAGCGAAAAACTTGCCGCCCTATTGTACCTTCGTTAGCGTGGTAATTGTTATCTGTATATTTTCTTAGTTTTCTGGAATGCTGTGTTTTGTTATCTATTTTAGTTGTTAGATTCTCCAAGTCCTGACGTTGAATTTGCTCTGGAGCGAAATATATCATATGTTTTGTTTATTTTCTTGGGAGCCGTTATGTCATCCTTGTGTTGCTGTTTATTTTCAGGTGGTTATTTGGATTGTGATCGTTTCCTTTTAGAGTCTGTCGATCCCTTCTCCTTTACTATCAGCTTATCATACCTTATAAAGGCGATTTTTCCATTTTTCTCTTCCTGTTCTTTCTTTTGCTTTAGACTCTTTCTTATTAAGATGACATCTTTAGGATAGTCTTCCGTTGCATATATATTCAGAGGGAAGTTTTTGTTATTTTTTAAGAGCTCGTATTTACGCCATGTTAAAGATGGAAACCAGGATTGGTCTTATTTTGTTTCCAATTTCCTTTCCAAATCTCCCAATGATCCCACTGGCGCACCCCTTCGCTTCGCCGTGCTGTTTCGTTTAATACATCTATTGGGTTTTTCCAGAGTTCAGCTGTGCTATTTTCCGTTTCCGCAATGCCATGTGGTATACATTGTTCTTTCTTGCTTCTCTTTCCAAGTTTTGCACGCGCAATTGAAAGATTTTCACTTCTTTTAGTCTCTGGGTTTCGGCTATAAGAGGACTCAGTTTTTCGTCAATAGTGTTTAAAATGCTTTTCGTGAACTGTTCAGCCAGTTCTTCATTTTGTTCGTTGAAAGATTGTTTCATCTCCTCCATTTTTTTAAGACGGTTTTCAATTGGGGTTCCATTTTGGGTATTTGTTTCAAAGTACTTACTTAATTCACTTGAATGCTTAGAACGATATTTTGATGTACTAACCATTAATGTTTAACTTATTTTCTTATACGCTACGGTACGCTTTCTTTCCTTTTAATATAATGATTATTATTTATATGATTTTATTTAATTAATAGGAAATATAAAGGATTTCGAAATTGCACATTAATAAATGCTCCTTCAATAATGCTACAGTACAAATGTCACTGCAATAAATGCTCTTTACAGTAATTTGTACGTATTTACCTCGACTTTATGCGATATTATCTTTAAGCAACACGGTCGTAGATATACAAAATAACCACGTCGAAAATCTTCCAATCTGAATTCTAAATTCACTTGCACATATTTTTATTGTTCACATTTTTTAGTTCACACTTTTGAAAAGTCGATTTTTGTATTTATTCCGTTATCCACAAAGCAACTATCTTTTCCAGAGAAAAGATAGTCCGCTGAGACTGTCTAATAATTACTTTTTATGGTATAATTTTACGATTCACTATATTAAATAGTGAAAGAAATGATTATGAAACGTCAATTTTAATTTGGTTTCTTATAATTAATAGTCCATTGAAATGTTATATGGGCTGAACATTTGTTAGAGGACGCAATTTTATTTATGGGACATGTTTCAATAAGCTTGTATTGACCCCTCTACATGTCCCATAAATAAAATTGCGTCCTCTAACAAATGTTCAGTTTGGCCCTCAAATTGTAACATTTCAATGGACTTTAAATATTATTGCTTTACCGTTTTAAATGTTGAAACATTTTTATCTTTAAAACGTGTCTTAGCATTTTTACTTCTATTAAGTTTTTATAGGTAATACTTTTTAATGCATCTATGTTTATGATGTCTTATTTTGTCTAATTTTTCCGTATTTGATTAAATGTTCATATTTTATTTATTTCAGGATCTTCAAATAATTATGGATAACGCTAAAAACGGGGTTATTTACTTCAGTTTGGGGTCGAACCTAAAAAGCAAACATTTCCCCCAAGAATTAAGAGAAGGACTACTTAAGCTTTTTGGAGAATTAAAACAGACTGTTATTTGGAAATTTGAAGAACAATTAGAGACTCGTCCAAAGAACGTTCATATAGTACAACGGGCTCCTCAGCAGAGTATCTTAGGTATGTTTTTTTTAATGTAATTCATTTACTTCTGCTGTTTCAAATAAAGGGAATCACGACTTCATTTGCGTCTTAATGAGACAATTTCATAATTACCCGACTAGTTTATATTCATTTTTCTCTCCACTTACTGCACACGGCATTTTGTTAACGTATGCAAACAATATGTAATTTATTTTATTTGCAGCGCATCCAAATTGCGTTCTTTTCATTAGTTACGGAGGCACTTTGGTGTTCCTATAATTGGGATCCCAGTATTTTCTGATCAGTTCACAAATATTGAGATAGCTGTTAACAAGGGCTATGCGAGAAAGACCTCTCTATCTATTCGATGGTGGATGACTTAAGAGAGAGCGTACGTGATGTATTAAACAATCCCAAGTACTCAACTCAACAAGTTTTTACTCATTGAAAATAAATATTGATACACTATTGATATTCACATAAAATCAGATGTGCTGTCCCAAATCTACTTTTGTGTGCTATATTTTTTCTTAAAAAAGAAAAAAAAAACAAACCTGTGACATTAGAATACACTATTATTGACATTTGCACATCTCCAATGAGTAGCGATTCACGATTCAGACATTAATATGTAATTCTAAACAGCAACGTTAAGACTAACTGCGTAGTTTAAAATATGACACAGTAGGAAACATAAATATTTAATTATGTAAAAATGCTAATGTATCAGTATGATATTTATTTACTTTAGATATTAGTATTAATAAAGTATGTTTATGATTACTCATGTACTTGATTTCTGTAACTTACCTATACATATTTTTCAACTCCAACCGCTTCTAATATTGTACTATTAGTAAAGAAATTAAAACTGTTTTTCTAATAATGATTCATTCTCCTAATTCCTTTTCAGATACTCAGCTAAGGCAAAAGAGCTATCTCGTATCTACCACTCCCATGTGGCGCACCCTAGCGTGGACCTGGTACACTGGACAGAGGAAGTAGTGGCGTCTCAAGATGCGCTATATCTTCGCTCTGCTGCGTTGCAAACACCTCTCTACCAGAAATTATACCTGGACTTGGCTGCTTTAGTAATCTTAATAATTCTTGTTGTTATATATCTTACTCGAAAAGTTTTAAAGATATTTACTAAAAAGGCATATAATGACAAAAAAAAATTCAGCATATTTTAATAGGTATATATAAATTACGTGACACGTTGTTTGTCCGCTATGGACGCCTAAACTACCGAACCGATATCAATCAAATTTGCACACCGAGTGCAGTCTGATCTAACTTAAAAGATAGGATAGCTTACATCTCAATTTATATCCGCAATATTATTTTGTTGCAAAATATTTGTTTATTATTTAATAGTCACAATTCTAACAGATGGCGCTGTGTTGAAAGTACCAACGTTTCACATAAGCTACAATTTAATGGCATAACCACCAAGAAAGCATGGTGGTCCCCATGACTGGTGTTCTCCTACCGTTTCCCTTGAATAGTTTACTACTATGTAATATAACAAAAACCTTAGCCACACAGCAACGTTTGGCCGGTCTGCTAGTAATAATATATAATAGTATGATAATTAGCATAATAATTACAAATAACAGAGATATTTATGGCGTAGATTTCTATTAATATTTCATCGATATTTTCTGTCCTTTGTGCGACAAGAAA